>CATNEM010000145.1:447500-702500 GCA_950096795.1 Macrostomum cliftonense
GCTGACGCAGATTTACACAATCAGCTGACACAGATTTAGAGACTTAGCTGACACAGAGTTAGAGACTCAGCTGACACAGATTTAGAGAATCAGCTGACACATATTTACAGAATCAGCTGACGCAGATTTACACAATCAGCTGACACAGATTTAGAGACTTAGCTGACACAGAGTTAGAGACTCAGCTGACACAGATCTAGACGAAAGACTGACGCATATTAAGAGACTCAGCTGACCCAGTTTTAGAGACTCAGCTGACAGATTTAGAGACTTAGCTGACACAGATCTAGACGAAAGACTGACGCATATTAAGAGACTCAGCTGACACAGTTTTAGAGACTCAGCTGACACAGATTTAGAGACTTAGCTGACACAGAGTTAGAGAATCAGCTGACACAATTTTAGAGAATCAGCTGACACAGATTTAGAAAATCAGCTGACACAATTTTAGAGAATCAGCTGACAAAAATTTACAGAATCAGCTGACATAGATTTAAAGAATCAGCTGAAACAGATTTACACAATCAGCTGACACAGATTTAGAGAATCAGCTGAAACAGATTTACACAATCAGCTGACACAGATTTAGAGAATCAGCTGAAACAGATTTACACAATCAGCTGACACAGATTTAGAGAATCAGCTGAAACAGATTTACACAATCAGCTGACACAGAGTTAGAGACTCAGCTGACACAGTTTTAGAGATTCAGCTGAAACAGATTTACACAATCAGCTGACACAGATTTAGAGAATCAGCTGAAACAGATTTACACAATCAGCTGACACAGAGTTAGAGACTCAGCTGACACAGTTTTAGAGATTCAGCTGAAACAGATTTACACAATCAGCTGACACAGATTTAGAGAATCAGCTGAAACAGATTTACACAATCAGCTGACACAGAGTTAGAGACTCAGCTGACACAGTTTTAGAGATTCAGCTAACACAGATTTACAGAATCAGCTGACAAAAATTTACACAATCAGCTGACACAGATTTAGAGAAATAGCCGACACAGATCGAGACGAAAAACTGACACAGATTTACATAATCAGCTGGCACAGTTTTAGAGACTCAGTTGACACAGATCGAGACGAAAGACTGACACAGATGTTAAGCAGCTGACACAGCTGGGTAAGTAGGTGATAAATGTGGTTAAGCAGCTTGCTCACCTGCATTCCGGGCCGAGCTTTGGGCACCTGAAGCGACTGTAAAAAGTCTGGCGTCTGCGCGCTCTTGTACATGAGCTTCATCTTGGCGTCAAGGAAGCTGTTCTCCCACTGGCTTCGCTTGTCGGCGGACGGGAAGTTCAACGAATAGCTGGCGATGCCCTCCGGACTGGTGGTCAGCAGGTCAAGACGGTTCTTTGGTCCCCCAGCGCCGCTGCTGCCACCGCCGAAACTGGGATATGATGTCACCGCTGCCAGCTCTTGAACCTGCTGGCGTCTCGTGTCCTCTAGCTGATGGTTCAACAGGCCCAGCACCTCCTTCATGGAGGCGTCCAAGTTCTTCAAGGGAGAGGTTGAAAAGTTTTGAAAGGGTTTTTTTCTTCAGCCTACTGTCTACTTCCTAAACCTACTTTCTACTTCCTAAATCTATTGACTACTTAAAGATCTACTTTCTACATAAAAATCTACTGTCTATTTCCTAAATCTACTGTCTACTTCCTGAATCTACTTTCTACTACCTAAACCTACTGTCTATTTCCTAAATCTACTGTCTACTTTCTAAATCTACTGTCTACCTCCCACATCTACTGTCTACCTCCTAAATCTACTGTCTACTTCCTAAATCTACTGTGTACTTCCTAAAACTACTGTCTACTTAAAAATCTATTTTCTACTTTTTAAAGCTACTGTCTACTTCCTAAATCTACTGTCTACTTCCTAAACCTACTGCCTACTTCCTAAATCTACTGTCTACCTTCTAAATCTACTGTCTTCTTCCTAAGTCTACTGTCTACTTCCTAAATCTACTGTCCACCTCCTTAATCCACTGTCTACTTCCTTAATCCACTGTCTACTTCCTAAATCTACTGTCTACTTCTTCAGTCTACTGAATTCTTCCATAGAATCTTCACTGCCATCTGGATTCTCGCATCTTACCAAATGCTTGCTATGCAGCTTAGATCCCAAGTCCAACATCTCCAACAGGATGCCCCGATCCTCTTCCAATCTTTCCAGATCCTCCTGCGACTTCTTGGCCGCCTGACGCTGCTTGCCTTTGCTGATTTCAATTGACTCGAGGCCCAGCCGTAGCCACACCTTGTACTTGTAGTTGCTGTCAAGGAAGTCTTGTCCGCCAGAGGCTTGGCTTGAATTAAAACAAAAAATAGATTATTTTTAGAGTTGGATACGAATAATTAAATAGGATTATGAACTGATAATTAGATTTCCAAAGACTAGATCTGAATAAAAATCAAGTCCTTTCATGCATGCAGGATTTTTCGTGAATTCTTCAACTTTTAACTGAATTAAACCCATTTTTGATAGTACCAAATGGTAAACTTTAATTCTCTTTAGCAAGAGTACGGATTAAATATAGACACAGAGCAATATTTTCTTATCTTTATTGCACACATTTTTATAGTAAAGTGCTAAAAAATTTAAATACGCTTAAGGCGACATCGTCCAACAACCAGCGACTGGGCATGACTGTCCATTGCGCTGACTCCTGAAGCGCGTTCAGTCACACTAAATACGGTATGCAGGCATAGACACACACGCATTATGTACCAACGGTAGTTCCAGGAATGTACACTCTCTGTGCCTTCGGGGGTTGCCCTCATGGGTGTAAATTGCGCAACTGGCCCATAGCCCAACCAATTCGTGCACAAGGCCCCAAATTAATGTGACCCTGCACACGAAACCGCGCTAGGGAAAATAGCCAACCTACAACGCGGAGTCGAACCTGGACCAGTGGCACACAAGGCAGACGCGCTAGACCGCCGAGCCACTCGCCCCCCTCATATAGTAGGGGCTGATAATTTTATTAACGAAAAGTACACTTAAGCGTACTTTAGATGTACTTAAAATTTAAACCAGATGCATTTTAACTTTCACAGACAATGAAAGAACAGTTCCCTTTGTACTTTTAATTTCCTTCAAACTACTTTCAAAAGCCAGAACTCTGAAAGTTTTTCGTGCACTCACAGTCGGATAACCGCTCTTCGAACTGTCTGAGGTCCAACCCGTTTTTTCATACTAGCGAACACCAGCTGATCCGAGAACAAAAACAGACACACTGTCTCTTTGCGTCCGTCAATTTGAACTGTGTCGTGCCGGAGATATTCTCGACGAGGAGAGGCCAGCTGTTTTAAAAAAAGACACACGAAAACAGTTTGTTATAATTTTCTTATTAGTCTGAACGAATTTAAATATAATTTCGTGATTGTTTATCAAGCTCACGTCAGTCAGCAGAAGTAAATTCTCCAACAGCTTTAAGCTCTCCATAGCGCCTTGAGTTTGCTGCGACTCTTTCAACGAGTTGATTTTCAAGGCCAGCTCGTGTACGACGGTTTCAGCTTGTTTGAGCTGGTCGCTATCAGGATGAGAGGCTGGAGTGTGCTCAATTAGTCTCTGCAGGTTGGATAAAATTTTTGTTAACATTTAAGGTCATTAATGCAAGAATGAAACCTGGCTTTGAAAATATCATGTTTTTTCAAAAATTTACTCAAAGACTTCCCCCTTTCCTAGCTCGTAAATCGTCTAAATCAAAATAAACTTTTTAGGCTTCTTACTCGAAATAAAACTAACTGGAATTAATCAACCTCAAATGATCCCAAGCCTTACCCTCAGCAGCAGTTCGTAACGAGGCACCCGCTGTACGGGTTTAATGATCAAAGATTTCAATGGTAGCCGGCGTTTGTTCTCGCGCTGGATTTGCTGAGAAAAATAAATGAAATTTGTGAAGATTCAGTAAATTTTGTTCGTGATTGTGACGCCGTTACAAAGTAGTAGCGTGATGTTAACTGCCTTAAAAGTTGCATTGATTAAAAGTACGATTCAAAGGGTGTTGTAGTTTAAGGGGCCTGTAGTCTAAAGGGTTGTAGTATAATGGGTTGTAATCAAAGGGGTTGGAGTCTAAGGGCTTGTTGTCCAAGAGGTTGTAGTCTATGGGGTTGTAGTCTAAAGGTTTTATTCTAAGGGGTTGTAGTCAATGAGGTTGTAGTCTAAGGGGTTGTAGTCTAAGGGGTTGTAGTCTAAGGGGTTGTAGTCTAAGGGGTTGTAGTCTAAGGGGTTGTAGTCTGAGGGGTTGTAGTCTAAGTGGTTGTAGTCTAACGGGTTGCAGTCTAAGAGGTTCTATTCTAAAGGATTGCAGTCTAAGCGTTGTAGTCTAAAGGGTTGTAATCTAAAGGGTTGTAGTCTAAGGGGTTGTAGTCCAAGGGGTTGTAGTCTAAGGGGTTGTAGTCCAAGGGGTTGTAGTCTAAGGGGTTCTAGTCCAAGGGGTTGTAGTCTAAGGGGTTATAGTCTAAGGGGTTTTAGTCTAAGGGGTTGTAGACTAAGGAGTTGTAGTCCAAGCGGTTGTAATCTAAGGGGTTGTAATAATTCGATTCGTACCTCAACAAAACGTTGAAATGACGACTTCTGCTGCATAGCTGTTTCCAAAGCTTTCTCTGAACGATTGAAATTTTCTATATAAGCGCAGTAGCATTCGGCAACGCTTTCCTTCCTGAACTGGAATCGTTTTAGAATTGACTAGTTGCTATGGCGTTAATGCCATCAAATGCCATCAAAATATGCGCTCGACTCACCATTGCAGAGATCTGTTCACCAATAGCGGTCTCATCTGTCCAGTTAGTCCACGAGCTCTCCAGCATGTTTAAAAATATTGAATGATGCGCGTACATCTCAGGTACTCGGTAAAATATTTCATCAACTATGCTGGAGTCCAGGACGCCAGTAACTTTCAACGGTATGATGTACTTCTGTATTGTTATGTAATATGTGTTTTTTAAATATGCAAACCAACACAATATATGGGTTCATTTTTTGTTTTGAATCCAATTTTCAAATTTACCTCAACGAGTGTCTGCAAGGACTCAACGTACTCCTTTTCTACGTCGACTAGCTCCATCACGATGTGGAAGCGTTTGTCCTGTGGAGAAAGGATAATGATAAATATTTTATTGGTAATAATTTTACAAACCACGCATTAAGGTTAGTCCTTGCTCGTAAAAATGGTATCGTAAATTGATATAATAAGCGTGTCTGTCTGTCTGTCTATCTGTCTATCTATCTGCCTGTCTGTCTGTCTGCCTGTCTGCCTGTCTGTCTGTCTGCCTGTCTGCCTGTCTGTCTGTCTGTCTCTCTGTGTCTGTCTGTCTGTCTGTCTGTCTGTCTGTCTGTCTGTCTGTCTGTCTGTCTGTCTGTCTGTCTGTCTGTCTGTCTGTCTGTCTGTCTGTCTGTCTGTCTGTCTGTCTGTCTGTCTGTCTGTCTGTCTGTCTGTCTGTCTGTCTGTCTGTCTGTCTGTCTGTCTGTCTGTCTGTCTGTCTGTCTGTCTGTATGTCTGTCTGTCTGTCTGTCAGTCGGTCTGTCTGTCTTTCTGTCTGTCCGTCTGTCTGTCTGTCTGTCTGTCTGTCTGTCTGTCTTTCTGTCTGTCTGTCTGTCTGTCTGTCTGTCTGTCTGTCTGTCTGTCTGTCTGTCTGCCTGTCTGTATGTCTGCCTGTCTGCCTGTCTGTCTGTCTGTCTCTCTGTGTCTGTCTGTCTGTCTGTCTGTCTGTCTGTCTGTCTGTCTGTCTGTCTGTCTGTCTGTCTGTCTGTCTGTCTGTCTGTCTGTCTGTCTGTCTTTCTGTCTGTCTGTCTGTCTGTCTGTCTGTCTGTCTGTCTGTCTGTCTGTCTGTCTGTCTGCCTGTCTGTCTATCTGCCTGTCTGCCTGTCTGTCTGTCTGTCTCTCTGTGTCTGTCTGTCTGTCTGTCTGTCTGTCTGTCTGTCTGTCTGTCTGTCTGTCTGTCTGTCTGTCTGTCTTTCTGTCTGTCTGTCTGTCTGTCTGTCTGTCTGTCTGTCTTTCTGTCTGTCTGTCTGTCTGTCTGTCTGTCTGTCTGTCTGTCTGTCTGTCTGTCTGTCTGTCTGTCTGTCTGTCTGTCTGTCTGTCCGTCCGTCTGTCTGTCTGTCCGTCTGTCTGTCCGTCTGTCTACCAGTCTGTTTGTGTGCCTGTCTGTGTGTCTGAGTGTCTTCATCTGTTTATGTGTTTTGCCCACTGTCTAAATTTTTCAGTAAAATAACTGGCCTCAATTTCCATCTATTGGTCTGCGTGATGTATTTCGATCCAGCATTTCCCCCTAAATTCGTTTCTGTTAATCCTGAAAAATAAGATATTTCCAAGTTTCAGCCCGCACGCTTCTTCTCCATCTTTTCCTCGATAGCAGGTGTAATTGATCTCGTATCGGAAAGCAAAAAAATATTATCAACCATATTTGAAATCCGAGACAAACAAATGTAACGAAAACAGAAGTTCACCGCTTTTGTTATCGCTAACTGACTGCATGTGACAATCATCCCCGAGACCAAAACCAGCAGCAGCCCGAAATCCTCACGGCAGAAGGCCGAAGGATTTTTTTGCGTAAATTAACGCAATTGTAACTCTAAGACTAGACTGACAGAAACTTTCCCCCCTGTTCCTTATACCTCAACACTCCAGCTGGATGCCTTACCCTGCATAGTGCACCGAGGGATTTCATACGTTTTCTTCTTGTTAATGGAAAATATCCCAACGCCGACCTAGTGTGCAAAGCAAGCGACGATAAGAAACCGAAAAAACCGAAACCGGAGAGACAGACAGACAGACGGACAGACAGACAGGGAGAGACAGACGCGGAGATATACGCAAAATGTGATTGACAGACGAATGTTTTTGGCGGTGCATGGCGGATATCACTGGCTTGGTCAGCGGGAAAAGTGGATGAAAGCAAGCTGCTGCCCTGTGTAGAAGCGGAGGCTGGGGCCTACATTTTGCCTGGACCAGGAAAGTAGAGGGAAGAGTTGGTGCAATCGCAAATTCAGAAGAAAAAATGCTCTGTGTTGTTGGTCAAGGATCGGCTAAGACATTCTATACGTAGGATGGTAAACTTCACTGCTAGAATTCATATTGGGGCAAATGAATGCAATGGATTTTAGCGAAATAAAAGAAAGCTATCGTGATTTAAGTTAATTTTTAGGGAGCATAATTACGAGTATTAAAAATTACCTTTTACAAGAGAGTTAAACACTTTCTTGGTCTATTACGCTCGTACAAGCCTCACATTCCACTTGAACTCCAATCGTAATCACACATTCCAGTTACCCTCTCTCTTATCACAGTCACACCTTGGAGTCCCTCTCTCTTAGCACAACCACACTTTGGAGTCCCTCTCTCTTATCGCAGTCACACCTTGGAGTCCCTCTCTCTTATCGCAGTCACACCTTGGAGTCCCTCTCTCTTATCGCAGTCACACCTTGGAGTCCCTCTCTCTTAGCACAGCCAAACTTTGGAGTCCCTCTCTTTTATCAGAGTTACACCTTCCATTTCATCTCTTATCTAAGTCACACCTTGCAGTACTTTTCTCTTGTTCCATTTAAATTATCTTTTTACTTTTTGAATACTCGTACTTCTACTCTATCTATTATTAGTTGTTTTTTTAACCAAATATGATTGCATTTCGTCTTGTGTCACTCGTTGGTAGTAATTTTCAATTGCGACTTTGTCCATTTATAGCTTTTAAGTATCTGCGCAAAAATGACTTTACTAGTGAATCGCTAAAAATAACTCGATACAAAATTTACGACTATAAACAAAGTTAGGAGGTTTGGTATGAGTGGCACAGTGTATTCCTCTGTGAATTGACAAAGGCCAGAATCCATGCAGCAGTTCAACTTGTTTCAATTCCAAACAACTACCCGGCCCACTTGCAGCCTGTGTTTCTGCCTCTCTCTCCATCACTGTTTGAGCCCAACGCAGCGCCGCCAAGAAAAGGGAGCGCTAGAGAGAGAGAGAGACAGTCTCTTAACGGTCGTCAAGGGTTCAATTTCACGCTTCACCCGTTAATGCATCCCGTGGAACCGAAGCTCCTTGAGTTGAGACAGATCCTACGGTTTTTGTAGGCCCGGTTTGTAGCTTTGTAGAGACCAAAAAGTAATATCTCTTGGGCTGCTGGTTCAGGGTCAACCAACCAACTAGCTAGCTGGGCCTCTCGACTTCTTGGGCCGCACATTCTGCGGACTTTCTGCATAAAGTATTTTGATTAAGTCGCAGTCAGTGGGACAGAGAAGGATGGCTAGAGGCTGCCGAACAGGAAGTCCCAAGAGACAACTGATGGAGAGAGTAACCTTAAGATTCTTCTAGAAGACAAAACTCAGCCCAAACAGCGGGGTCTGTTTTGGCTCACTATAGGGCAGAAAGTCCTTCAATAATTCTCGTTTTAGACTTACTAATGACTTTTAGTTATTTCCGTCTGTAGTTTTTTCGTGCCTGCTTTGTTGTGTGTTGACTTGCCTGTCACCTTTGTGCCACTCACTGTATCCAGACCGTCATGGAATCTTTTTAAAACCATTATTATATTACAGAAATACCTCCGTAAATTTACTTACTCAATTAGCTTTTAAGATCAACAAAATAATTGGCTTTTTCATTTTCTATGAAAACAACGTACTAACCTACCAACCAACCAAACAACCTACCTACCTACTTACCTACTTATCTGTCTACTAGCTATCTACTTACCTACCTACCTATCTATCTACTTACCTATCTACTTACCTTACCTACCTACCTATCTACTTACCTATCTACTTACCTACCTAACTACCTATCTACTTACCTACCTACCTACCTATCTACTTACCTACCTACCTAGCTATCTACCTACCTACTTACCTACCTATCTACCTATCTACTTACCTACCTACCTACCTATCTACTTACCTACCTACCTAGCTATCTACCTACCTATCTACTTACCTACCTACCTACCTACGTACCTACCTACCTACTTACCTACCTACCTAGCTATCTACTTACCTACCTACCTATCTACATACCAACCTACTTAACTACGTATCTATGTAACTACGTATGTAATTTCTATATTTTTGCTTACTCTCGGGGGTGGCGGTGGTGGCGGCGGTGGCGGCAGCGGTGGCGGAGGTGGCTGAGCCGCAGCCGGCGAATTCGCCGCCTCATCATCGCCTTGAATCGTCGAACCTTCCGCTGATTCGTCGAATTCCACCGATTCGGTGGCCGTCGCCAGCTGCTCGTCGCTCTCTGCGATTGAGGCAAAACAAAACCGGATTCAAAGCAACAACTTTCATTTTAATTAATTAACTATACAGAGAAAAGGGAACTGGGATTGGATTAAACACAGACAGACCGCGGATTATATTGTCGAAGCTGAATAGTTTCTAGACTTGACATAAATTTAATTTGCATGCCTAATTTTTAAGATTATTCCTGTAACTCTTCTAAGCTTCGGATTGGTTTATGCATTGTGAAATGAAGAACTTTTCCTTTCTAAATAGCTACTAAAAAAGAATACGTTTACACAGCTGTGTACTTCAGTAATCTTCGAAATCTAGCTGCTCGGAGCATTAGAGGCGCTGTGTACAGCTGCTCAGTCCTCACGGGCTGGAGAGGCCGCAGCTGGCCCCAAAAATTGTCCCATTGTCCCGGGTGGACTGGGTGGATGCTCATTTATGCGTCGCTTAAACTCCTAACGAATCGGATTATTCACAACTTACCGGAGCCTCCTCCGCTGCCGCCTCCGCCGCCGCCGCTGGCGTCAGAGCTGACTAGCAAAGAATGGTGCGCGAACCGGTTGCGCAACCTGGCTGGCAGGGTGCTGGCCGCACTGCGGCTCCTGTTCACGTAGGGTCGGGCTAGCAGCGGAGACGAACTTCCTGCTAGATTGCTCGAGCCTGTCGAAGATTTTGATACTTCGTCGCTTAACTGCCGATAGTGCTGCTGCTGTTGCTGTTGTTGCTGCTGATTGTGCGTTGTCATTGGAGATTGGGACCGTTTCTGCTGTTGCTGCTGCTGCTGCTGCTGTTGCTGCTGCTGCTGCTGCTGATGATGACCGAACAGTTTAATGCCCGGCCTTTTGAGCTGCGCAGCTAAAATTGACGACGCCTTGCCGACAACGCCGGCCGCTGCCGACTGCTGCTTCTGACCGCCTGTTGGTTGTTGATCGCCAGGGCCAGCCTTGCCAACAGACTGTGGGACCTGTGGTGGCGGCACTGGTGGCGGTGGCGGTGGCGGTGACGAGGCAGACAGGAAAACGTCCCCGCAAGTTGCAGGGGATTCCTCAGCGGCGGCCTCTGATTTCTCGGGTTCAATGCCTTCCTGACTACTCCTGCCTTCTGGCAAGGCTGCAGTAGCGCTTAAAACAGTGGAGCTTCCGCCAGATGTTGTCGTCGGAAATTGAAACGCTTTTGTGCGCGGCGTTCTTGGCGTTAGTCGGGCGATCTTGTTGAACTGAGCGGCGATTGAGTTGGCGGAGACAACTGGCGCTGTTGGCGGCGGAACGCTGACTGCAGATGACGGCTCCGTAGATGGTGGAGGTGGAATTTGTATTTTGGGAAGGTCGTGGCTTGGCTCTGTTTGTGGCTGCTGGCTGACGGTGTTCTCTTCTTCTTCATCGATGCACTGGTCGTCGTGACTCTGTTTTGGTGGTTCCATCAAAACGGCTGCCGGAGGCGCCTCGATAGCTGGGGTCGGTTCAATTGGCATAACCGAGGCCGCCGTGGTTGTCTCCGTTTCCATGGTCTCGGATACGGACGTGTCTCTAGTAAGGACTTTCCGTCTGCCAGCCTCGTCGGTCTCATAGTTTTCCTCGGCTGTGTTTACACGAGTACGAACGACTTTCTCTGCTTTGATCAGCTCGCTGGAAAGGTTTTTGACACCGCCGACGCACTCTAGAAGGTCCGGAGGCAGCGGGGCGCCGGGGTTCTCCATCAGAAACTGCAACAGTCTCGGGTCCAGCTGACCGGCTGGTCGATCGCTAGTCAGGGTGTGCCTGACAGCGATGCTTCGTTCGGTTTTGCGAACAGTAGTGCTTGTCTTGATGCGACCGCGAATGGCGGAGACATCCTCAGCTGTTGCTACTGTTCCTGCAGCTGCTGATGCTTCTGATCCTGTAGCCTCAGCTGCCTCATCTGAGGCAGGTTCGTACGTCGCATCGGATTGGCTGGCGTCCTCTAAGTCCGGCACGTTTGCATCCGAGTGAGCACTGACCACAGCGGTCACCGCTTCTCTCTCCTCATCCGGCGAAAGAGTCGATGCAATTGGATCAGCAATCTGCTGCTCTGTCTGGGGCGGCCCAGGTTCGTCCGAGGAGTGTGAGCAAGTTACTGACTCGTCTGTCATCTGGTGTTTTGAGCTCCCTAATTCGTCAAGCAGATTGTACTTCTTAAATTTTTTCTACGAAATTCGTCCAACTACTTGTGGTATTAAGGGATTGCAGCCAGGCGTTTACCGTCGGTAAAAAGAGGTTAATGATTCTTTCGGTAGGGTAGGCTGGAAAATATGTGGAGAAGGGAAACTAGGGATACTGGGGAAGAAAGACACGGAGATAAACGCAGAGGCCAGATGCGGCAGAAATTTTTCCGTTTATATACTGTTTCGAATCATGCCTTCCCCACGCAGAAATCCTCAGCTGCGAACGTTTCTGACTAGTTTCCTGCCCGAAAAGTGGGATTTGTGTGTGTGTGTGTGTGAGGCAGAAGCCTCAAATATCTCTTCCCTAAACTTCTAACCTTCCTGCCCCCATCGACGCAGCACCTGGGGACAAAGCCTGGTGAACTGCTTGGGGCTGAGGGGGGCTTGTGCTGCAGCTGCATTGGCGGCGCCACAGGTCGGCCTATTGCCAGAACCAGCTAGCCAGTATTCGGTACAGAGCTTGCGGCTGCTGCAGGCAGGGTACGCAGTGGCTGAAATTCGGCCAGACGGTAGACTATAGAGAGAGGTTTGATCAAGGATTTTGCAAGACGAGGATGAGAGGCAGATTAGGCAAAGGTCCAAGCAAAGATAGAGAGAGAATTGGTTAGTCTGAAGTGTTGCGCACCTCCCTCTTAGACTCGTTGGATGGAAAAGGCGCCAGAAGATGGCACGCCTTGCATCAATGGATTCGGAATTCGGGCACACAAAGCCGCTACAGTGACCCGAAAATGGACGAAGCACCTGCAAAGTTGCTGGTCTGGCCAGCAAAATTCTGTTTAGGGTTAGATTGCGCATCTAGAACGGAAGTGGCGTATTTTTTCATACTCCTTTGGCGGCATTGCTTTTATTGACTGTAGCAGCTGATAAAATTCTCGAGCCAGTTCTCGAGCTACGATCCGAACTTATATGCCCCTCTCTTTTCGCTCTATAAGCTATCCAAACCGGATTGCTGTACTTTTAAAATTCTGACGCCTAAATTTGCACTGAAATTTTTGATTGGATTTATTATTGCGTGCATGCAGAAATCAAGATCGTGAAATATATGGGCCCGCTTAGTGTCAGAGCTAGGATAGGTTTTGTGCCGACTTCTTTTAATATTATTTTTAGCTTAACTAACGATCCTTGTGTCTTGGTACCCACCCTTAGACAATCGTAGTACCTTGTATCTTAAAGTGATCTTGAAGACAAATTAAAAAAAACCGAAGGATCTCAGCGAGTTTGGCTGCGATGACCTACGGCGTCGCCGTTGAGCTGCCTGTGCTGCCTTTTGTTATCTCATTTCTCCGGAACTAATATTGAATACATTTATTTTCTTCTTAAAATCTACCTCGAAACGATCATAACAGAAACTATAATGCGTGAACTACATGCATGCATGTACCTTTGTACAAGTACGTATTTATATCTGCCGAGAATTTTGTCCTAGTCACTTAACTTGAGTTTTTGTATTGCCTGGAGATTTTTTATGGTACAAAATGTTTACTCATATTGTGCACGCATCCCATTTGGTACATGTATTTTCAGCAGTTAACGGTCGGTCATCTTCTTTAAGAAACTCAGCCCTACTATATTGGACATATAGTCTACTGAAAGTAGTGTGAAGAGCTTGACTTTTTTGTTTTATTCCGTTTTACATGCAATCTTGAATAAATTTCGAAACTATTTGATTCGGGTGAGAACTAAACCTCAATATTTTGTAGAGATAAGGAAGAAGACTCAGCAGTCAACATATTTAAAGTATTTAAGGTGGCGGCCTACATTTAGTTACCAGAAAGACAATAGAGTCAGATTCGCGAGAATAGAATTGTTCAGGAATTAATCGAATTCGCCGCGGATGTCAAATTTTCGCAACAGCTACTGTTACTACGAGCTATTCAGCGCAAAATCGTCTACTGAAGTATCAGCTACCAATTACCTACCCTCGCCATTGATCTGAGGATCTCAGCAGACGGAAAATCTAAAATCATAGTCAAGAGTTGTTAAAACTAAGTTAGCTATTTCACAGAAACCAGCACCGATTTAACAGTTAAATTTCACACCAACACGGTGCTGAGTCGCGGACTAACTACCGACTGGGTGCCACCGTGCCAGAGTGCCACCTAAACTTTTTTACTCCGACCTCAATTGGCCTAGACAAAGCCTATCTGCTAATATCTGCCTGATAGAAAGAGGAGCATCTATCAAGCAGACTCGCTGATTCAGGCCCACAAATCTTTAATTTAATAATAATATGCATGATAGGCTAAAAACAAAAATGGTCTATTTTTTACAGAACTAAGCCTGACTTGTGCGACTAGGGAATAGGCCATACAGAAAATAGACCAATGTAAAGCGTAGACATAGATGGTGTGTGTCTTAATTAAAAATTAAGGTTATGTGCAATATAGTCTATAGGTTTCAAAAAATTAATTCAAATACTAGCTAATTAGCTTGAATGCAGGATGTAGGCAATGTAATGTATAGTCAAAGCCCATAGAACAAAAGCCAATTGCTGTGTTTCCACTATTATTCCACTATATATTCTACTATAGTAAATAGTCCACTACTTTCTACTTTCCTTTAAAACCTCATACCCCTATTGGAGCCAAGGGGGGTTTTTGTGGATAGCGTCCGGCACAGAAAGAAAAAAATTAATGCGCAACAGTGCACAAAAGGATTGCGTCTGCTAGAAACTAGAAAAAGGATGAGTTTCTAGTTCTAGTTGCTAACTAGACTTGCCTGTGTGGCTATGCAGAAGCTTATAAAACTATGGTGCACTCATGTATTTGAAATCAAGGCATCTACAACTTTCTGAAATTGGCTCCAATAGGGCCTCATGCCATCATGGATCCATCTTAATCATCTTATTTTTTAGCCTAAATAAAAAAATTGGCCAATTTAATTAAAATTTATTATCTTGGAACCATTGAAATAGACCTAACTATTAGAAGTAGGCCTCAAATAGCCTAACTCAAATATATAGTAATTAGGCCTATAGCGCTGGCGGCTGGAGATCTTAACTGAACTTAATTCTAAATACTAATTATGTCTACTATTTATTAATATGTGGCCATTCTATTCAAATTAGCAAATTAAAATAAGCCTAGAGCTAGGGCAGGATAAAGTATTATTAATATTAAAAATAATAAATTTAAACTTAACTTTTTAATATTAGGCCTTATTAGGCCTATTAGCCTAAAAACTTTGTTTTTAGTTATCTAGAAATTAAAAAAAATTATTAACCTAAATCATAAATGTGTTACCAATAGATTTATCCTCCAAATTCCACTTAGTTTACTATATTTTTGGATGTCCAATGTGACAAAATGGCTACATAAGAGAAAAGTCACACAATAGAATAATTACAACAAGAATATGGCTCAAATTAATTTTTTGATTTTAATTATCTATAATGTCTATAAATTAATTTAACTTCATATATTTCATCGATTACTTTTTGTAAAATAAGTAGCTAAAGTTCAATTTTGGCCTAGCTATGTAAATTAAATCATGGCATGATTGATAGCCATTATGAGCTTTTTTAAGATGCAGAGGAGTTGTTAGGATGCCCTAGTGGCTAGGGTGCCTGCCTCATGACTGGAAGGTTGTGGGTTCAAGTCTTGGCCCTAGGGAGACAATTTGTGCCCTTGAGCAAGGCACTTAATCCCACATTGCTTCAGTCCACCCAGTTGAGATTGGGTACTAGTTTGAGCTAGGTAAATTTAGTGTGGGTGTTGTGGCCCCTCCAGCCTGTCAGGCTGAAAGCTGTACACAGACCTTGGATGCGCTGCGCAACTAGCTGCAGCTGTGCCTTGGGCTGTACATCTGATTGAAAGGTCGGGTGTCTAAATTTATTTTATTTATTTATTATATAAGATGCAGTTAATTGTGAATAAAGGTCTTTGATATCGAATTTTAATATTGTGCTTGATTGATTTGCAACTAAAAGAAATAAAATAACCTTTCAGAAGCAATTTCTTGCACTGGTGACCCATCAATAATTTACAGTTGATTGAGACTGGTCCCGCCCTCTACTACTAAAATCATTATACAATTCGCAATGAGCTTGTGGAACTCGCACACGTTCCTGTCGCAAGCTCTAGACGAGCAGGCCCAGCAACAGGTGCACCAACCAGTAGCCTCATTGTCCATGCCAGTTGCTAGCATGCTGATGCCGCCGCAGCAACCAGACGGGGGGACAACAGGTGCAGTGGATTTTTCTGCCCAGGCAGTTTATCACCACAGTCAGCAGCAGTATTCGGAGTCTGCTGCCGTTTATCCCAATTCAACTGCCGCTGAAATGCCGCCTATGCAGGAGCAAGATGCTGAAGCTTGCTATCATTCCTTGTTGGGCATGGCAGAGTCATTTCGTTTAGCTGGTAATATTAGAATGACGCTGCATTGTTTGCAAGCTGTTCTGCATCTACGGCTACCTGAACTGATTATTGCTAGGTTAGTTAGAAATGTTATTTTCTTTACTTTCTACTTATAAGTAGCGAAATTAGCATACCAAATATGAATTAAATTTACGCTCAATTCAGAACTAAAGTGCAAATCGGTCGGCTGCTAATGCAACACACAACCCGAGCTGGCGCTGAACGAGCGGCTACTACGGCCGCAGCTCATTTGGAGGCGGCTTGGCATCTGCGAGCTCTGGTGCAATCGCAGGATCCCGAGGTCTGCCTTGAGGCGGCTGATCTGCTAGTAGATTGTTGGCTAACTGTTGATCCGGCTGCAACTGGAGTGGCCGGTCAGAGGGTCACGCCGTTATTAGAAGAGGCTTTGACAGTCAGCCATAGCCTGCCTGAGTGGTGAGAATCGCCTCAAAACCAGCTATAGAATCGCCTCAAAACGAGCTATAGAATCGCCTCAAAACCAGCTATAGAATCGCCTCAAAACCAGCTATAGAATCGCCTCAAAACCAGCTATAGAATCGCCTCAAAACCAGCTATAGAATCGCCTCAAAACCAGCTATAGAATCGCCTCAAAACCAGCTATAGAATCGCCTCAAAACCAGCTATAGAATCGCCTCAAAACCAGCTATAGAATCGCCTCAAAACCAGCTATAGAATCGCCTCAAAACCAGCTATAGAATCGCCTCAAAACCAGCTATAGAATCGCCTCAAAACCAGCTATAGAATCGCCTCAAAACCAGCTATAGAATCGCCTCAAAACCAGCTATAGAATCGCCTCAAAACCGGCCATAGAATCGCCCACAGAACTTGGAATCGCCTCAAAACCAGCCATAGAATCGCCTCAAAATCAGGCATAGAATTTCCTGAAAACCACCTATAGAATCGCCTCAAAACCGGCATAGAATCGCCCCAAAACCAGCCATAGAATCGCCCCAAAACCAGCCATAGAATCGCCCCAAAACCAGCCATAGAATCGCCCCAAAACCAGCCATAGAATCGCCTCAAAACCGGCATAGAATCGCCCCAAAACCAGCCATAGAATCGCCCCAAAACCGGCCATAGAATCGCCCCAAAACCGGCCATAGAATCGCCTCAAAACCGGCCATAGAATCGCCCCAAAACCGGCCATAGAATCGCCCACAGAACTTGGAATCGCCTCAAAACCACCCATAGAATCGCCTCAAAACCACCTATAGAATCACCTCAAAACCAGTCATAGAATGGCCTCAAAACCACCCATAGAATCGCCTCAAAACCAGCCATAGAATCGCCTCAAAACCGGCCATAGAATCGCCCCAAAACCAGCCATAGAATCGCCCCAAAACCAGCCATAGAATCGCCCCAAAACCGGCCATAGAATCGCCCCAAAACCGGCCATAGAATCGCCCACAGAACTTGGAATCGCCTCAAAACCAGCCATAGAATCACCTCAAAATCAGGCATAGAATTTCCTGAAAACCGGCCATAGAATCGCCCCAAAACCGGCCATAGAATCGCCCACAGAACTTGGAATCGCCTCAAAACCACCCATAGAATCGCCTCAAAACCACCTATAGAATCACCTCAAAACCAGTCATAGAATGGCCTCAAAACCACCCATAGAATCGCCTCAAAACCAGCCATAGAATCGCCTCAAAACCGGCCATAGAATCGCCCCAAAACCAGCCATAGAATCGCCCCAAAACCGGCCATAGAATCGCCCACAGAACTTGGAATCGCCTCAAAACCAGCCATAGAATCGCCCAAAACCAGCCATAGAATCGCCCAAAACCAGCCATAGAATCGCCCAAAACCAGCCATAGAATAGCCCCAAAACCAGCCCTAAAATTGCCTTAAAACCAGCCATAGAATCGCCCAAAACCAGCCATAGAATCGCCCCAAAACCAGCCATAGAATCGCCCCAAAACCGGCCATAGAATCGCCCCAAAGCCGGCCATAGAATCGCCTCAAAACCAGCCATAGAATCGCCTCAAAACCGGCCATAGAATCGCCCCAAAACCGGCCATAGAATCGCCCACAGAACTTGGAATCGCCTCAAAACCAGCCATAGAATCACCTCAAAATCAGGCATAGAATTTCCTGAAAACCACCTATAGAATCGCCTCAAAACCAGCCATAGAATCGCCTCAAAACCGGCCATAGAATCGCCCCAAAACCAGCCATAGAATCGCCCCAAAACCGGCCATAGAATCGCCCAAAGAACTTGGAATCGCCTCAAAACCAGCCATAGAATCGCCCAAAACCAGCCATAGAATCGCCCAAAACCAGCCATAGAATAGCCCCAAAACCAGCCCTAAAATTGCCTTAAAACCAGCCATAGAATCGCCCAAAACCAGCCATAGAATCGCCCCAAAACCAGCCATCGAATCGCCCTAAAACGAGCCATAGAATCGCCTCAAAACCAGCCATAGAATCGCCTCAAAACCAGCCCTAGAATCGCCTCAAAACCAGCCATAGAATTGCCTCAAAAACAGCCATAGAATCTCCCCAAAACCAGCCCTAGAATCGCCTCAAAACCAGCCATAGAATCGCCCCAAAACCAGCCCTAAAATTGCCTCAAAACAGCCATAGAATCTCCCCAAAACCAGCCATAGAATTGCCTCAAAACCAGCCCTAAAATTGCCTCAAAACCAGCCATAGAATCGCCTCAAAACCAGCCCTACAATCGCCTGAAAACCAGCCATAGAATCGCCTCAAAAACAGCCATAGAATCTCCCCAAAACGAGCCATAGAATCGCCCTAGAACCAGGCATAGAATCGCCCAAAACCAGCCATAGAATCGCCCAAAACCAGCCATAGAATCGCCCAAAACCAGCCATAGAATAGCCCCAAAACCAGCCCTAAAATTGCCTTAAAACCAGCCATAGAATCGCCCAAAACCAGCCATAGAATCGCCCCAAAACCAGCCATAGAATCGCCCCAAAACCGGCCATAGAATCGCCCCAAAGCCGGCCATAGAATCGCCTCAAAACCAGCCATAGAATCGCCTCAAAACCGGCCATAGAATCGCCCCAAAACCGGCCATAGAATCGCCCACAGAACTTGGAATCGCCTCAAAACCAGCCATAGAATCACCTCAAAATCAGGCATAGAATTTCCTGAAAACCACCTATAGAATCGCCTCAAAACCAGCCATAGAATCGCCTCAAAACCGGCCATAGAATCGCCCCAAAACCAGCCATAGAATCGCCCCAAAACCGGCCATAGAATCGCCCAAAGAACTTGGAATCGCCTCAAAACCAGCCATAGAATCGCCCAAAACCAGCCATAGAATCGCCCAAAACCAGCCCTAAAATTGCCTTAAAACCAGCCATAGAATCGCCCAAAACCAGCCATAGAATCGCCCCAAAACCAGCCATCGAATCGCCCTAAAACGAGCCATAGAATCGCCTCAAAACCAGCCATAGAATCGCCTCAAAACCAGCCCTAGAATCGCCTCAAAACCAGCCATAGAATTGCCTCAAAAACAGCCATAGAATCTCCCCAAAACCAGCCCTAGAATCGCCTCAAAACCAGCCATAGAATCGCCCCAAAACCAGCCCTAAAATTGCCTCAAAACAGCCATAGAATCTCCCCAAAACCAGCCATAGAATTGCCTCAAAACCAGCCCTAAAATTGCCTCAAAACCAGCCATAGAATCGCCTCAAAACCAGCCCTAGAATCGCCTGAAAACCAGCCATAGAATCGCCTCAAAAACAGCCATAGAATCTCCCCAAAACGAGCCATAGAATCGCCCTAGAACCAGGCATAGAATCGCCCAAAACCAGCCATAGAATCGCCCAAAACCAGCCATAGAATCGCCCAAAACCAGCCATAGAATAGCCCCAAAACCAGCCCTAAAATTGCCTTAAAACCAGCCATAGAATCGCCCAAAACCAGCCATAGAATCGCCCCAAAACCAGCCATAGAATCGCCCCAAAACCGGCCATAGAATCGCCCCAAAGCCGGCCATAGAATCGCCTCAAAACCAGCCATAGAATCGCCTCAAAACCGGCCATAGAATCGCCCCAAAACCGGCCATAGAATCGCCCACAGAACTTGGAATCGCCTCAAAACCAGCCATAGAATCACCTCAAAATCAGGCATAGAATTTCCTGAAAACCACCTATAGAATCGCCTCAAAACCAGCCATAGAATCGCCTCAAAACCAGCCATAGAATCGCCCCAAAACCAGCCCTAAAATTGCCTCAAAACCAGCCATAGAATCGCCTCAAAACCAGCCCTAGAATCGCCTGAAAACCAGCCATAGAATCGCCTCAAAAACAGCCATAGAATCTCCCCAAAACCAGCCCTAGAATCGCCTCAAAACCAGCCATAGAATCGCCTCAAAAACAGCCATAGAATCTCCCCTAAAACCTGCCATAGAATCGCCTCAAAACCAGCCCTAGAATCGCCCCAAAACCAGCCCTAAAATTGCCTTAAAACCAGCCCTAGAATGGCCTCAAAACCAGCCCTAGAATCGCCTCAAAACCAGCCATAGAATCGCCTAAAAACAGCCATAGAATCTCCCCAAAACCAGCCCTAGAATCGCCTCAAAACCAGGCATAGAATCGCCTCAAAAACAGCCATAGAATCTCCCCAAAACCAGCCCTAGAATCGCCTCAAAAGCAGCCATAGAATCGCCTCAAAAACAGCCATAGAATCTCCCCTAAAACCTGCCATAGAATCGCCTCAAAACCAGCCCTAGAATCGCCCCAAAACCAGCCCTAAAATTGCCTTAAAACCAGCCCTAGAATGGCCTCAAAACCAGCCCTAGAATCGCCTCAAAACCAGCCATAGAATCGCCTAAAAACAGCCATAGAATCTCCCCAAAACCAGCCCTAGAATCGCCTCAAAACCAGCCATAGAATCGCCTCAAAAACAGCCATAGAATCTCCCCAAAAACTGCCATAGAATCGCCTCAAAACCAGCCCTAGAATCGCCTCAAAACCAGCCCTAGAATCGCCTGAAAACCAGCCATAGAATCGCCTCAAAACCAGTCATAGAATCGCCTCAAAACCAGCCATAGAATCGCCTCAAAACCAGTCATAGAATCGCCTCAAAACCAGCCATAGAATCGCATCAAAACCAGTCATAGAATCGCCTCAAAACCAGCCATAGATTCACCTCAAAACCAGTCCTAGAATCGCTAAATTTATGCTTGATTGAGATAACAATCGCCCCAAAACGACGCCGCAGGCACTGCCGCTTCCTGCTCAAGCTGGCCCAACACCTGAGCCAAAGCGACCCCAGCCGAGCCTGCGAACTCCTGGCTCTGGGCTCCCAATACGCCCAACAGCACAGAAGCGAATACACTCGCGGCCTATTCCTGCTAGCTAAGTGTCTGCTATTGCTGGCTACCAGACAGTTGGCTGAAGTGCACAACAGTCTGACTGTTACGTCTAAAGTTATCGAAGCCATTCAGCAGGGTGGTAGGAAACAGGAGACGCTGAGAATTTTCTCCTTGATTATACAGGTAGGTGTTTTTAATTAGTGTTGATTGTGACTGTCTATGCTTAATTCTACATTCTCAAATGGTCTTTTTTTAAGGCTTGTACTCAGTGGTTTATTTAAATTTTTTAATCTTTCTAAAATCCCTAGGTTGATCTGTTGTTTACATTCATAAATGACACATCGATTTACATCATCAAGTGATTCCAAATCCTCTCAGATCCTAATATTGATCCTCAAATAGTTTCAAATCCTCTCAGATCCTCATATTGATCCTCAAATAGTTCCAAATCCTCACAGATCCTCATATTGATCCTCAAATAGTTTCAGTCCTCTCAGATCCTCATATTGATCCTCAAATAGTTCCAAATCCTCTCAGATCCTCAGGCTGATCCTCAAATAGTTCCAAATCCTCTCAGATCCTCATATTGATCCTCAAATAGTTCCAAATCCTCTCAGATCCTCATATTGATCCTCCAATAGTTTCATATCCTCTCAGATCCTCATATTGATACTTGAATGCTTCCAATTCCCCTCAAAGATTGATCCTCAAATGCTTCCCAATACTTCTTTAAAAAATCCCAAAGAATATCTTCTAAATATTTCTAAATCCTCACAGAGTGCATCAGTAAAAGATCAGCCTTTATTTATCATAGCTATCTATGCACTAAATAATCCGCCAAACACCAGGTAATGAACCATCTGGTCGCTGGTCAGGCCAAGCAAGCCCGACCCACGCTGCGCCAGTTGCAGAAAGCTATCCAAGCTTTCTCCGCTATGCAAGACGACCCGCTGCCCAGCCAGCAGTCCTCTCTCTCACATCAGTCACAGCAACAAGCTTCAAGTTCTTCAGATACTGTTGACCAGTTCGAATGGTTATCCCGGGAGCATATGTCCGTACTAGTCTATTTGCTAACTCTGCTGCACAATATGGAAGAGGCTGTTTACGATAAAGTGCAACGCTATACTGAGAAGGCGCTGACTCAGGTGAGTCTGTGAGCTGTAGGTGGAATCATAGAGCACTCTAAGCGCAAGAAGGTTAAGAGAGCACTCTGAGCACACCCAGAGCTAACGAGACCACTCTGAGCACAGCCAGAGGTTAGAAGAGCACTCTGAGCACACCTAGCAGAGCTAAGGAGAGCACTCTGAGCTCACCCACTGCTAAGGAGAGCACTCTGAGCACATCCACTGCTAAGGAGAGCACTCTGAGCTCACCCACTGCTAAGAAGAGCACTCTGAGCAAACCCAGAACTAAGGAGAGCACTCTGAGCACACCCAGAGCTAAGGAGAGCACTCTGAGCACACCCAGAGCTAAGGAGAGCACTCTGAGCACACCCAGAGCTAAGGAGAGCACTCTGAGCACACCCAGAGCTAAGGAGAGCACTCTGAACACACCCAGAGCTAAGGAGAGCACTCTGAGCACACCCAGAGCTAAGGAGAGCACTCTGAGCACACCCAGAGCTAAGGAGAGCACTCTGAGCACACCCAGAGCTAAGGAGAGCACTCTGAACACACCTAGCAGGGCTAAGGAGAGCACTTTGAGCACACGTAGAGCTAAGGAGAGCACTCTGAGCACACCCAGAGCTAAGGAGAGCACTCTGAGCACACCCAGAGCTAAGGAGAGCACTCTGAGCACACCCAGAACTAAGGAGAGCACTCTGAGCACACCCAGAGCTAAGGAAAGCACTCTGAGCACACCCAGAGCTAAGGAAAGCACTCTGAGCACACCCAGAACTAAGGAGAGCACTCTGAACACACCCAGAACTAAGGAGAGCACTCTGAGCACACCCAGAGCTAAGGAGAGCACTCTGAGCACACCCAGAGCTAAGGAGAGCACTCTGAGCACACCCAGAGCTAAGGAGAGCACTCTGAGCACACCCAGAGCTAAGGAGAGCACTCTGAACACACCCAGAGCTAAGGAGAGCACTCTGAGCACACCCAGAGCTAAGGAGAGCACTCTGAGCACACCCAGAGCTAAGGAGAGCACTCTGAGCACACCCAGAGCTAAGGAGAGCACTCTGAACACACCTAGCAGGGCTAAGGAGAGCACTTTGAGCACACGTAGAGCTAAGGAGAGCACTCTGAGCACACCCAGAGCTAAGGAGAGCACTCTGAGCACACCCAGAGCTAAGGAGAGCACTCTGAGCACACCCAGAACTAAGGAGAGCACTCTGAGCACACCCAGAGCTAAGGAAAGCACTCTGAGCACACCCAGAGCTAAGGAAAGCACTCTGAGCACACCCAGAACTAAGGAGAGCACTCTGAACACACCCAGAACTAAGGAGAGCACTCTGAGCACTAAGCACACCCAGAAGATCGCATTCTAACAGCAGTTAAAAATACAATCGACAAACTTGTCAACCAAATTTCCAGGTAGAAAAGCTAAAAGCCGTAGAGGACAATTCTCCCCTTCTCACAGTGCTGCACCTGTGCATCTTGGAGCAGAGCTTCCAGTGCCATCTGGTATCAGGAAATCGAACGGCCGCACTACAACAGGTGGCTGCCAGCTTGCGAATTTGTTCTTCCAGTCCGGCCCTGCTGCAACGTCGGGGACCTCACTGTCATTCAATGCTAGCCCTGTACGCCATGACCACCAACTGTCTGGGCGCCGCTGAGAGTCAGTTTCGTCGGGCTCTGTGCTTGTCGCCTAGGCCTGATTTGCACCAGTTTATCTGCCTCAATCTGGGCCTAGTCATGCTCAGACAGAATCGTCTAGCCGATTGTAAGAAAGTTCTTACTGACAGTAGTCTGCAGCTGTCTGGCGCTGGTGTCAGCCGTTCCACTGGCCAGTGCCTGCGCGCCGCCGGCTACTGGGTTGAAGGACTTCTGTCCATGATGCTGGGCGATTTCAATAATGCCAAGTGAGTACTTTGATGAGCCGCCACCCTTTCATCTCAGATTCCTTTGATGAACCGCCATTATTTTAATTCAGATTTCTTTGATGAGCCGCCATCCTTTCACAACAGATTGCTTTGATGAGCCGCCATCCTTTCATCTCAGATTCCTTTGATGAACCGCCATTATTTTAATTCAGATTTCTTTGATGAGCCGCCATCCTTTCACAACAGATTGCTTTGATGAGCCGCCATCCTTTCACAACAGATTGCTTTGATAAGCCGCCATCCTTTCACAACAGATTGCTTTGATGAGCCGCCATCCTTTCACAACAGATTGCTTTGATGAGCCGCCATCCTTTCACAACAGATTGCTTTGATGAGCCGCCATCCTTTCACAACAGATTGCTTTGATAAGCCGCCATCCTCTCACCTCAGATTTCTTTGATGAGCCGCCATCCTCTCACCTCAGATTTCTTTGATGAGCCGCCACCCTCTCACCTCAGATTGCTTTGATAAGCCGCCACCCTCTCACCTCAGATTTCTTTGATGAGCCGCCACCCTCTCACCTCAGATTGCTTTGATAAGCCGCCACCCTCTCACCTCAGATTTCTTTGATGAGCCGCCATCCTCTCACCTCAGATTGCTTTGATGAGCCGCCACCCTCTCACCTCAGATTTCTTTGATAAGCCGCCACCCTCTTACCTTTAATTGATTACAAGCCGGCACTGTCTCACCCCTAAGAATTTCTTTTGACAAACCGTCACCCTTCCCAATGATAGGCTGTCAATCAAGGAGAGCCTCAAACTGGCCAACGCGGAGAATCTGCGCCGCCTGCTCACCCTGTCACTCATAGTCCTCGGCCAGGCCCACTTCGCCTCCGCCCAATACGAGGAAGTGAAAAAAGTTGTGGACGCCGCAGTCCAACTAGCCGAACAAATTCCGGACGAGTCTGTGCAGCTGTGGGCCAGCACTCTGATGCGCGATCTGCACAGGGCCGAGGGCA
Organism: Macrostomum cliftonense; assembly: GCA_950096795.1. Classification (NCBI taxonomy): domain Eukaryota; kingdom Metazoa; phylum Platyhelminthes; family Macrostomidae; genus Macrostomum; species Macrostomum cliftonense. Next base: position 472,573 of record CATNEM010000145.1, read on the forward strand.
ATCCGCAGCTGGAGGCCGCCTGCGCTCAGCGCTATTCAGCTCTGTTGGCCGCATTTCAGGCTAGCATTGATCAGATTGTTAACGTGCCTGAGCATCAGTTGATCTACGTGAGTCAGTCTTTGTTTGTTAGTCTTGGTTTAACCAGGTGCCCAGCTTTGCAATTATTACAGGCGGCTTTGTTGAGTTGGTCTTTGTTAGCCTTTATTTTAAAAGAATAGTCTTGGTTTACCCTAATTTTAATTGTAGAGTCTTTGTTAGCTTGAATTGTAAAAAGAGTCTTTGTTAGCTTGAATTATAAAAAGAGTCTTTTTTAGCTTGAATTATGAAGAGTCTTTGTTAGCTTGAATTATGAAAAGAGTCTTTGTTAGCTTAAATTATGTCTAGTGTCGAAGCATTTATTTTATGATATTTTCTATCAGTTATAAGAACCAAGTCTTTGTTCTCTATCGTCTAATATTATAAGTGCAGGCTGTTTGCTAATGTTAAATATATGATAAGGTCGAGTTGCTGTTAACACGTGATACCCCTGTATTGGTCTTTATTATTCCCAGTATAACGCACTAACCCCAACCTAACCTACAGTGGCTGGAAGGCCCACCTCCCGACCTGCTCAGTCAGCATCAGCAAACTGCGCCCACAAGCAGCTGCGGTGAATCCAGTCTGATAGGACAGCCTCAACAAGTTTATCAGTATAATCAGTTGCCAATGGCGTCGGTTGCTATGCCGTCTCTAGGCGCTACCGGGGTACCTTCGTCTAGCAGTGGTAGCTTCTCACAGGCGTCCTCTCAGCATCAGCAGCAATTTTATGCGGCAGCTTATCAACAACAGTCGCAGCTGCAGTACCAGCCCCAGCTGTTGCAGTCCCAGGCTCAGATACTGATGCAGCAGCATCATCATCAGCAGCAACAGCAGCAGTCTGCAGGGCGCACTGGACAATTATAATTTATTAGCTGGATTTTTGCCACTGCTAGATTTGTTTAGGGATTTGTTTATTTAGTGGGTAATATCCTATCATAAAATCCATCGACACTTGCTTCCAGATCCTCAAGTTGTTGCTAGGGCCGCCAGTCTCCCAGATCCCCATTCCTCAGGCTGTTGCTAGGGGCCGCCAGCCTCCCAGATCCCCATTCCTCAGGTTGTTGCTATGGGCCGCCAGTCTCCCAGATCCCCATTCCTCAGGCTGTTGCTAGGGGCCGCCAGTCTCCCAGATCCCCATTCCTCAGGTTGTTGCTAGGGGCCGCCAGCCTCCCAGATCCCCATTCCTCAGGTTGTTGCTAGGGGCCGCCAGTCTCCCAGATCCCCATTCCTCAGGTTGTTGCTAGGGGCCGCCAGTCTCCCAGATCCCCATTCCTCAGGTTGTTGCTATGGGCCGCCAGCCTCCCAGATCCCCATTCCTCAGGTTGTTGCTATGGGCCGCCAGCCTCCCAGATCCCCATTCCTCAGGTTGTTGCTATGGGCCGTCAGCCTTCCAGATTCCTAGGTTATTATAAAGAAAACACTTGGATCAACTCCTGCTCCAGTATTTTTACTTATTAGGCGCATTTTACTGGATCTAAATAATTTGAAATCCATCTACTTTAAGTAGTCTCTGCAGTATGCTGCGTTTTTAATGCATAAATTAAGAACCGTTTTCAAGTGCCTTTTACATATATCTGTCTATTGCAATGCACGCGCTGGAAAATCTAATTCAATTCATCCCAACGTTTGGCTACCTGTACAGCTTCAAATAAATTAGACTTTATGGAAAAATGTAAATAGAATCATTTTTGTAAATTAAACACAATTATTTATCTAGTATCCATTGTAGTAGCAAAACTTGTATAAACAAACTTTTTACGACTCTAAAAATTTATTCAGCATGTAAGTACATTAAAAATGTATAATATTACTTTAATAAATGCTGTACTTCTGTAAAACTAGTTATACCTTACTCGATACATTTTGTAGTAAATTTTTTAAAGTTGATATTGAAAATTTTTTTTAACTTCAATTTGCAGACTGATTTTTTTCTTTTTTGAATGCTTAATCGATTCCTCAGGTTTTTTGAACTGGCACCCACTCAGATCCTCATGTTGCTAAACTGGCACCCACTCAGATCCTCATGATGCTGAACTGGCACCCACTCAGATCCTCATGATGCTGAACTGGCACCCACTCAGATCCTCATGATGCTGAACTGGCACCCACTCAGATCCTCATGATGCTGAACTGGCACCCACTCAGATCCTCATGATGCTGAACTGGCACCCACTCAGATCCTCATGTTGCTGAACTGGCACCCACTCAGATCCTCATGTTGCTGAACTAGCATCCATACAGATCCTCAGGCTGTTAAATTGCTTATTTTACGGGCTTATTTTGATTTCATTATTATGATATACAATTATAGATATTCATTTCCAAAAATCAGACTAAAACTAATGTAAGCACGTTTAATAGTGTGTAGGTGTTACATAATAAACACTCGTAATATTATGCAACAAAATCATGCTCAGGTATTCGTGTAACATGTCAGGTTTATTTCTCTAGATAAAACCTTTATTCAACGTTCAGAGTATAGTGTAGGAAAAAATACTTCTCGTAAAGAAAGAATTTTTTAACTGGTTTACTTTATTTGATACGTGATCATGCAAATAGGCTATTACTTCAGTATTAATATTGATAAATTACTCTTTGATCGCACTTATTGAATGCAATTCAATATGTTATTTTGGCTTTAAGGTAAACACAAGCTCTGGCTCCTTCAATCCTATTTCTAAAAAATTCTTAGATCCCTTTCCTAGAATCAGCCTCTTAGTTCCCCTCTTATAATCAGCTTCTAATTAGTTCCCACAGAATACTGTGTATTCTATGTTAGTTCCCTTTGTTAAAATAAGTTACTTAAAACCCTTTGCTAAAATTAGCCACTTAGAATCCTTTCCTAGAATTAGCCCTTAAAATCCTTTCCTAGAATTAGCCACTTAGAATCCTTTCCTAGAATTAGCCATTTAAAATCCTTTCCTAGAATTAGCCACTTAGAATCCTTTCCTAGAATTAGCCACTTAGAATCCTTTCCTAGAATTAGCCCTTTAAAATCCTTTCCTAGAATTAGCCACTTAGAATCCTTTCCTAGAATTAGCCTCTAGTAGTTCCCTTTCTTAGAATCAGCCGCTTAGGACCCTTTCCTAGAATTAGCCTCTTAGTTCACTTCGTTAAAATCAGCTACTAAGAACCCTTTCCTAGAATTAGCCTCTTTGATCCTCTCTATCTTATATTAGCCTCTTAGATCCCTTTCTTAGAATCGGCTACTTGGGACCCCTTCCCCGAAATCAGCCACCTAGAATCCTTTCCTAGAATTAGCCTCTTAGATTCTGTTCCTAAAATTAGCCTGTTGAATCCTCTTCTTAAAAATCGGATGCCCATTATTAATAAAACTTTTCAAAGCCCATTTTTTGAAATCAACCCAATTACTGATTTTCCTAGAATCGAGTTGAACGTTTTCTAAATACTCGTAGAGAATTTCAATTTATTCGATCTCAGCTTTGCCTTCTCTCAGCAGTCGCAGAGTCCGACTCCAAACAAAAAAGGTGACAGCATTGACTGGGAAACTTCTAATCGCCACAATCAATCCGCCCCTATAGAAACCAGCGATACCCTGCTGGCTAAATATCCGCCTAGCAACAATGAGACCGTTGAGACGTGAAGACGCCGAATTTCTGTCGTTTCCTGCGCCGGCTTGCAAATTAGATTTCACCGTGTCTATGGGCAGAATCGATAGCCAACTGATTGAACCGGCTAAGCCTCCTGCCAACAGGCTGGCCGCTGTCTCCCCGGTCACGTGACTTAGCCGATTAGCCAGCCAATCGTACAGCAGCATGTACAGTCCGTAGGAGGGCACGTCGCGTAAAAAATTTAGCAAAAATCCGCGCGACAGGCCGGCTAAACCGTCGTGTCTCACGATTGCCAGAGCGCATGAGATCGGACCTGGGTGGAATTGCGCTGCAAAGTGCGCCGTTTAGGGGTCGAAGAGGGCGTGAAAGTTTATCGGTCTGTCTGTCTGTCTATCTGTGTGTCCGTCTGTCTGTCTGTCTGTCTGTCTGTCTGTGTCTGTGTGTCCGTCTGTCTGTCTGTCTGTCTGTCTGTCTGTCTGTCTGTCTGTCTGTCTATCTGTGTGTCCGTCTGTCTGTCTCTGTCTGTCTGTCTGTCCGTGTCTGTCAGTCTGTCTGTCTGTCTGTCTGTCTGTGTCTGTCTGTCTGTCTGTCTGTCTGTCTGTCTGTGTCTGTCAGTCTGTCTGTCTGTCTGTCTGTCTCCCTGACTAATTCAGCCAATCAGTCTCACTCACAGCCGCTCGCAGTCCTACTCAACTGCGCTTGCATCGCAGTTTTAATCAGCTCCACGGGCGCCACCAAAGGTAGCTGGGCCAGTCCGCCAGCCATGCCGGCTAGCGTCACGTTGCTATAGCGACAGTCAGGTCTCGCACTGTTTAGAACGGACAGAGTTTGGCCATAGACGCCAAAAAAGACGGCGTTGACTGCGGTGAAAGAGGCCATAGGCATTGACATGCCGCGAAATAGGCCTGTTAACAAAGTGGCAGCAGTGAAAAAATGCTGAGAATTGGTCAAATATATTAACACGATGCTACATGAAGCTGGCAAAAATTAAAAAAGAAAACCTTTACGAACTCCTTTGCTAATGACGCTTCTAGCTGCTTCTGAAGCGTCGCCCGTTTGAGCCACCTGAAGCTGCACCTTCAGTACTTCCATTGGATGACCAATTAGTAAGCCGCTGGCTCCTGTGCATGAGGGATCGTTACATCTTGAACTTAAAATCGTTTAACTCACAACTTCTCAAGGAAACAAAGACAATAAATAGAAGTACATTTTACACGTCTTTTTAATTAAAATTTAATTTAAAAATGCATTACCTGCTAGAGCACCAGCTGTAAAATCTTCCATAGCGACTTAACCTACATGTATTATAATATTTTCGTCAATCAAACTAATCTGTAGGTTAAAGTTAAAACCTTATTTGTCACGCATGTAAAATAAATATGAAATCAAGATGAACCTTTTAGGGGGGCCACGTTTATAAAAAACTTCTTTCCATCTTCTTTCTGTCTTTTTCTTAAATCTCTGCGCAGTTTATTTGCATCTCTTACCCATTAGCCACCCCTGGTTAAAATAATTAACCTTGGCTGGAGGTTGTTTCGGCCATAGTTTTCATTTTATTTGTTGCATTCAGTCGTGTATCTATCTACATTGCCATTGTACACCCGGTGCGTCACAGTTAGCTAGAGTGCATTTTCAATTGTTACTATGATTTAGCGTTATAACAACGCTTGAGTGAAATGTGCATTGCTTAACGCAGTTTTTTAATTTACCATAGACAAAGGTAGTAACCTGTTTAATTTAGAGAATTTGAAAATGAAAAGCAGTTGGCACTACAGAACTACCAGAACAGCTAGTACAATAGGAGAAACGATTACATGACGAAATTGTAACTTGTATGTACGTAACAAATAGACAACCATTTTAATTCAATTGTTAATGGATTATTAAAGTAAACCACAATTCAACCATGCCGAATTACGTCCCCTTGATTTGAAATGTGCAGTTTTCGAATTTGCCGTTGAAATTCAGGACGACTGTAGGCTTCTTATCGCTGTCATTTGATGTAACTGGCTCGGTATCAGTAGTAATAGTGTAGGTACTAGCAACTCCGTTGGAAGCTCCAGCCGATTCAGTCGGCGATACAGTCACGCTAACAACCTCGTCGGCAGCTACGGCAGGTACGTTGCTAGAAGATTCGACTTCGGCATTTAACTTAGGTGCAGCTACTAGTGGTCGCTCCAGTGCCTTACTTATCGCAGTCGAGACCTGCTTTATAGACCTGTCGCGCCTTCTGGACAAGTAACGCCTGACGGTCGATTTGGCCTTCTGCCCAGTAATTGTCATAATGTTGTCCAAGCTGTGCCCACATTCGTGCAGATCCGAAATGCGAGTTACCCTAATGCAATGATTAGTGTAACGCTTTGACAATTCACAGACTTCACTGAGGTGAGACATGAAATTGGCTAGCCAATTAACGCCTCGAACTTGGTTGACTGAAAACCGAAGCTTGCCACTTCCATCGTTAGCCAGTGGGCGTGGAAAAAAGGATCCATCTTTAGTCTTGTCCGGTAGCAGGTTGCTGTAGTAAATTACAAGCTCTCGCTGCTGTCCGTAGAGACGAGCTTGTTTTGCAAAGTTGTTCTTAGCACGTGTAGGTTCAGTCGATTGATTCTTTGTTGGTAGATCCGGCAGGGCAAAGTATGCTTGGCCGTCAGCGTCAACTCCTTCTTTTAACGTGCCCTTCTTCTTTAGATACTTTAGGTGTTCCTGACCACGCTCACCGAGCGTATAGAGCAACGTAAAAATCACTTCATCCTGAACACGCTCCGCTGTACTGCGGTCAAAGTATCGCCGCAGCCGCTCAAGGTCACCTTCCTCGATTGGTGGAAACTGTTTTCGGACAGAACCTGATTGATTGAATTCACGTACTTTGACGCGCAGCATTCGGTTTGAAGCAGCGAACTCGTCCCCAGATATTATGTTCACAGAGCGCTTGAGAACTAAACAGAAATAACGTTGAATGCCGGCACGGATGCAAACCAACGAAGCAGGTGAGTAAACACCACCATCAGCTTTCTTTAACGAAAAGTAATAGAAACGTAAAAACTCATTCAACATGGTCTCCGGCATTGTCACAGGGGACATCTCAGTTTGTCTTCTTAGAAACTCCTCGAATGCCTTACCATGTCGCTGCATCTGTTCTCTAGTACTCGTGGGAAGCGAATCAATTTCGACGCGATCGAGCTCTGCAACCGAGAGAGGTGCTTCATCAGGTCGATCCGGTAGCTGTACATCAGACACCGACTGGTCATCGTAAGAAGGATCTTCTAAGAAGCGTATAAAGTCGTCAAGATTGACGTCATCAGCGTGATCGGTTGAACTCAGTGCAGAAATAAATTCCATTTCGTTGCTTGTTACTCCATTCAGAGAATCAGTTGGCAAGTGCTTCCAATTAATGAGATGCATTTTCGGAAAAAAGTAATTTATTGCAAGCAAGTCTCATACTCTCTCCCCCTCTCAAAGCCTCTCTCAAGTGTACTCTGTTCATTTCGTAGTTTATGGCCAAAACCAATGCAGTCAAAAACATTTTTAATTCGCTCAGGCAGCGTTAAGCAACGAGCGTTAAGCAATGCACCCCTTAGCACCGCGATTTTGGTCAGAATTTTTAAACGCCTCGCAAAATCTTGCCGCAATTAATGGCATCCATCATGCAGCCTGCCCTTTAGTGTCCATTCCAGATAAATCGGGTGATACGAAGTATTAATTCAACCGGAAAAATTGCTGTAAGATGGAATTTTTGGTGACCTTATTTGTCACATGATATGCCATAGACATGTAGCTAAGATGCTGACAATACTTATAAAGGCTCGTTAATTCACACAAAGCCACCAGATCACGCGAATGTTTATGTTCACCGAGTTCTCTGACCATTCATTTTCGATGAACACGGTAAATTTACATGTACGCAAAATTTAACGCACATGTACATGCAGGGAGCACCCCATTTGCCTGCGGGCAGTTTGCCGGCCGACGTTTGTCGGTTACCTTTATCACTGCAGTTTGCACTCGGTACATTTCGATCTTTGCTCACGAACGTGCAAATATGTATGATTATACATTATACAGAATCAGCCACTTAAAATCCTTTCCTAGAATTGGCCACTTAGAATCCTTTCCTAGAATTAGCCAGTTAGAATCCTTTCCTAGAATTAGCCACTTAGAATCCTTTCCTAGAATTAGCCACTTAGAATCCTTTCCTAGAATAAGCTACTTAGAACCCTTTCCTAGAATTAGCCTCTAAGAATCCTTTCCTAGAATTAGCCCCTTAGAATCCTTTCCTAGAATTAGCCACTTAGAATCCTTTCCTAGAATTAGCCTCTTAGAATCCTTTCCTAGAATTAGCCACTTAGAATCCTTTCCTAGAATTAGCCTCTTAGAATCCTTTCCTAGAATTAGCCACTTAGAATCCTTTCCTAGAATAAGCTACTTAGAACCCTTTCATAGAATTAGCCACTTAGAATCCTTTCCTAGAATAAGCTACTTAGAACCCTTTTCTAGAATTAGCCACTTAGAATCCTTTTCTAGAATTGGCCACTTAGAATCCTTTCCTAGAATATACATTATTACATGCAGTAATTTCTAAAAAATTAAGGGTCCCGTCCTTTTACTCCAAGTGGTCCATGAGAAGTTCGTGCATTTTACTAATACTACATCGGAAAAACTCTAGCCGGCAAACATCCGGCAGGCAAACGTCGGTCGGCAAAAATCGGCTGGCAAATGTCGGCAGGCAAACGTCGGCCGGCAAAATGACCGCCGGCAAATGTCTTGCCGGCAAACGTCGGCAGGCAAACATCCGGCAGGCAAACATCGGCCGGCAAACTTCCCGCAGGCAAAATTCGTAGACCCGTACATGCATTTGAACAAGCGTAGCATGATTTAACGTTTTTAAATCTGTGTACATGTACCTGTCGGAAGGTTCATGAGGGTTACGTGCCCGGCATCGCTGGCGGATCAAGACAATTATTAGTGAGAGGTCGAGGCCGTCGATATACATTGTACGCTACTGTATAGAATTGCACGAGTCGAGTTTAATTATAGCTAAACAACCACTTTTATTGTACATTTAACTGTACATATGTACACTGAAATTTTCCACTCCACTGCCTCTACAACTGAGCTGCATTAAATAATTTAACTTCAACGCGTACTCTGTGTGGATACTCCATGTGTACATATACATGCAGATGTATTTTTTTCGCATGAGTAAATTTCACATTCGATTTTGCAATTCTGAATGATATCTGGTAATAGCGGGAGTTTTATAAATAAAATTATGCTTTTCTACATGGCTAACGCAATATTCAAATCCCTGCAACATAATTTTAGTTCTTCAGATGTACACTCATAATGTTACATAATCCGATGGGTCCACTAAATCTTGTTGAAAGTGCCTCGAACGAGGAGGCTCGGGAAATATTTTAACGGCCTGGGCCCTTATAAATGCAATGGCAAAATACCCGGGCTACAGCGATTAGACTCAATACAACAAATTTATGTAAAAAAGTTGCACGCAACGTTAAACGAATACTGTATTATAGACTAATCGACAAATTTACTTTAAAATACTTTATTTGAACTACATAATGAAAAGTGATCGTACCAACGAAGCGAATATTTCGATTTGTTTTGAGTGCCTGCTTTTAAATTCAACGACTCGACGAATCAATCAATCGATCGTGTTGAAAAAGCTAAATCGCTGGAGCTGTTAGCATAGCACCCATCACATTAGTCCATGGCAATGATTAAATAAAAAGTTTTGAGCTGATGAAGAAAAATAATTGACACGCATACTAAAAATTTACCAGCTAGCATCTTTTTTATTGGTTGCATTAAAGATTCGTTGGAAAGCAAAAATTGATCATTGATTCCATATTTTTGTTTGTAGATTAATTTTCAGAGTGCTTTTATTATGTAGAGCTATAAAACTAAAATAGGCTTATAAAATACTATAATCCAGCTATATTGTTATAGCTGCACAGTTAGGTCTAAAATATTTTGCATATTTTTAATTAGAGTGCTACTTAATTGCTATACTAATGACTAAGGCAAGCATAAGTACTGGCTATAGCTAAGCTAGGCCTATTTGACTAAAATTCAAGTATGCCATGATACAGGTTAAATAGGTGCCTGTTAACTGCCCAAATTTTATGTGGTTTAACTTTTTTAAGTTTAATTTTTTACCAACTGTTCTAGTTGTACCTAGTTTTAATTTATGATAGCTAACTCTGCTACCTCAACCTATACAGTTGTAGTATATCGCATATAGTGATTTTGCTGTAAATATTTCTTGTTACATATTAAAGAATTTTTTTAGATTTAGAATATGGTTATTAAATATAAATAAATAATGTTAAATTAAGTAATCTCCACTTGTATTGTAAAACCAAGAACAATTATGTAAGCCTGAGATAAATTAAAATACATTATCAATTATTATCTTATTGATAATGTATTCATCTTATTATCTTATCAGTTTTTTTCTAGCATAGCTTACACTTGCAGCAATCTTGTCTGTCACTTGTCTTTTTATTATTTAAAGTTTCAAGATGGCAATATTGATTACTTTTATATTAAAAGTATCTACAAAATTAGCTCATATTCAAAATGTGCCTAATTATTAATTGGAACAAGTTATGCTTTGTTCTTATTATATTATTGTTTATTTTTAATAGTTAATCATTAAATTTATTTTAAATCAGAAGCAAACATCTATCTGTCCTAGTATTTTAGAACAGTAGCAGTTTATATAATTATATTTTTATCTAGGAACCTTAAATGTCTTGTGGAAAGTTTCAAAGTCACAGAAAAATTGCTATAATTTTTTCCTGCTGATTATAGAGTTATTTTTGTTTCTTTTAAATTACAATAGCTAGATACAATAAATTGATGCAATATTTTATAATTTTTACAAATCAATCTATTATTTTTTCAGAGCTATCAAATCAGGCTAAAATTTTTATACCAAAAAGCCTTGTGAAAGAAAAACAGATTCGAATTTTTTCTGAATCAAAAAGAACCTGGCTTCCCTAGTGATTTGCTAGGCTGGGCCTCTTCTATTGATTTACTTGGCAACTGTGATTAAACAAAGCAAACCAAGACTCGAAACAAAATTTAATGCCAACTGTTTCCCTAGTAGAGTTTGATGTCTTCGAGCCAGGCCTCCTCTTCTACCGCACTGTTGTCGTCGGGCTCGGCTGCCAATAGAAAATCAGTTGGCAACAAAAATAACGAAACAGACTCGAATTCTGATAGCGAGTCTTCCGATAGTTGCTCTTGTCAGCAGCCTTTGACTGATTCTAGCGCTGCTTCCGCTGCAGCAGCTGCAGCAGCAGCCGCTTCTAGTCTTGATTCCGCTGCTAGCAACAAAACAGCGTCTTCTAGTAGCAGAAAAACTAGCCGATTCGCCGATAGTCGTCAAACAATAGTACGCGAGGCTAGCAGCCTGTTCTCGCTGCTAATCTCTGGCAGTATGCCCCGCTTCCGCCGGCCTCTGCTATTCCTCACCCTGATCCTAGTCACCAATCTGACTCTCTACTTGTTGTTCCGGCCGTTTCCCCAGCTGGAATCATTTGTCCAGGACACTAACAAGCGCATCCACACTGGCGTTAGCGCCATTCGCGGCGGTATTAACGCCGCCGCCGGAGGAGCTCGTGGCGCCATGGTCGGCGTCGGCGGTGGCAGCGGCGGCGGCGGCGGAGGCAGCGGCGTGAATGATTTCGACGGGGACGAGACCTACATGGAGTATTTGGGCCTGTTGGGTCAGTTTGACGCGGCAGCTGGCGCTAAGCAACCCGGCGGCAGTTTTAAACTGTCAAAAGATGCCGGCAGTTTAGGCTTTGTTGTGGCTTCGAGTGTGACGTCTAGCGACTATGTGTACGCCTTTGATCTGCTGGACTCAGTGAGGACAAATCTGAACGATACGCTGCTAGTTCTGCTGGACACTGGCTTGCACATGTCTGATCTTAACCGATTGAAAAAGCGATGCAATGCCACTACTAGGTGTGTGTGAGCTAGGGGTGTTTTATTAATATTTTGACATTTTAATTAGTTATCTACCTAGGAAACATCCATCACGCCAATGAGAATCACCTCTGTAGTAAAAGTCATCCTGAGAATTGCTTACATTAGAATGATCTCTTCTCTACTAAGAATATTGCATCATACTTTACTTCATTACTCATATTTAAATATCTTCATTCGTCTAAAGAATCATCGTTAACCTGATGATAGTCGCTTCAGCAAGAATCAACGCTCATCTAAAAATCATCGCTCACTTGAGAATCATCATTCAACCGAGAATTATCGCCCACTTAAGAATCATCACTCATTTGAGAATTATCGCTCACTTAAGAATCATCACTCATTTGAGAATCATCAATCACTTGAGAATCATCGCTCATTTGAGAATCATCACTCATTTGAGAATCATCACTCATTTGAGAATCATCACTCACTTGAAAATCATCGCTTACACGAGAATCAACTCTAGAAAATCAACAGAGAACCGCTTACATAATCTCTTATCTCTTATCTCTTAACTAAGAATATTGCATCATACTTTACTTTAAGAATGATTACTCATTTGAGATTCCTGAGAATCATCGTTCGTCTAGGAATCATGACCCACTTATCTTTCACCTTATGATTCGTCGCTTACCTCAGAACCATCGTTCATCTAAAAATCATTCGTCACTTAAGAATCATCTTTCACCTGATGATTCGTCTCTTACCTCAGAATCATCTAAGAATCACCTGAGAATCATTTGTCATCTGACAATCTATACTTACCCGAGAATCGTCACTCACATTGAAATTCCCCATCAAATGACAATGATCCCTTATCAAACAATTTTTCGCTACTTAAACTTCCCGAATTAAATTAAATCCCCCCCCCCCCCCCAACTCAGATGCCGAATCGATGCATTCGACTTCGACAAATTCCCGTCGCACGTGCAACGCACCGGCACCAGCGCATTCAAACCGTTGGCCATTCAAATGCTACTGAGAGACTACGGCGGCGTCATCTGGTCCGACCTGCGCCCAACGCCTTATTATTTCGTTGTGGACGCCGAGGAGATTGCTCCGACACTGGCCGCCGCTAAGCGGGTCGGCATTCAAGCCTGGACAATTCCACCGCCAGCCTCCACGCTGACTCATCCGCAGACGTTCTCGTATTTGAATGCCGATCCCAAAGATTTTTATTTCCTGCGGATGGTTGCCTCGGCCCATCTGGTGCTCTATTATACAGAGTTTCTTCACAGCCGGGTCATGCTGCCCTGGGTGAAGTGCGCACTCAATTCCGACTGTTGGCAGCCGTTGGGCGCGCATCAGAGCGGCTGCGATTTTAATAGGCCGCCTTATTTTAAATATAGCGGCTGCCACTTCTACGACATGTCCGCGCTTAATGTTGTGCTGGGCTTGGCCTTCCACTTCAATGTGACCGCCTACGAGTGCCGTCAGAAGGTCTGTCTGTATGTCTGCCTGTCTGTCTGTCTGTATGTCTGCCTGTCTGTCTGTCTGCCTGTATGTCTGTATGTCTGCCTGTCTGTCTGTGTGTCTGTGTGTCTGTCTGTCTGTCTGTCTGTCTGTCTGTCTGTCTGTCTGTTTGTCTGTCTGTCTGTCTGTCTGTCTGTTTGTCCATCTGTCTGTCTATTTGTCTGTCTGTCTGCCTGTCTGTATGCATGCCTGCCTGTCTGTCTGTCTGTTTGTCTGTCTGTCTGTCTGCCTGTCTGCCTGTCTGTCTGTCTGTTTATCTATCTGTCTGTTTATCTGTCTTTCCGTCTGTCTGTTTGTCTGTCTGTCTGTCTGTCTCTCTGTCTGTCTGTTTGTTTGTCTGTTTGTCTGTCTGTCTGTCTGTTTGTCTGTCTGTCTGTCTGTCTGTCTGTCTGTCTATCGGTCTGTCTGTCTGTCTGTCTGTCTGTTTGTCTGTCTGTCTGTTTGTCCATCTGTCTGTCTATTTGTCTGTCTGTCTGCCTGTCTGTATGCATGCCTGCCTGTCTGTCTGTCTGTTTGTCTGTCTGTCTGTCTGCCTGTCTGCCTGTCTGCCTGTCTGCCTGTCTGTCTGTCTGTTTATCTATCTGTCTGTTTATCTGTCTTTCCGTCTGTCTGTTTGTCTGTCTGTCTGTCTGTCTGTCTGTCTGTCTGTCTCTCTGTCTGTTTGTTTGTCTGTTTGTCTGTCTGTCTGTCTGTCTGTCTGTCTATCGGTCTGTCGGTCTGTCTGTCTGTTTGTCTGTTTGTCTGTCTGTCTGTCTGTCTGTCTATCGGTCTGTCTGTCTGTTGGGCTGTCTGTCTGCCAATTTTTTAATGCCTATTTCTCTATTTGTTTATTTTTGCTAAGCTCTTTAATGCTATACCTAATGTACTGTATATATTTCGGCGTTTTTAGTGAAATTTCTCACCTTATTAAACAGGTATTCGGCTACAACACTAACGACACCGTGTTAGAGAATCATTTCAAAGTGCCCGGCCTGAATTTTGACGATTTAAGACGTCGAGCAGCTCTGGGACCGTTCGAGTTGCACAGCTGACTCGGTGGCTGACTATCAAAGCTTGAAATTCAACTAACTGCGAATTTGATCTATTCCCATAATTTCCTATCTGCATTCTGAATGGCTAGCCGGGAACAATAAATACTTTTTAACTGGGATATTTTAAAAAGATTCACAGAATATCTAATGCATCACACAGTAATTTAGATGAGTATTTTGTAATATAAGTGTGCAAAATTTTCTTAAATATTTTCTCTATTGGTAAGCAATATAATTAGTAATAAAATTTGTGTTAAAGTACGTTCAGTAAATAACTTTACTTAACGATTGATATTTCTATTAATCAGCTTATTAAATATTTAATTTTTAACAAAACATCATTATTTGTCTACTACGCTCGTAACAGTAGAAAAGTGCGACAAAGCAACTCAGAAAATTAAAATTATTATTTTTCTTTTCTATATCAATGAGATACTTTATTTGAACAATTTTCTTTTGAGAGAACAACAAAATTTTGATTATTGATTGCAGTTTTCATTTGAGTTCGCTTGTTATTTTTTGGCTGTTATTTTTACCAATTTTTTCAGTTTCTCTCTTTACTTGTTTTGGGATTTGGTTTTCATAGAATTTCCTTTTTTTTAATATTACTCAGACATAGTGTGCATGCTATACTACTACTACTATTGCGCTCCAATGCAGTCAAAGTAGTAACTGCCTGTTTTGTTTTACTATGCACTATGGAACTTGCTTTCTTTGAGCAAAAAACATAAGTTTTTATCTTATTTTGTAAATAAAATTTAACTCCTCTCTATGAAATTTATGTTCTCTTTAATGTTTTCATAATTTTTTTCTTATAAAACAGTAACAAAAAGTCATTTAAATTGTGTGTTTTTATGTTACAGAGTATTGTCTAAATAAATTATTTTGTGGTTTAATTCAGAATTATCTTAGTTGGTATGGTGTTGTCAGAAGATTTTTATTATTTTATTTATAACGGCTTTTTTCGGATTCATTCCCAATTATGTTAAGTTTATTGTGAATGTCTATAAGGGTCTTGTGAATTTCTATGGGTTATTGTGAATGTCTATAAGGGTCTTGTGAATTTCTATGGGTTATTGTGAATGTCTATAAGGGTCTTGTGAATTTCTATGGGTTATTGTGAATGTCTATAAGGGTCTTGTGAATTTCTATGGGTTATTGTGAATGTCTATAAGGGTCTTGTGAATTTCTATGGGTTATTGTGAATGTCTATAAGAGTATTATGGATGTCTATGATGGTATTTTGAATATCTATAAGGGTATTGTGAATGTCTATGGGTATTGTGAATGTCTATGGGTATTGTGAATGTTTATAAGGGTATTGTGAATATCTATAAGAGTATTATGGATGTCTATGATGGTATTTTGAATATCTATAAGGGTATTGTGAATGTATATAAGGGCACTGTGAATATCTATAAGGGTATTGTGAATATCTATAAGGGTATTGTGAATGTCTATAAGGGTATTGTGAATGTCTATGGGTTATTGTGAATGTCTATAAGGGTATTGTGAATGTCTATGGGTTATTGTGAATGTCTATAAGGGTATTGTGAATGTCTATAAGGGTATTGTGAATGTCTATGGGTTATTGTGAATGTCTATAAGGGTATTGTGAATATCTATAAGGGTATTGTGAATGTCTATAAGGGTATTGTGAATATCTATAAGGGTATTGCAAATGTTTATGAGGGTATTGTGAGTTTCTATCGCTTATTATAAATGTTCTAGTATATTTTTAATCTTTAGAGCAGGGTTACTATCTATAGGAGATTGTTGTATTGTTTTACTGAGTTCAGGATTGACTATGAATATCTAAGGGACAGGCTTTTGTAAAGTAAGTAATTCTGAATAGATTAATAAATCAACCAAAACGCTAGCAATCAAGGCTTGTGAACCTTATGCACCGAATATCCCCCATTCCAGGCGTCAAATCCCCATCCCCTATCCCTATTGGACCTGCCCAGTTTGGCACTGAGCCAAGTCCTGCTTAGACTGCACAGTCCCAGAGATTTGTGCAGCCTAGCAGCCACCAGCCATGCCGCTCGCTCGGCTCTGCTGCAAGCTGGCGAATCAGTCGCTTGGTGGCGTTTTGTTCTGTTGAAATTCTTGCCAGCATCCAAGTACGCTGAGGATTCCATTGCTTTCAAAGCGGTGCTGCGTTCCGCATCGGACTGGAAAAGTCGCTACGCCAAACTAAATTCGGCTTATAATATATGGCGTCGGTTGCGTAGCAACATGCTCGGCAGGCTGCCCGGAGTTCGACAAGATATTCGAGTTAATTTGATTGACTCTTCGTCGGCTCAATTGCTTATTGATAGTGTTGCTAACCGGTTGCTAGGATCCGAGTTGTCTACTAGAGACAATTATCAACTATTACTATTAGCTTTGAACAGTTTGTCTAACGAACTAATTACAGACGATAATTGCGTTGGAGACGCCTACATAATTGAGCATTTGACCTGCTATTTGCACAGAATTCGAGCTCTGAATCGGATTATCGCTATTCACGCTTGCGACGCCCCAGATCTGTCCACTGTGCAAGCGGCGTGTCTGATCTCCAGCTATGTGCAGGCCAGTTTCTGTTGTCGTCGTGTACTATTATTGACCGATTTTTTTTCAAGTAATTTGAATGTACTTTTAATTTGTCTTCTATAGGCCAAACCCCTGGAGGATCTCTCGGTGGCCGTTCATTTACGCTTAGACGAAATGGCTCAGGTGTGCTTGGACAGAGCTCGTCAAGATGTACAATTAGCTCCTAAGTTGGCTGGTTACCAGATTGCGTAAGTTTAGCGAATGTAATTATTGCAAAACGGCCCTTTTTAGGGATAACTTTTTACCACGAGATTACTTCGATCTATTTTTGACCTTTCAGATTTGGCAATCCTCTTTCGGATTGTCCAAACGATCAAGAGCTCCCAGCCTCGCCCTGGGACACCGGGACATCCATATTACTAGCCAAGAGTATTCTGCACACCCTGTCAGATCGTTATAATTTCGTTCACACCCTGCAACTGGACGATTTCGACGAGAATTCCTTCATCGATCGCGTCCTGTTCACAGGAGCCGGCCTGCCGATTGTGAAAACGGCCATCTTCTGCGGTCTGGCCTCGCGTCTTGGCCTTGCAGTGAGGCCCGTGAATGTGCCTGACCACTTCATGTGCCGTCTGGTGCTGCAACCAGATGAGGATCCGTTGAAGAGCAGCGTTCTGGTTGACGCCGCCAATCTGACTCTGCGCACATACACGGACAGGTGAGAATCAGATCCCCACTCAGATCCCAGTGTCTAATCTCCCATTCAGATCCCAGTGTCTAATCTCCCATTCAGATCCGAGTGTCTAATCTCCCATTCAGATCCCAGTGTCTAATCTCCCATTCAGATCCCAGTGTCTAATCTTCCATTCAGATCTCAGTGTCTTATCCCCCATTCAGATCCCAGTGTCTAATCTCCCATTCAGATCCCAGTGTCTAATCTCCCATTCAGATCCCAGTGTCTAATCTCCCATTCAGATCCCACTGCCTAATCTCCCATTCAGATCCCAGTGTCTAATCTCCCATTCAGATCCCAGTGTCTAATCTCCCATTCAGATCCCAGTGTCTAATCTCCCATTCAGATCCCAGTGTCTAATCTCCCATTCAGATCCCAGTGTCTAATCTCCCATTCAGATCCCAGTGTCTAATCTCCCATTCAGATCCCAGTGTCTAATCTCCCATTCAGATCCCAGTGTCTAATCCCCATTCAGATCCCAGTGTCTAATTTCCTATTCAGATCCCAGTGTCTAATCTCCAATTCAGATCCCAGTGTCTAATCTCCCATTCAGATCCCAGTGTCTAATCTCCCATTCAGATCCCTGTGTCTAATCTCCCATTCAGATCCCACTGTCTAATCTCCCATTCAGATCCCAGTGTCTTATCCCCCATTCAGATCCCAGTGTCTAATCTCCCATTCAGATCTCAGTGTCTAATCTCCCATTCAGATCCCAGTGTCTAATCTCCCATTCAGATCCCAGTGTCTAATCTTCCATTCAGATCTCAGTGTCTTATCCCCCATTCAGATCCCAGTGTCTAATTTCCTATTCAGATCCCAGTGTCTAATCTCCCATTTAGATCCCAGTGTCTAATCTCCCATTCAGATCCCAGTGTCTAATCTCCCATTCAGATCCCAGTGTGTAATCTCCCATTCAGATCCCAGTGTCTAATCTCCCATTCAGATCCCTGTGTCTAATCTCCCATTCAGATCCCACTGTCTAATCTCCCATTCAGATCCCAGTGTCTAATCTCCCATTCAGATCCCAGTGTCTAATCTCCCATTCAGATCCCAGTGTCTAAACTCCCATTCAGACCTCAGTTTCTAATCTCCCATTCAGATCCCAGTGTCTAATCTCCCATTCAGATCCCAGTGTCTAATCTCCCATTCAGATCCCAGTGTCTAATCTCCCATTCAGATCCCAGTGTCTAATCTCCCATTCAGATCCCAGTGTTTATTCTCCAATTTAGATCCCAGTGTCTAATCTCCCACCAAGATCCCAGTGTCTAATCTCCCACCCAGATCCCAGTGTCTAATCTCCCATTCAGATCCCACTGTCTAATCCCCATTCAGATCCCAGTGTCTAATTTCCTATTCAGATCCCAGTGTCTAATCTCCCATTTAGATCCCAGTGTCTAATCTCCAATTCAGATCCCAGTGTCTAATCTCCCATTCAGATCCCAGTGTCTAATCTCCTATTCAGATCCCTGTGTCTAATCTCCCATTCAGATCCCACTGTCTAATCTCCCATTCAGATCCCAGTGTCTTATCCCCCATTCAGATCCCAGTGTCTAATCTCCCATTCAGATCTCAGTGTCTAATCTCCCATTCGGATCTCAGTGTCTAATCTCCCATTCAGATCCCAGTGTCTTATCCCCCATTCAGATCCCAGTGTCTAATCTCCCATTCAGATCTCAGTGTCTAAACTCCCATTCAGATCCCAGTGTCTAATCTCCCATTCAGATCCCAGTGTCTTATCCCCCATTAAGATCCCAGTGTCTAATCTCCCATTCAGATCTCAGTGTCTAATCTCCCATTCAGATCTCAGTGTCTAATCTCCCATTCAGATCCCAGTGTCTAATCTCCCATTCAGATCCCAGTGTCTAATCTCCCATTTAGATCTCCGTGTCTTATCCCCCATTCAGATCCCAGTGTCTAATCTCCCATTCAGATCCCAGTGTCTAATCTCCCATTCAGATCCCAGTGTCTAATCTCCCACTCAGATCCCACTGCCTAATCTCCCATTCAGATCCCAGTGTCTAAACTCCCATTCAGATCCCAGTGTCTAATCTCCCATTCAGATCCCAGTGTCTAATCTCCCATTCAGATCTCAGTGTCTTATCCCCCATTCAGATCCCAGTGTCTAATCTCCCATTCAGATCTCAGTGTCTTATCCCCCATTCAGATCCCAGTGTCTAATCTCCCATTCAGATCCCAGTGTCTAATCTCCCATTCAGATCCCAGTGTCTAATTTCCCATTCAGATCTCAGTGTCTAATCCCCATTCAGATCCCAGTGTCTAATTTCCTATTCAGATCCCAGTGTCTAATCTCCCATTTAGATCCCAGTGTCTAATCTCCCATTCAGATCCCAGTGTCTAATCTCCCATTCAGATCCCAGTGTCTAATCTCCCATTCAGATCCCAGTGTCTAATCTCCCATTCAGATCCCAGTGTCTAATCTCCCACCCAGATCCGAGTGTCTAATCTCCCACCCAGATTCCATTGTCTAATCTCCCACCCAGATCCGAGTGTCTAATCTCCCATTCAGATCCCAGTGTCTAAACTCCCATTCAGACCTCAGTGTCTAATCTCCCATTCAGATCCCAGTGTCTAATCTCCCATTCAGATCCCAGTGTCTAATCTCCCATTTAGATCTCCGTGTCTTATCCCCCATTCAGATCCCAGTGTCTAATCTCCCATTCAGATCCCAGTGTCTAATCTCCCATTCAGATCCCAGTGTCTAATCTCCCACTCAGATCCCACTGCCTAATCTCCCATTCAGATCCCAGTGTCTAAACTCCCATTCAGATCCCAGTGTCTAATCTCCCATTCAGATCCCAGTGTCTAATCTCCCATTCAGATCTCAGTGTCTTATCCCCCATTCAGATCCCAGTGTCTAATCTCCCATTCAGATCTCAGTGTCTTATCCCCCATTCAGATCCCAGTGTCTAATCTCCCATTCAGATCCCAGTGTCTAATCTCCCATTCAGATCCCAGTGTCTAATTTCCCATTCAGATCTCAGTGTCTAATCCCCATTCAGATCCCAGTGTTTAATTTCCTATTCAGATCCCAGTGTCTAATCTCCCATTTAGATCCCAGTGTCTAATCTCCCATTCAGATCCCAGTGTCTAATCTCCCATTCAGATCCCAGTGTCTAATCTCCCATTCAGATCCCAGTGTCTAATCTCCCATTCAGATCCCAGTGTCTAATCTCCCACCCAGATCCGAGTGTCTAATCTCCCACCCAGATTCCATTGTCTAATCTCCCACCCAGATCCGAGTGTCTAATCTCCCATTCAGATCCCAGTGTCTAAACTCCCATTCAGACCTCAGTGTCTAATCTCCCATTCAGATCCCAGTGTCTAATCTCCCATTCAGATCCCAGTGTCTAATCTCCCATTCAGATCCCAGTGTCTAATCTCCCATTCAGATCCCAGTGTCTAATCTCCCATTCAGATCCCAGTGTCTAATTTCTCATTCAGATCTCAGTGTCTAATCCCCATTCAGATCCCAGTGTCTAATTTCCTATTCAGATCCCACTGTCTAATCTCCCATTTAGATCCCAGTGTCTAATCTCCCATTCAGATCCCAGTGTCTAATCTCCCATTCAGATCCCAGTGTCTAATCTCCCATTCAGATCCCAGTGTCTAATCTCCCATTCAGATCCCAGTGTCTAATCTCCCATTCAGATCCCAGTGTCTAATCTCCCATTCAGATCCCAGTGTCTAATCTCCCATTCAGATCCCAGTGTCTAATCTCCCATTCAGATCCCAGTGTCTTATCCCCCATTCAGATCCCAGTGTTTATTCTCCAATTTAGATCCCAGTGTCTAAACTCCCATTCAGACCTCAGTGTCTAATCTCCCACCCAGATCCCAGTGTCTAATCTCCCATTCAGATCCCAGTGTCTAATCTCCCATTTAGATCCCAGTGTCTAATCTCCCATTCAGATCCCAGTGTCTAATCTCCCATTCAGATCCCAGTGTCTAATCTCCCATTCAGATCCCTGTGTCTAATCTCCCATTCAGATCCCACTGTCTAATCTCCCATTCAGATCCCAGTGTCTTATCCCCCATTCAGATCCCAGTGTCTAATCTCCCATTCAGATCTCAGTGTCTAATCTCCCATTCAGATCCCAGTGTCTAATCTCCCATTCAGATCCCACTGCCTAATCTCCCATTCAGATCCCAGTGTCTAATCTCCCATTCAGATCCCAGTGTCTAATCTCCCATTCAGATCCCAGTGTCTAATCTCCCATTCAGATCCCAGTGTCTAATCTCCCATTCAGATCCCAGTGTCTAATCTCCCATTCAGATCCCAGTGTCTAATCTCCCATTCAGATCCCAGTGTCTAATCTCCCATTCAGATCCCAGTGTCTAATCTCCCATTCAGATCCCAGTGTCTAATCTCCCATTCAGATCCCAGTGTCTAATTTCTCATTCAGATCTCAGTGTCTAATCCCCATTCAGATCCCAGTGTCTAATTTCCTATTCAGATCCCACTGTCTAATCTCCCATTTAGATCCCAGTGTCTAAACTCCCATTCAGATCCCAGTGTCTAATCTCCCATTCAGATCCCAGTGTCTAATCTCCCATTCAGATCCCATTGTCTAATCTCCCACCCAGATCCGAGTGTCTAATCTCCCACCCAGATCCGAGTGTCTAATCTCCCACCCAGATCCGAGTGTCTAATCTCCCATTCAGATCCCAGTGTCTAAACTCCCATTCAGACCTCAGTGTCTAATCTCCCATTCAGATCCCAGTGTCTAATCTCCCATTCAGATCCCAGTGTCTAATCTCCCATTCAGATCCCAGTGTCTAATCTCCCATTCAGATCCCAGTGTCTAATCTCCCATTCAGATCCCAGTGTCTAATCTCCCATTCAGATCCCAGTGTCTAATCTCCCATTCAGATCCCAGTGTCTAATCTCCCATTCAGATCCCAGTGTCTAATCTCCCATTCAGATCCCAGTGTTTATTCTCCAATTTAGATCCCAGTGTCTAATCTCCCATTCAGATCCCAGTGTCTAATCTCCCACCCAGATCCCAGTGTCTAATCTCCCATTCAGATCCCAGTGTCTAATCTCCCATTCAGATCCCACTGCCTAATCTCCCATTCAGATCCCAGTGTCTAATCTCCCATTCAGATCCCAGTGTCTAATCTCCCATTCAGATCCCAGTGTCTAATCTCCCATTCAGATCCCAGTGTCTAATCTCCCATTCAGATCCCAGTGTCTAATCTCCCATTCAGATCCCAGTGTCTAATCTCCCATTCAGATCCCAGTGTCTAATCTCCCATTCAGATCCCAGTGTCTAATCTCCCATTCAGATCCCAGTGTCTAATTTCTCATTCAGATCTCAGTGTCTAATCCCCATTCAGATCCCAGTGTCTCATTTCCTATTCAGATCCCACTGTCTAATCTCCCATTTAGATCCCAGTGTCTAAACTCCCATTCAGATCCCAGTGTCTAATCTCCCATTCAGATCCCAGTGTCTAATCTCCCATTCAGATCCCAGTGTCTAATCTCCCATTCAGATCCCATTGTCTAATCTCCCACCCAGATCCGAGTGTCTAATCTCCCACCCAGATCCGAGTGTCTAATCTCCCACCCAGATCCGAGTGTCTAATCTCCCATTCAGATCCCAGTGTCTAAACTCCCATTCAGACCTCAGTGTCTAATCTCCCATTCAGATCCCAGTGTCTAATCTCCCATTCAGATCCCAGTGTCTAATCTCCCATTCAGATCCCAGTGTCTAATCTCCCATTCAGATCCCAGTGTCTAATCTCCCATTCAGATCCCAGTGTCTAATCTCCCATTCAGATCCCAGTGTCTAATCTCCCATTCAGATCCCAGTGTCTAATCTCCCATTCAGATCCCAGTGTCTAATCTCCCATTCAGATCCCAGTGTTTATTCTCCAATTTAGATCCCAGTGTCTAATCTCCCATTCAGATCCCAGTGTCTAATCTCCCACCCAGATCCCAGTGTCTAATCTCCCATTCAGATCCCAGTGTTTATTCTCCAATTTAGATCCCAGTGTCTAATCTTAGTGTCTAATCTCCCACCCAGATCCCAGTGTCTAATCTCCCACCCAGATTCCACTGTCTAATCTCCCATTCAGATCCCACTGTCTAATCTCCCATTCAGATCCCACTGTCTAATCCCACGCCACGCGAACCCGCAGCCGGACGCTCGAGTCATTCGGTGTACACCGCCCCCACACGGGACGCATGACCCTTCGCCGGATGGCTCTCAACCTGCTTATCGGCCTTCCCGACGATCATCGCCACCATATGGTTCGACGGCAATTCCGTGGCCTTGACTACAACGAGCTGCACACCATGCTGGTGCTGCTGTTCCCCGAGGAGGAGGGCGTGCTCAACTTGGAGCGGCACACCAGGCACCTGCTGCAGCCCAGCATGGGACAGGTTTGGCGCCAGTCTGTCACTCTGTCACTCAAACCTACTATCACCCCCGCAAACCCACTATAACCCCCACAAACCTACTATCACCCCCACAAACCTACTATCACCCCCGCAAACCCACTATAACCCCCACAAACCTACTATCACCCCCACAAACCTACTATCACCCCCGCAAACCTACTATCACCCCCGAAAACCTACTATCACCCCCACAAACCTACTATCACCCCCGCAAACCTACTATCACCCCCGCAAACCTACTGTTACCCCCACAAACCTACAATCACCCCTGCAAACCCACTATAACCCCCACAAACCTACTATCACCCCCACAAACCTACTATCACTCCCACAAACCTACTATCACCCCCGCAAACCTACTGTCACCCCCACAAACCTACTATCACCCCCACAAACCTACTATCACCCCCACAAACCTACTATCACCCCCGCAAACCTACTATCACACTAAAAACCTACTATCACTCCCACAAACCTACTATCACCCCCACAAACCTACTATCACCCCCGCAAACCCACTATAACCCCCACAAACCTACTATCACCCCCACAAACCTACTATCACACTAACAAACCTACTATCACCTCCAAAACTTACTATCACCCCCACAAACCTACTATCACCCCCGCAAACCTACTAACACTCCCACAAACCTACTATCACCCCCGCAAACCTACTATCACCCCCACAAACCTACTATAACCCCCGCAAACCTACTATCACCCCCACAAACCTACTATCACCCCCACAAACCTACTATAACCCCCACAAACCTACTATCACACTAACAAACCTACTATCACCTCCAAAACCTACTATCACCTCCACAAACCTACTATCACCCCCGCAAACCTACTATCACCCCCACAAACCTACTATCACCCCCACAAACCTACTATAACCCCCACAAACCTACTATCACCCCCGCAAACCTACTAACACCCCCGCAAACCTACTATCACTCCCACAAGCCTACTATCACTCCCACAAACCTACTATCACCCCCACAAACCTACTTTCACCCCCACAAACCTACTATCACCCCCACAAACCTACTATCACTCCCACAAACCTACTATCACCCCCACAAACCTACTGTCACCCCCACAAACCTACTATCAATCCCACAAACCTACTATCACTCCCGCAAACCTACTATCACTCCCACAAACCTACTATTACCCCTGCAAACCTACTATCACCCCTGCAAACCTACTATCACTCCCACAAACCTACTATCACCCCTAAAAACCCACTATAACCCCCACAAACCTACTATCACCCCCAAAAACCTACTATCACCCCCACAAACCTACTATCACCCCGCAGAGCCAGCTGCTCTCCGTAGACTACGCCTACACAGCGCAGATTCGTCAATTCTGCGCCCTGACCGCGCAATCCTCGGCGTCCTCAGCTGAGGCTCTGCCAGCCTACGAGACCGTGCTGGAACGCGTGGCGTCGGCCTGCGACTCGGCAATCGTCAGCGCCAGACAGCGCACCCGTCCCGTTGATGGCAACGCGTCCCAGCCGGCCTATCCCGTCGGCGCGGTATTCCGACATTGTCGATACGGCTACACTGGGGTGGTGCGCGGCTGGGACCCGGTCTGTCTGGCCACGGACGATTGGATTCACAGCATGGGCGTCGATCGGCTGCCCAGAGGTCGGCAGCAGCCGTTCTATCAAGTGCTGGTCGAAGACGGCAGTGAACGGTTAGTTAGTTACCTGGGAGACAGGATTCTTATATATGCAGCGAAGCTCAAGATCGTCCGACACAAAAAATTTTTCCTCCAATCAGGTACGTCGCCGAGGAGAATATCGATCTGATGACCGACTCGCCGTTGCATCGTTTTAACCCGGTGACGCATCCGGAGATTGGGAAATTTTTTTTTCGTCGTCATCCAATTGGTTGCGCCTACGAGCCGCACCAGGCGCTCAGCGCTCGATATCCGCAGGATGCCGAACTGTTGGAGGCCGTCGTTAGGGAGAGATTGACGGCTGTGAATGCGGAAGCCGCTGCCGATGCGGAGATGCTGGACAAACCTGATGGAGCTGAGATGCAGGAGTGACTAGATCAAGCTGAGGTGCAGGGAGTGACTAGATCAAGCTGAGGTGCAGGGAGTGACTAGATCAAGCTCAGATGCAGGTACTCGGGAGTGAATAGATCAAGCTGAGATGGTGTGACTAGATCAAACTCAGATTCAGGAAGTGACTAGATCAACTTCAGACGAAGGGAGTGACTCGATCAAGCTTATATGCAGGGAGTAACTAGATCAAGCTCAGACGAAGGAAGTGACTAGATTAAGCTGAAACGAAAGGAGTGACTAGATCAAGCTCAGATTTAGGAATTACTAACGCAAATTACTTTGATCTTTGGTTAAGTTGTCCAGCTATTAAGGAAAGTTTTGTCACAAATGTCTTGATTACTTTATTAAAAATAGTACCTTTAACTACTGGTACCCGGTAGTACGGGTACCTATGTATTTTGTATTGTACATACCTGTACTTTTGCTCCATGTAGATTTATTAAACTTTTTTTTATATTGCATGTCCATATGCACTACTTACTATCGTGTTGACTGTTTGGTTGAGAATTTTCTTCATGTCATTTGGTATGATTAAATTGATTAGTTAGCCATTATTGCTTAAAACATTTCATGTTAACACAGTTGGTGTGTCTCACTCACTTGCGGAGGTAGAAAATTTTATGTAATCGCAATTTCTGATTAATTAACTCGCTTGATTTCACTTTTTTTCTGTTATGACCATTAAATAAAAATCGCCTGTCTTATTTGATTTGAAAAAATACAAGAAAAGATAATTCAGACAATTAATGTGTCTTATTGTTTTAAGCAGTTATATTTTACTCGTGAACTAAAATCTTTAAGCAGGTCAATTTTTAAAATAAACAGTAAAGCAATTCTTGAAGTCAGGAATTTTCGTACTCTAATTTGTGAAAATTACAAATATAAATCGTGAAAATGCTAATGGAATACAGTTTTATCTGATCTCGTACCGCAAATTTCACCCCCACAAACCTACTATCACTCCCACATACCTACTATCACCCCCACAAACCTACTATCACCCCCAAAACCTACTATCACTCCCACATACCTACTATCACCCCCAAAACCTACTATCACCCCCGCAAACCCACTATCACCCCCGCAAACCCACTATCACCCCCGCAAACCCACTATCACCCCCGCAAACCCACTATCACCCCCGCAAACCCACTATCACCCCCGCAAACCCACTATCACCCCTGCAAACCCACTATCACCCCCGCAAACCCACTATCACCCCCGCAAACCCACTATCACCCCCGCAAACCCACTATCACCCCCGCAAACCCACTATCACCCCCGCAAACTTACTTTTACCCCCACAAACCTGAACTTTTGCTTCAATTCACCACTTATCCAAAACGAGATTTTGAATCTCCAGAACAAAATTAATTTTTTTTGTTTAGTCATCGTCTCTAACCACCAGGTACTTCAAATCGAAGCCGAGATCTTCAGTTGACGTCTCCCTGTCCTGACCTCGTGCTGGCATTTTTATGCGAGCATTGGGTTTTACTGCAAAATTTGAATAGGAAAATTAGAGCTTGGGGTTTCGAATCTTCGAATCTCTAAATAATTGAAAAAATATGTCCTTTCTTTGTTAGGACTATAGGTAGCTATGAAAAAAAGCAGAGCAATAAATCAATATACAATCTGTTCATAGAAAAGATAGGAAGTAGAAATTTCCGGGGATAGAAAAAAGGACTGCAGACTGACTAAACGTTCGGCACCTGAACTTAATGTCTATGGCAATTCTCAAGTTAAAATCTGTCTAAATTGTTTGACTGTTAAAAATAAACGGACTTGATTAATTGAACACAGATTTGAAGTTACTTGTGACAGAATTGATCTGAGGTTCTTTGCCATAGACACTTAGTTGGCACTGGGCTTGCGAGCTGAATGTATGCGTTTCTGCTATCCTTGACAGATTTGAAGTTAATTTTGACAGACTTGAAGTGGAAAAGGTATAATTTATTGGACTAGTGCAAATAAAATAAAAGCTTAAAAACATAGACATCTGCCCCGGGCAAGAGGGGGATATATAAAACGGCTGAAGTTTGGCGCCACACGGAATTTGTCTATGGTCAATCCTAGCTTAAACTCTCTCGTCCACAACCAAAGCTCGACCTTAGCTAAGATCGAGGTTAGAAGTGACTCCTAAGTGTTTGTAAAACGCATTTACTTAGTTCGAGCCCAAGTTGGAACTTAGGAGTCAGTCTTAAGACGCAGTTCGTAAAACACCCCCCCCAGCATCTCGAGGTCTGTGTTCACCCAATCCTACCCTGAACTCCTAATCAAATTTTTTTCCAGCTCAAACAAAAGCAATTCGGGATTAAGGGCACACATTTTTCCTAGAGCCAAGACTCAAAAGCCAGCTCAATCTCGATCAACTAACCATAGGGCTGAATCATGAGCGCCTCTTCAAAGAGTTTGGCCCTGATCAGCTCCGTGTAGAGCACTTTGATGCTGCCCCTGCGGCAGCTCCAGTCCTGTAGGAGGCTGCGCGAAAATGACAAGCCGTTGCGTTCAAATTGACGAAACTGCGACCTCTCGTAGCCGAGCGCTCGAGCTGTCGGATTTTTAATAAATATTTAGTTTATCTTAGTTTGTAATTCGTGTCTGCTTGAACTGACAGCCACTTACCAAGCCTGTCCTTCTTATCCTCAATGTCTAAAGATTTGCACAGTCGGTTCATTAGATTCAACGGGATCTCGTGAATCTGGTCGGGATAAGGGTTGCCGTGCAGGCTCATGTTTCGATAGGTTTCGGCGGTCATGGTGTAGGAAAAAGAAAAAGTTGACACAGTCGCTAGTCTCCACACGAATAGTCTTTCTTGTCTTTTAGCTTGTTGTTTTCTTTCTGCTTGCTTGGAATTGTCCATGCCAAGTTTACGACCTTAGCTAGCGGGGCTTAAATAGGGACTCGTCGAGACTTAGCTTTGCCTCTGTCTATCTCGCGCACCCACACCCCCTCTCCTAGCATTTCTTATCTCAATTCTCATTATTTTCAGCCAGTAATTGCAGCGGGGAAGCAGTGTTAAGTACAGCTAGCTCGTGAAAAGATAGTTGAAAAGATTTTCATACTTAGCCACAAAGAGCTTCGCTGGCTTGCTGTGTGTTTTCTTTAGCTACCTCTTTTAGACCATCGTCTATTTCTGTTTTTTCTTGTCTTTCCATCCTCTGTTGTACTATTTGCTTCCATTTATTCAAATTGTTCTATTGAACTCTCTTCTAATAAAGCACTTGCCTCGTTTCGTTGTCTTGTTGGATTAGATTCTTGCTTCGAGACTTTTCCTACTGAACATCTTGTACTCCTTTCTTTAGAATGCCAAATTTTGATAGCAGTTTTTCTAGATTTCTTCAAAAGCTTTTAGAATCCTTTAAAATAGATTGGTTCATCTACTAATTTGTATTTTTTAATTATGCAATGCACTGCCTGCCTACTGAAAGTAGATGGGTAATGCTGTGCAAAATTAACAATAAAAATAGTTTCAACGAAAATAAGTAACACTTTTGTAGGTTGTTTTTTTTTTTATAGTAAGCGTTGTATGCTTCTCTGAATTTCTTGGTTTTTAAACGTGCCAGTTCTGACTTTCTTATCCGAAATAATTTTCAATACATTCAGCATAACTAGATTCTTGTTTGGTAGTCTATCTATGTGTCTAAGTGTCCTTCAGTGTGTCTGCAATGAATCTAAGCTACTTGTCCATCACCTGTAAAAGCATGTTGGATAGACGGAAGGGATGAGTTTCATTCCTTAATTTCCCTAATAACTGAACAGTTTAACAAACCAGCCTATCTAACCATGGGTCCTTAATCGTGTTGGCCAAATCTTCTTTAACACACTGCAGAAAGGGGAGTTTTAACCAAAAAATGCTAGAAATAGTCGCAAGAACCATATCGGAATGTTATAAGCATTTTTTGAAGTTAATTTTAAAAACATTTTATTAGTCATTATCACATTAGCGTCACGTTTATTAATGTTCACACACATACAGCGTTACAACTTCTCCGGATACTGAAAATATACGCGGATTATAAAAGAGACTGCGTTCAGATCTCTACATATCACCCCATCTTCAGTCTTCATCTACAATACAACTGTCTCTCTATATCCTTTCTTGTCCTTTGTCTACTATTCAGTCTATTCTTAGTATCTTTATAACTAGCAAAAAAAACCATCAGGAAGCAAATGAATATTTCGTAAGTAGTCTAAATCACTGGGGTTGCAGTTGCTGCGGAAGTTTTCGCCAATTTTTTTGTTTTTAAGCGAACAATATTGGATGAAGATTGTGCTATGCACCCGTAACGAACTTCTAGACTAAAATATAATAATTGGTACGACAAAATTCTCAAGCTAGGAGAGGGGCATTTTTATTGTATTTTTTGCTTCTTACAGAAGTTTGCCACAAAAAAAAAATTTGTCATATTTTTGGCAACACGACTAGCAACATATATAATTGGGGCCGTGAAGTTTGATGTTATTAAAGAAGTATTTAAAACGGCATCAATTTAGTTGTAGGTAAGACTTGAAATATTGTAATTGTTAGCAGCATATTTTGTTTGTCTTAACTCTTTGATTAGTTACAGGAGCAAGTTACAACGAAGTTAATTGCAACAAATACTATATGGCAACATCTCTCGTTGGTATGTATTGGTTTAGTGTTACATTTTCGAATTAATTGGTGTAACAATGTCTATTAGTATTCATTGTTAATTTAAAAAATACATTGTTAACCAATTGACAGGTAGCACTGAATCCCTGTCTGCTGATATTTCAACCTCGCCTCCAGCCGTTACAATAGGTACGCTACGTTACATTGCTGTGTCATCAATAATTAACTTCGTTGATTCCTTCGGCATCAAAGGAAAAACATTTCATGAATTTCCAGGTACCTACACCCCGAGTTCGTCAATTGCTTCAAGTCTACCAACTTTAACTGCGACAGCCGATATTGGTATGTCGCAGAGTTTTGTTAAAATTACCTAATTCGATAAGGGTGCTCTAATACTTGTGTTAATCATTTTAGTTTTTTCAATAGGAAACGCACAAGAAAATTGGAAGAAATTAGTGACAAAAAGCCTGATTCAAGGCAATAATATTAGAAATAAGGCAGATGCAAATAAAGTTTCTAACTTATTTAGAGATGCATCATAATTTTTTTCGGTGTATTTTGCGAAGTTCACCATCTCTTGATGCTATTTTGGGCCATGCATGGTCCATCTACTCAAGCGACACAATAGAAAACTGAACGTACATACGTAAATTCCATTATGCGCATAGAAAAATGTTCGAAGTTCGTTATTAACATGGTATTAAGCAAGCTTTAGAATTTTTCGCATACGAAAATATTATTTAAACTGATGATTTGAAGCTTGCAGCTTGACTATTGTTTCATAGGTCGTTCCTGCAAAAGCATCTGTGATTTAAATTTCAGGCTCTACGATGGGTGTCGTTATTGGTAACTAATGTTAACTAATGTTTTTCGTAGTAGTGTAACTAATCTTAATGGTAATTTATAACTATTGTTTATGTCAACAAACTGTCCTTTTTGCATTAATTCAGACATAAGTGACAAGCTGGTAGGCATGTCTATCATTATAGTCCTACCAGCTCTTGCGTTCCTTTTGCTGCTCGGAATAATTTTACAAATTGTCCTGGTCTCCGTTGCTCTGAGAAGGGTGAGCTGTCCGATGAAGTGAGAATTTTTTGAAGGGATTTTCTTTGTTTAATAAGATGCCCAGATTCTTTTTATCATTCCAGATGAACAAAGCAATCAAAACTTTGGTCAGTGCTGGCAAAAATCAGGCAAAACAGTCAGCAAACATGGTGGAGGATACCAGAATCGCTATACCAACGATTCTGCCTGTGAGTTGCAATTTTGGAGATGTATCGCTTTTTTTAAAAAAAAAACTAACTAAATCTCTCAATAAAAATGACTAACAAACGAAAACCTTTGAAGCCGGAACCGCTGCCTCCCCGACCAGCCCATCTGAGATCGGAGCGACCTGTAGCGCCCACTGCCCAAAGAGGGGTATGAGTTATCATTTAATTACTTAGCACTATTAAATTTAATTTTTGAATTGTTCACCTAACATGTGAACACTCAAATTTGTAGTATGTCACGGACTATACGGACGCTCTGGAGGACAGACGGAATCAACCAGGCTCGAGAATCTCCTTGGTCACGGATAGTCTTGCCCGTCTGAACAATCAAGTTAGCTCATAAATTTACTAACCAAATGTTTTTACTGCTTATAAAGTATTGAAAAATTACAAATTGTTCAACTTGCAGCCAACTCAGGCCTCGAGAACTGTCACCGAGGAGCGGAGAGTTTCCGAGGTTCAGGTAGCTGCATCAGCTGCAATATCCAAATTAAATCATAATTTTGATACACTTTAATCATATTTCCCATTGGAATAAACACTTTAATTGCAGGTTTATGCCACAGCTGACGTTTTTGACGAGGAGTGAAAAATCTTGAAAGACGTTTCGTGTATTCGCTGACTCTTTCAAATTACGACTACAAAACTACGACACTGGATCTACTCTTAGTAGTATAGCAGTAAACTAAAACAATTATTCAGCTAATTCAAGGGCCATTTGTTGGCTTTTTTGTCTTCCTTCTTCAGTATGCATGTTTAGTTAGTGACTTAACCAAGACTTTTACTTTGTTGCCCAACAAATTTATGCTTAAGTTGCCTCGTTGATGCTGAAAGCTTTACAATTTATCAATACAAACCACCGAAAGCGTAAATCAGATAAAATTCCAAATCGTTTTGTTTGCTGGAAAACTTTTTAATTTCTTTGTAACTTGTGGCTCCTCTTTTTGGCATACTTTTATTACCGCAATTTTTTCTTGAATGTTATAGAATAAAGGATTAAATGGTGACTGTGAGCGTGTAGTCATTTTGGTAGTGGACAGAGCATAAACTTAGAGAATTTTTAAAACATCAAAAAAGTTCAGCAAAAAACTAAGAACCACCCAGCCAAGAAGGTCCGGGAGATGACGTCTGGGCTTGAGTCGCGGCGGTGCGGTCACAACACCGAAAGCAACTAACTTCACAACACCGAAAGCAACTAACTTCACAACACCGAAAGCAACTAACTTCACAACACCGAAAGCAACTAACTTCACAACGCCGCAAGCAACTAACATCATAACGCCGAAGCAACTAACATCACAACGCCGCAAGCAACTAACATCATAACGCCGAAGCAACTAACATCACAACGCCGAAAGCAACTTACACCATAACGCGCCTCCAAACCGGTCCGCTTTCGCCCGGGGCAACCAGCGCTCGGTCTGTCCTGGCAAGTGGAGGCGACAACGCTTTTACAACCCTGCGTTGCAAATTTACCTCAATCCCCCCTACCGGGGACCGATGCTCAATTGTATCGTCACCTTTTTCCTGGGCGAGCCAACAAAGCCGGCCTGGCTGGCTCGCCTCCTGCTCAGGGCCGGCGACATTGAAAGCAATCCCGGACCGCAGACGTCCTATCTATGCGCAGTCTGCACAACCATCATCCGTAAGAACTGCACCTCGGTTAAATGTACAGCCTGTGGCAACTGGCTTCACTGCCGTGTCCGAGGAGCCAACTGCGCCAACATCAAACCCCAAGACTGGCGCCCCAGCTTCATTGGCCCTTGTTGCCAACTTCCGTTAGCCCCTCCCCCACCCAACAACAGCAGCTATGGCAACAGCAGGAGCAGCAGCAGCAACCGTGCGAGTGTCAATCACAACGTCCAGAGCAGCAATAGCAGCACCAATCCCGTCACCGACGAGGTCCCCCGCGCTGGCGATGACGAGGACGAAGTCCGTATGTCTCCGACCGCGTCTCCGACCGCGCCATCGACCGCTAGTGCACCGAACTACTCGAACCACTTCATCATCGTCCAGTGGAACGCTAACGGCATCCAGAACAAGCTCAAGGAGCTCGAATTTTTCTGCAGCCAGCTCTCTCCTGCTGTGATCGCCATTCAGGAATCAAAACTTTCCAGCAACTCTCGCATGCCGTCCCTCCCTGGTTACTCTTGCCTTAGGGTGGATCGCCCAAACTCTAAAGGGGGCGGCTTGCTCCTCTTCCTGCGTGACAAACTTCGTTTCTCACCTGTCGACTGCTCCAACCTCACAGACAGACACAGCGAGATTCAAGGAGCGGACATCTCATTACCTGCATCCAAAACGACCTTCAACACCGCCAGAATCTTCAACACATACTTGCCACCTGTCAGCAGCTGCGAAACAGGTTACACGCCCGACATCTCCGGCCTCCTCTCCGACGTCCCGACTGTTATCTGTGGCGACTGGAACGTGCACCACCATGCCTGGGAGTCTGCCCTCGAACCGACCTCCCGTGGCGACGCCCTGGCCAGCCAGGTCGAGCAAGCACCTTGCGAATTCCTCTCGTCCACGGCCCAGACCAGGGTCCCTAGCTCGGGTCAGAGCTCGACTCCGGACGTCACTGTCGTCCACCAATCTCTGCTGCTCAGCTCCGACTACAAGGTCATTCAAACGCTTTCGAGCGACCACCTGCCCATCGTCACCACCATCTGCACGTCCCAAACTTCGGTCACTGCGGCCCGTAGATGCTTCATCAACTTCAGACGCGCAGACTGGTCCCTCTTCAGCGACACCTTGGAAAAGGCCCTGGCTACCTCGCCGATCAGCGACGAAGTCTCGGCCCACACAGGCGAACTGATCTTCCGCAGGAAAATCCTTAAAGCCATGAAGTCAGCTATCCCAGAGGGTCGTTTCAAACAGCAACTCCCGTCGCCCTGCCCCGCCGAAATCCGCACCCTGATAGCCGACCGTGATCGCCGCCGGGCTATCGACGCGACGGACCCCCGTATTGCCGAGCTCCAAGCCTCGATCAACACTAGTATCGAAGCCGTAAGACGCGCCCGCTGGAACGAATTCCTCGAAGAAAACGGTCAAAACCCGGCCCCCACAGCGAGACTCTGTTCTACCATCAGATCCCTTGGTGGCAAGACCAACGCGGCCAACAACGTCATTCTCCAATTTAATGGCAAATCGGCGCCCTCCGACCTGGCAGCGGCCAACTCCCTGAACTGCCAGTTTACGCGGCCTCGCATACACTGCACGAACCCGCAAATGCGCAGCGTCAGGCGCGGCATCGCAGCCTTACCACGCCCCGATTCGCCGGAGCTAATTTTTCTGCCCTTCAGACCTCGAGCGGGCCATCAAATGTTCCAAGCCATCCAAGGCAATCGGCCCTGACGGCATCTGCCCTCATCTGCCCTCATCTGCCCTCTGTTCTCAAACACCTGGGCCCTAATGCGCGAGCGTCCCTGCTCTGCCTCATCGACCGCTCCATCCTTCGGAACGAGATCCCTGCCATCTGGAAGACATCGCTGATTTGTCCGCTATTGAAGGACGGCAAACCTCTCAATATTGTGTTATTTTATGATCATGGTCTCTATTTTTAGAAGCAGAACCTTCTGCTTCTGATTCAGAAGGTTCTGCTTCTGATGTATCACTTAAGTCAGCATAAAAAATTATTGTGAACAAAGAATTTACGAGGGAAGGCGTATTTATAGTTTTTACTTTAGATTCTGTAAAAGTGAAAAATGTAGTTATAATGTTCAATAAGTAAATTAATGCATTGAAGTCAGCTGTTGTGTATCTCACGCACTCTCAATCTTACGAAGTCAACTGGGTGACAACATCTCAGTTGACGATGTTGGCAACTCTACTCCACACGCATCTCAATCCTGCGCCTGGACAACTCGCCACCTCAGTGGTACTAGTCAAAGACAAATGTGATCCGTGTGAGCTTTGTTACAGATAACTTCTCCACGAGCTTGGGGTTCAGGCTTCGATATAACTTCACGCAATTATGTAACTTAGCAATGAGAAGTTGCGAATATCCGTTTGTTCAAAAGCTCTAATCTACTAATTTACTATTTTTGATTGTCATGGACTAAAGAACTTGACTAAAAAAAATCGACAATAAACAAGAGTCACAAACAGGCTGGCTCAACACATTAACTGCAAAACATGGACTGTATTTGGATTATAAGCGCGCCAGTTGGCCAAAGAATCTCATTCAAAATTTTATTTAATGAAATAACAGGGTTGTCCGGCCAAAAATAGGACTGCTTTCTTAACTCAGCAACAAGGCATGCAAACAAAACGAAACTTGAATCACTTCTCAACAAAGTTGCCACCTTTCTCCAGACACCGCTTCCACCTCACCAGCCACTTGTCGAAGGCCTCTGCGAAGCTAGACGCAGGCATAGGGGTCGTGACCCCCTCCCACGAATTCTTGACCTCCTGCAGGGAGTCAAAACGGGCGCCAGCGATCGCGGCTTTGACTTTGGGAAATAGCCAAAAGTCGCATGAGGCCAAGTCCGGGGAGCACGGCGGATGCGGCACAGTCTGAATGCCTCGCCTCTCCAGGAACTGCTGGGTCGACGCTGACACATGGGGGCGGGCATTGTCATGATGAAGGGACCAGCCTCTTCGCGCCAGCTGCGGCCTCTTGCCGCTGATATGCTCTTGCAGAGTGTCCAGGACATCACAGTAGTACTGGCTGTTGACCATCAGCCCATTAGACACATAATGCGTGTACACCAGCCCACTCGAGTCGAACAACACAATGGCCATTTTATTTTTCCACGAAAACAAGGATCGGATAAAAAAATTGCAGTTCCTACTGAAACTACGAAAACGCAGCCATTACGAGCGTATGTATCAACAGCAACGTCTTCAAGCATCTCAAGCAAAATAACCCAGCAAAGTTCAAGTACAGTTACGAGTACATCGACGCGAGCAACTGTAAAACTTAATATAACGACTAGAAAACAGTTGAAATAAGTTTCGAAGTAAATTTTTGTAGTTTATTACTTCGGTTTGTTTCTTGTACATAACGAATGCAATTCACTTTTCAGTTTTTCACGAAAGTTTTCCAATTTACGTCCTCACCTTAGTGATTGGAGTTCCGCTGGCTGTTATAGAGTGTAACATCCCAATCAGCAGCTCTCGTTTTGTTCGACAAGGATCGGGCATGCTTTGTGAGCATAAAATTGAATTGAAAGAAATACAATTAATGCATAGAATTACAATAAGGCTAAAGAAGTGACAAAAATTAATCCTGCCAGCAAGGAATTACATTATAAATTTTCTTTTCTTCTTTAAAGACAAATGAATTTTAAAATTACTCAACAGTCGCATTCCCTATTATTCCAGTGCTGTGCGCTCAAGCAGATTAAGCTTTTTGACAACTTTGGAAGTGTACGACTTGTAAGCTCGCGCATAGATTGAGTGAGTGACTGACTGACTGACTGACTGACTGACTGACTGACTGACTGACTGACTGACTGACTGACTGACTGACTGACTGACTGACTGACTGACTGACTGACTGACTGATTGACTGACGGACTGACTGACTGACTGGATGAGTGAGTGACTGACTGACTGACTGACTGGGTGAGTGACTGACTGACTGACTGACTGACTGACTGACTGACTGACTGACTTGGTGAGTGACTGACTGACTGACTGACTGGATGAGTGAGTGAGTGACTGACTGACTGACTGGATGAGTGAGTGACTGACTGACTGACTGACTGGGTGAGTGACTGACTGACTGACTGACTGACTGACTGACTGACGGACTGACTGACTGACTGGATGAGTGAGTGACTGACTGACTGACTGACTGACTGACTGACTGACTGACTGACTGACTGACTGACTGACTGACTGACTGACTGACTGACTGACTGACTGACTGACGGACTGACTGACTGACTGGATGAGTGAGTGACTGACTGACTGACTGGGTGAGTGACTGACTGACTGACTGACTGACTGACTGACTGACGGACTGACTGACTGACTGGATGAGTGAGTGACTGACTGACTGACTGACTGGGTGAGTGACTGACTGACTGACTGACTGACTGACGGACTGACTGACTGACTGGATGAGTGAGTGACTGACTGACTGACTGACTGACTGACTGAATGACTGACTGACTGACTGACTGACTGACTGACTGACTGACTGACTGACTGACTGACTGACTGACTGACTGACTGACTGACTGACGGACTGACTGACTGACTGGATGAGTGAGTGACTGACTGACTGACTGACTGGGTGAGTGACTGACTGACTGACTGACTGACTGACTGACTGACTGACTTGGTGAGTGACTGACTGACTGACTGACTGGATGAGTGAGTGAGTGACTGACTGACTGACTGGATGAGTGAGTGACTGACTGACTGACTGACTGGGTGAGTGACTGACTGACTGACTGACTGACTGACTGACTGACGGACTGACTGACTGACTGGATGAGTGAGTGACTGACTGACTGACTGACTGGGTGAGTGACTGACTGACTGACTGACTGACTGACGGACTGACTGACTGACTGGATGAGTGAGTGACTGACTGACTGACTGACTGACTGACTGAATGACTGACTGACTGACTGACTGACTGAATGACTGACTGACCGTCATTTATAAGACGGTATATGTCCTATTAACCAACAATAATTTTTCTTACACAGCATTGTTACTTGTCTGCTAGGTAATATAGAACTACAAGTATTTGCGAAACGAGCAACAATAACTAATGAAAATTTTTTTATTATCTTGTGTAGAAGATTTTCCCAACATTTTCACTATTAGATTCAGCTCCCGATTCCAATGCTGAAAATGGAAAGAGCGTTTCAAGTTTAGACTCTCAAGTTTAGATGCTCGCTGTTTGCTAAATTGTCTCTATTCAGTTGACAGCAGTGCAAGTAAGCAGCCATACAGTATACAGCTCTGCTCAGTGAAATATTAATAGATGCGTCTCTCTTTCATAGAATTTCTTTTTTGCGTGCTCAATCTCCAGTTCATTTCTTGCTTACCTTGTAGTGCAGCCACGCTTAACATCACAGATGGCATACACTGTACTCTTCCAAAAAACTTAGAAGGGCCCATAAAACACACTCATGAAAGATGCTTTGCCTGGTAGTAAAATGCATTGTAACCAGTGCAAAGTGAGATCTTAAAAGTCTGACGTACACTTGCATCCGTGTTTCTAGGTTCGTTTTATTTAGCCTGCAAGTCTACTTAGTGTCAGTATAAGACGGTTCTTCTTTGGGTTGTGTAAATAAGAGCTGTATATTTTCTGCAAAGCTCACTAGCGACAAAAATTTAACCCTCAGTGTAAGAAACTTTGAGACTTACCAGTAGATGGCCTACCGATTCAGTAAGTCAAAATACATTCTAGCTTATGTTAAAATTCTTGTACTTCAGTATTTTACTAATGTCTATTTTACATTTTAGAGGCAGCACTTTGGTGCCATAGTTTGGCTGTAGTTTTACTCGCACTAAGTCAGCTAATTGGGTGCGAAAGTCGAACTGCTTGTGAGTAAAAACCATTTCCTAAATTTCTTATCATTTTGATGCTCTGTCCGAACTAATCTCTCCTCACTCGGCTCAACTTGAGCAGCACCCACACATTGATTCGAGAAGCGGGTGGGGATCTACTCTCTGACGAAATTCTTCACGTTTGTCTCTATTCTTTCACTGTTTCACAAATCAGCAATGTTCGACAAATCCATTCATTCTCAAAGACTGCAGCAGGGAGCTACAGCGTCTACAAGCGGAAAATGGTGGAGAAATCGCCAGCCATACAAATGCAGGCACCGCGAACTACAATCACAGCCTGCAGTGCTACTGGCAGATCGATGCGCCGTCAGGAAAGCGAGTCATTGTCTGGTTTACCTACATGGATCTGCAGGTTCCCAGCGACAAGGTGACTCTGTATGACGGGTTAACCACGTCATCCACCATCGCAGTGGTCAGCCTCAATGACACCCAGGCTTACACATCGCCAAAGTTTGCTTCGACTTCCAATATCCTGACAGTGAACTTCTATTCAGACGGAAGTGTTGCCAGGAAGGGTTTCCGTTTAAATTACAATGTCACATCTTCCGGTAAGTTACCGCGTTGTATTGAGTTATTTTCAATATAGCGCGTATTTTAGAGTGCAGATCACATTAATTTGGGGCATTGTACACGGAATAAGTCGATCGGCTCTGCGTCAGTCGTTGCAATTGTACACACCCATGATGGAAACTTCCCAAGGCAAAGAGAGTGTACATTTCTGGAAATGCCGCTTTTACACCCTGTGTGAGTGCGTGAGTGGGTGCTATACTGGACAAAATCTGCACTGAATGTACCCGTTGCGCACAGTGTGTGTGAGTCTATGCCTGCGTACCGTATTTAGTATACCTATACGCCAGGAGTCAGTGAAATGGGCAGCAAAGCCTCCTCACTGGTTGTGAGGCAATCACGCGTAAAAGCGACAGGGTTCCTGCAGCGCTTCTGATAATATTAAATTAGTTCTGAGCTTGTCATAACTCGTGACAAAAGTACTTCACCTACCAAAAAATTAATTCCACTGTAGCGAACAGCAGCGCATGCGGGCCCTTAACTTTTGATGACGCTTCCAACTCTTCTGGTCGGATTGTGAGCCACCCCGAATACGGTCATCTCGCTCTGTACGCTAAGAGCGTGTCTTGCAGTTGGACTTTGCCATCAATTTCGGGCAAGTTTTACTATCTGACTGTCGGCAACGTGTCTATGGGCAGCGGTGACTGTCTGGCGATCAATCGAGGCTCAACTGGAGGCAGTTCTAATCTAAACTTGTGCGGTTGGATAGCTACAGCTCACGTGCCTCTTGAAATGGATGGCAATGTCCAGATAATCTTTACATCTAATGGAGTCCATGAGTCTACTGGCTTTGAGCTACTGTTCCGGACGGCAAACTGTAAGAAATTTACATGCGATTAAGAGTTGGTTACTAGTTTATGGCATGTGTTTTTTCGCAAGTTTCCTCAAATAGAGACACACAATCAGTAATCAGTGATAACTTTTTCAGCCTGCCCAGACAACCGAAACTTGACTAATACCACTGGAGAAATCATAAGCCATAGCAGCGTGGGTGTCTTATCATATTGGAACAGAATGAACTGCGTGTGGTATATAACAGCACCCAGACACGAGCAAGTTTGGTTCTGGTTTACATATTTCGATATGACGCACCCATACGATAGAGATTATATCTCTGTTCGAGATGTTGGAGAATCTACGAGCTCTTCAATAGCCCATATTTCCATGTACAGCTCGCCACAGGATGGGTACCAATCGAAAACGAATGTCATAAGTGTAAGCTTTGTGACGGACTCGTATTATTCGAGCCTCGGCTTCAGGCTTCAATTTAACTTCACAAAGTTATGTAAGTGCACACAAGTTTACTTGCCACACCTGCCACATAATTGCTTTCAAATTTTGTTAATTCCTAACTTTCTCAGACTGTCAAGGAATCGAGAACGTGACCGCCACCAAATTTGAGGCCGAAATCAAAAGCCACGTACGGGCTGGCTCTCTGCATTATTTGAACAGCATGGACTGCTACTGGCGAATCAGCGCTCCCGTGGGCCAAAGAATCGTGTTTCGGTTTCCATTCATACAACTTATGTACTTAGACTTACTGACCGTCTTTGATGGCAGCAATGGTTCTACAGTATTGGGAAGTTACTACACCCATTTTGGTGGCATTTTTGCATCCTCAGCCAACTTTGCCACTGTGCGCTTCAATACTGACGCTAGTAACACTAATCTCGGATTTGTATTGGCGTTTCAAGCTGTAGACAGCTGTGAGTTACTATGACGATTTTCTGCTATTTTCGCACTGTATTTTATCTGAAAAAAATTAAAATATGTTGACACCCGACCTTTTGACTAGTTGTACAGCCCACGGCATGGCGCATCAGAGGGCTGTGTACAGCTGTTCAGTCTTGACAGGCTAGAGGGGCTGCAACACCTAATCTAAAATTTCTCAGCTCAAAATGGTACCCTATCTCAGTTGGGTGGACTGAAGCAATGC
Source organism: Macrostomum cliftonense (assembly GCA_950096795.1). NCBI lineage: Eukaryota > Metazoa > Platyhelminthes > Macrostomidae > Macrostomum > Macrostomum cliftonense. The sequence goes on from CATNEM010000145.1 coordinate 514,432, forward strand.
GGGATTAAGTGCCTAGCTCAATGGCAAAAATTGGTCTTAAGGAAGACGCTCTAGCCAACTACAACTACCACACCCATAGTATCTTAGCAAATTTGTAGACGACTACAATAGAATGATGAAATACCGAGGGCACACAGACTTTTCTTCAATGATAAGCCAATAAGTGGATATCTAAAGGTGTTAAATTTCTAAATGATGATTTTTATGATGCCAGATGACAACACGTGCGGGGCGATCAAGTACACCAATGCTTCGAACACAGCTGGCGTCATCGAGAGCCACCAAGGCTACAGTGCTAGTGAAAAGGCTTTATATGCGCCAAATTTAGCCTGCCAGTGGACTCTGCTTCGACGCCCGGGATTCTACATTAACGTTTTTTTGGAAACCTACTACTTAGGAGCGGGTGATTGCCTCAGAATAGTAACTAAACATTCATCCGGAGTGACTCAACCTGGCAGCGACAGTGACGTGCAGTACTGCGGATTAACGTTCGGCTCCGGAAGGCATTGGGTGACAACTGGAGATGCGCACATCTCATTTACCACAGACAGCGCTTACGAATCCATCGGCTTTGTCATAAAATTTTATTATGAACAAGGTAAATAAACTCTGATAAATACATAAAGGGGGCGAGTGGCTCGGCGGTCTAGCACGTCTGCCTAGTGTGCCACTGGTCCAGGTTCGATCCCGCATTGTAAGTTGGCTATTTTCCCTAGCGCGGTTTCGTGCGCAGTGTCACATTAATTTAAGGCCTTGTGCACGGATTGGTTGGGCTTATAGGGCCAGTTGCGCAATTTACGCCCAACAGGGCATAGAGAGTGTGCATGCCTGGAATTACCGGTTTGTACACCCTAAGTGAGTGCGTGGCTGGGTGCCGGTCTGTGTTTGTCTATGCCTGCATACCGTATTTAATGTGACTGAACGTGCTTCAGGAGTCAGCGCAACGGACAGTCATGCCCAGTCGCTGGTTGTGGGACGATGTCGATTTAAGTGTCAGAGTGCCTGCAGCCCTCCTGCACATTTAGCTTTTTTAAATAAATACATAAGCCCGGATTTTAGACAGAATATTTAATAAAATTTACAAAGAGTGGATGAAAAATGAATGAGATTTTTTCAACGAAATTAAATATCCTTCACTTTAGCTTGTCCCCCTGTTGAGCAGTGGGACTCGGACAATGGTGAAATTCGGAGTCACACGAACGCTGGAACGACGAGCTACGTCAACTCTTTAACCTGCAACTGGCAGATCGCTGTGTCACCTGGCAAACGAGTGGTTGCCTGGTTTACTAGCATGAGAATGGGCAGTTCCAACGATCGAGTCATTCTATACAGTGGCCTTAGCGGTTCGGGCACTTTATTTCAAAGCTTTTCTTCTCCGCTTAATAGGGGCTACCGGTCATCTTCAAACATTATGAGGATCAGGTTCACAACTGATTCCACTGGCCAGTCTACAGGCTTCCGAATGCGATACAGCGCTGCTGATAATTGTAAGCGACTATTATTTTCTTCACGTACTTACGTAGTTTTACTAAAAGGCACAGATAAGTACGCAGTAAGATAAAATTCTACAGAAGTAGGTTGGGTGAAGAATACGAGGATGGGTTTTTTGGTAATTTATGGTAAATCAAAAATTGCGGGCGTGACTGTGCATTTACTGTGATTTGTGCAGGGGTAATGTCATTCAGAGGGACTCCAATGTCTTTTATTCTGTTCAAAAGTCATGACAATCGTTTATGGCCTAAGTAAAATGTGCTAGATAAGTCCATAACAGGCATCCGTAATCTATAAGTGATTGAAAATATTTACGAATATGCACCAGATGAACTTAATTAACCTGCGTGTGTGATTCTCTTTTAATGTTTGGGTTGTGCACTTTCAAATCATGACTCGCTGAGCAGTTTTCTGACATGTCGTCTGGCGTAGTCTGTGCTAGCTTTCAAACTGACATGTGGGGGCTTGTTAATCGATCTTAAATTAACGAGAAAAAAATATTGAATAATCATTTCGAACCTATCAATCGCGTCGTTATTTCAGTTTGCGATGGTCGAGTAATTCTCACAGATCCCAGCGGCGAGTTTTTCAGTCACAATAATTTAACATCCGCAAACTATTTGAGCTATTCAGACTGCTACTGGACCATTGTGGCACCGGTAGGTCACAGTGTTACGGCTCGGTTCTCGTCCTTTAGTCTGGGCTCTGGTTCCTATGTCTATATCTATAACGCAGCGACTGCATCATCAGCAATATCGAGCTTTAACGATCGGCATGCTTGGGACTATATGAAGACCGTTACTATAGTGTCCTCTTCAAATACTATGCTAGTAAACTTCAGATCTACTGGTATCGAATCAACAGGCTTTGGCATCAAATACGATACTGAACAACACTGTGAGTCAAAACAATTAAATAATCTATTAGTAAATTAAAACTATCCATAATCCAATATTATCATTAATCGTCCCTGTTTATTTATTCACAGTCTGTCAAAATACTGAACTGCTGGCATCTGACAGAGGCGAGCTTGCTAGTCACCGATTTGCAGGCAATGCTAGTTATTCGATCGCTTCAACCTGCTATAGGATCATTCGCGTGTCATCACCAAAGCGTATTTTGGTCAGGTTTAGCTTCTTTAACTTGACTAGGCAATACGAAGCGGTCACCTTGTATGACGGCGCCATTGACTCGACAGTTCTGGCCAACTTAGATATCAGTTTTTCCAATACTGCCAGGTATTTTTTGACCACAGGTAGCCTCCTGACTTTGAGATGTCATATGCCTTACAGTGGCAGTGCATCGCGCGGATTCCGAATGAAATACGAGGCTACTGACGACTGTGAGTTTCCTATTGTTTCTTTCTTGTAATGTAGTGCATTCTAATATTTCACAATCCGAAAAAAAATAATTTTAGTCTGTGAAGTGTACAAGCTAATACGGAATGGTAGCGGGGAGATCAGCAGTCATAAAAGTGTTGGCGTTGCTCCGTATGTTGGCGGCTTGAGATGCACTTGGCAGATTTTTGGACCACCAGGCGTGCAGATCTCGGCCAACTTGATCTACTTCAACATGATCTCAACCTCCGACTCAATTTCTTTGCGCCAAGGAGCCGACGAGTCAAGCATAGTTACTATTCAGGGTGGTGTCTCCACTTGGCCGACAAAGTTCTTGACGCTGTCCAACATTCTAACCGTGATTTTCACGTCCGGAAGCACAGCTGATGGACTCGGCTTTCGGTTGCAGTACTCCGTTGGCGATAGTGGAGGTTGGTAACACTCAGTTATTGTTAAATACCTAATAATTGCTTGAAAACTGCATGCTAAATTATATTCTCTTGCCTAAAAAAATACGTAACCAGTTCCAGCAGAGACCAGCACGATCAAAACACTATCAACTACAACTACAAGACACCAAGTCACAAGTACACCCAGCGTGCCAACCGCAACCAAAATTTCAACAAGCAAACCTTCGAGTAGCAAAAGCTTCGAAACAACTGTGCCATCGACAGCGACAACTACCAAAAACATTTTGCAACCAGGTGAGCGAGGTTAAGCTATTGTAACCAAGAATTTTGCTTGTTTTCATTTTTTCAAATTGAGTCTTACTGTATTTTTCAGTACCCCAGGAAAGTTTTCCAACGTACGCCCTAGCTTTAGTGATTGGAGTACCACTGGGTGCCATAGCGATAGCAGCCATTGTTGTAGCTGTTTGTCTGCACAAGGTTCGATTGATTTTTTGCGGCATTTTCACTTTGTTTTCTACGTAAATGTATATCAAAAGCATGATAAATTTATACAAATAATTTTTAGCGTCGTGAAGGTCTGCAGCAGGAGATGGGACACCCAAATTCTTATACGGAGGTAACGGAAAATCTCTATTTTCTGCCTCGGTGTTACTAAGTAGATTTTTATTCGTTGTAAAACTTGATTTGAAGCCAAAAAATAATTCCAAACAAAAGTAGAAAATACGAGAGGTGTCAAAAAAGCTACTTTTGATCGTAGCTGCTCATTGGTAAGGCAAACGCCCAAATATTTAGCGTCGTTGGAAAGCGGCGATTCACTTCCTAAAAATAACTTTAAATTTTAAGACATTTCTTGGCTAGGCTGGTTTAGCTTAGGTTTAGTGCCAAAGAGACTCGTATCTAATGCATATTATTACTCGATTTTGTAATTTGCGCCTGTTATTTGTCATCTTGCTGATTGCGTGGTCACCATGCTCAATTCAGGGCAGAGCTGCCCGTGTATCTCGGCTGCTAGTTACTCATATAGGCCCATTATCCTAAAGTCTCACTTGCGACTAAATTTATTGCCTCTAGGCAGGAGGGACCATAAACAAACATTATCCAGAGGTCAAATTCATTATCCAGAGGGCCTGACTTGCGACAATAAACGCCTATTCTCATGCTACACAAAATGCGTGCAGATAATTGATGTCTATCGCCACGAGGAAAACTACGAGTATTTTGCGTTTCTACAATACGTCTAACACAAACTTATTAACTTACTTAGTAACTTAGTTAACGCAATCCATCATTATCCAACGCCTAAAAATATAAAGTTATTTTAAAGAAGAGACTTGCCTCTTTCCAACGACGCTAAACACGTGAGCCTGCGTTTTAATAACGAGCAGCTACGATCAAAAGTAAGAGACTACTTTCAGGACAACACCTCGCATTTTCGTTGGCATATGATGGCCAAACAAAAAATTATTGTCATAGCATTTAATACATACATTCGTAAGTCATCTAACTAGTCTTTCAAAGAAATACAAATAAGTTTATATGTTCGATGAGGCAAATCTCAGCTTCTAAATTCATTGGTACTTTTCAGGGCAGTGCTGGACCATTATCATCGCAGTCCATCTCTGTAAGTTTCTTTTGCATGCAATTATACAGGCTTTTGGCAGACTAGCTTTTTTATCTGTAAAAAGTTCCTCAAAATGCATGAATTAAAAAGCATTGTAATGCATCATTAAGCAATACCGTAAACATGTTTATTAATTTCTTGTACACGTACTCCAATGCAGGACGACTACTTAGAAGCAGATAAAGTGCACAAAAATCCAGCAGATGAGGACTATTATGATTACATTGGCATGAAGCCTCAGGACGGTCCCCAGCTGAGCACTTTTAATCCGTCTTAATTGAAATCAAAATGTTCTATAAAATAAGGCTCTGAATCGACTAACTGGACGATATTAACTGACTTCATTTTTTAAGATACACGTTGCAAAAATGTAATCAACCGTACTTTACTTATTCCAGTTTGAAACAAAGAGTATAACAAATTGTGTTGCTACACAGTTTATTTTTTTATTCATGCAGCTAACGATAACGACAACGAAAATTAAATACTTTAAAGGCAAGAGTTAAAAATTGTATTTGCCTCCGTTTTTTTATTCAGCTTTGATAATACTCGTATTGTCTCTGCTGTTGTTTTTGTTATAACCACAAATTTTCTTTTTTCTTATGTTTTGTTATTTTTTCGTTGGCTCTGTTGGTTTTTTTCAAGTTCCTTGGTTCTGCATGCTTTTAAAACTTCAAATTTGAGTCTTTAACAAGCTGCAGGCAATGTTCTAACAGATGCAAACGGAACACTTTTGAAAAATAGTATTTTTTACTCAAAAAGACTTGGTAATATAACTTGGTAAAAGTTTGATAATCGTGTCGTTTCTTCACTTGCTTAATTTTTTTGTAATTTTGTGCACTTCAGTTTAGCAAAATGATGAGCTAGAGCTGATGCATTTTGATCTTTTATCTTGCCCTGCACAGCAGTTGGATTTGAATTTGGTGGCAAGAGATTAGGGTGGGGAAAAATGGCTTTGATTGTTCTTCAAAAAAATCTACAAAAACTTCCTAGCTGACTAACTGGATTAATTGTACTTTCAGTGTACGCAATAGCTACTTGCCCTGTCTGATACTGTAGTGCAGAGGATAGAGTTGCTAGCATGCATTTTCTATCCTGGCTTTGCTCATATGGGTGAGCCATTTGACAGGCCTATTGTTGTCTCTTGAGTACCGTACAGTGTGAGCAGTAGGGCGACGCTATGTGCAGGGGGACAGAGAAATAAATTCAAACATGGATAGCTTAAAGAGACATGCTTGCACTAGCTGAACTTGATCTGCATTCGTTTTACAGCTTTGTAGGGTCTTGTACCTTTAAATTTTTTCCTTCGTAATGATCTGCACAGATAGGCTGCTGCTGTTTGTGCTTTTAATTTTTTTTGGTGAGCTAATTTAAACAGATATTTTCTTCCATATTTTAACCGGGTGTATATTTATGAAAAAGAAGACATAGTTGTAATTTTTTTACCTCTATAGGGTTTGATAGCTTAAAAGTTTTTTTAATAGTAGACTATAGTTTGATGAAGTATCATTTTAAACGAAGACAGAACTTTAACAATTTTAGTTCATGTGATCCTTTCGAATGATACCCTTTCGAGAGTTAAAAAGGAGTTTAATCATAATTACCAATCAATCAAAGTTCCATGTTAAAAGCATTTTAATGGCCCCGATACGACTACCCTAGGCTACCCTAGCAACGCTTTCACAAGGGTGAAACGAAGAGCCTGCGACTCAACTACTTGTGAAAACGGTGGCGTTTGCAATACTTTTACGGCTAATCCGCCTTGCATCTGCCCGCTACCATACATTGCACCGCACTGCAAGACCGCAGCCAACTATTGCAACTTGAAGCAGCCGGACAAGGGCATCAATGAGCTGCCAGTGTGTCTAAATGGAGGGACCTGCACTATGGCATATTCTGATCCGTTTTTCAACTGCAGTTGTCTGTCCGGGTACTCTGGTAAATGAAAATTCAATCTAACAATTATTTTTTAGTATTGAATTTCGTTACATTATATTAGTGTCAATTTCTGTCAAATCCTACTCTTACAATTAGAGGGAGTTGTAGCCTAGTGGCTAGGGCGCCTGCCTTATGACCGGAAGGTCCTGGGTTCGAGTCCCGGTCTCTAGGAGACAATTTGTGCCCTTGAGCAAGGCACCTAATCCCGCATTGCTTCAGTCCACCCAGCTGTGATTGGGCACCAGCAAATGCTGGGTAATAACTGATCCTGAAGCGGCCCATCTTATCCTGTCACTGTGAGGCTTTGTAAGTGAAGATTCACTGTTCGCTAGGCAGGTTCAAAATAAAAAATAGAGCTGGCAGTGGGGTGCCTACCATGCCCGAGAGTGTTTCAGGTGCAACGGGTGTGCAGTCTTCACCTGCATCAGCACCCGCGCTACAGGTTTACCTGTCAGCGTCTGTTATTATATTATATTATTATTACGATTAAACCATGATTTATTGAGGTCGGAGAAAGATACATTAACTAAAACTTTACAAACGACAGGAACTCGTTGTGAAACTGTCACGACCACAGCTGGAACGAGAACAGTAATAGTCCGAGAAACGACTGATTTACCTGAAAAAACGACAAAGAGTATACCAAAAACGGCGACATCTACTGTAAAGACAACATATATTGTGGCCGCAACGCATGATTTGTCGACAACGAGTGATATGTCAAGATTATCGAGCACAACAAGCCCTGGTTAGTGATTTAACTTTGCCAATTAGCGTGTAAAAAAACGTGAACTTTTGCCAATGATGGAATGAATTTTAAAGTGAAATGGGCATCCTATTGCAGATCTTGCCAATGCAGCTGGCAATCAGAATCAGAACAGCTTGCTGGTGAAGTCCCTGGCCATTGGGATTTCATGTGCTGTAGCTCTAGCTGTGATCATAGCTCTGACAGTTGCTGTCATTTTGAAATGTCGAAACTGTACGAAGGTGAGTTAAGCAAACATTTTAAGGTATATTTAATAATTCAGAGATAAATCAAAACGATTTTAATCATATAGTAGATTCACTAAGACCCTTAATATCTTACTATGAGCTTAACATACAAGTTCATTCTCGAATAAACAAAAACTATTTCCCAGTTTTTCATCAGAGCATCTAAATTTTCCTAATTTTTTTAGAAGTACGAATATCTTTTTGAACTTGCATTCTTGATAATGACTGAAAACTAAATTTTTACGTTTAAATTTCTCAAAAATTTGACAGGGCTCTGGAAGCAGATACGTGTGACAAGCAAGCGTACTTTCAAGTCAATTTGTAAATTTCCTCGGCGCGAACTGCACAAGGTGGCTACGCAGCAATGGAAAATGCCAAAGTTTTACCCGCTTTAACAGACTTTGCGCAGCAATTTTACAGAATGTAAAAAAAGTTTACCTTCAAATTCACGTAAATTACCTTGCATATTTTTACTAAATTATCCCAGAATCTTGCGCTTGTTGCTATTTTCTTTGCCTCTTTATGCCAGTCGAATTTTTGGTCCTTGGTAACTAAATAAGCTAACTTATTAAATACTCGTAACCTTGCTTGAATTGAAGCGCCTTGCTTAGGGCAGAAATATAGTTAGAAGCTCGAACCAATGACTTTCAGGTCATAAGGATATCAGACTTAAATAGAAAATATTTACCCGCATGTATATTATTTGGTTAATTTGGTGGGTTTTCTTGACACCCAAAGATTTTAAACACGATAATATCCAGATTACTGCTAGACAAAAATGAAATTAGTTTTATTTCATGCTTATTCTACATTTTTTCTGCTCAATACTATCATTTATATTTTAGACACTGTGAAACACTCATTAATTTTGAAAAATCTGCCGGCTTTATATGTTTTGGTTTCAAGGAATGTTAGAAAGCCGACATGTATTGATTGATTCTGTCTGGATGTAGCTATACAGCTACTTTCCGATCGAAATTTTATTCTCGGAGAGGAAACCACAACCCAGATCGAAAAACTGACCCAAGGTATTCAGATAGGGCCATCTAAGACCCAGCAAGAATTTGTTGGCGTCCGACAAGGACTCTACGTCAGTGACCAGGACTCCTTGGGCGCTGGATGCTCGCCGATTCCATAAACGAGGAAGCACTAAATCCCAATTTATAGACGTCTTTGAATCTAATTTTTCAAAATTTGGACGCTGTACTTAATCAGTCCTCCATACGCAGATGGTTGTGAATAATACTTTTTGTATAAATTTAGTGGTGCCTTTCAACGGTTAAGGATGGTAGAGAAGAAGCTACGCCAGACTGGGGAAGTGGATGATTATTTGATTATTTGAGCGATGGTATTTTTCGATTCAATCAATGCGACCGTAGAATCCACAAGTCCGTAGATGTTATGGAGCACTAAATTTACAGTTGTGACGATTTGAAGTTAGCACGTCTACTAGCGTACTAGTACAAAATTAAAAGCTAAAACCGCTCCGGGATTTCCATTGAACGACATAGCTCATACTACTAACAGGGTCCCTGCCCATGCAATCATTATTTTTCGAGGTTTTTTCAAATTTTCGAACTCGCTCAAATTAATAAAATTATAAACAGTAAGACTAAATTTAGACACCCGACCTTTCGATCAGATGTACAGCCAACGGCACAGCCGCAGCTAGTACATGTAGCTGGGTTGTGTACAGCTGCTCAGTCCTGACGGGCTGGAGGGGCCGCCACACCCACTCTAAATTTACTTATTTCAAACTGGTACCCGATCTCAGCTGGGTGGACTGAAGTAATGCTGAATTGGGTGCCTTGCTCAAAGGCAAAAAATTGTTTCCAAGAGCCGGAGGTCGAACCCACGACCCTCCGATGATATCATCACAATCATATGTACTTGCTCAGATGATTGCCAGAATACTTGAAGCATTTTATGACTGTCCATAATCTGCTGGAGTGACAGTAAGGACTCGCTTTGGTGGATCAAGTCTGAGCAGAATGGGCTCTTTAAGTGAATGGGTACTCGAATGGTTCACCTAATAAAGCGAACTTTTCTCTGCATACCCTTGCCGAATCTTGGAACATCATTGATAACCATCAATGGATCGACTTTAAGAACGCACTGCATTTACTTTTACTTTTACTTGCTTTGAATGAGCTACATGTAGCTACTGTGGTGTGTGAGGTAAAAGCGGTGGTCAATGCACGGGATACTACCTTGTAAGCACCAGGCTTTTCGTTCACTAATCTCACGCTTTAACATTTCGGAATCTCAGTAAGCAAAACCTGATAAAATTTGGAATTAAATTTTGAGCCGTGGGCTGATGCATACTGGATGCATCATATTGTTATATAAAGAGCTTTAAATGCTCTTTTTTGTACCTCGTACACAATCTTCAATTTATTGTCCTGAAAACCTCACCCGTGAAGGTTGTAAGGCAGAGAGTTAGGTGAAAATGTACAGCATTTAGGGCGTCGAAGGAGTCTGAAATAACAAAAATTCAAATAGTATCTAGGTGTATACGCTCATCAGTTTCCGAAGCTCTTTTATTATTTAACCCTCGGACAACAAGTTATGCACAGCATCGGAAGGACAATTCGCGGGCTCATTTTTATTCAAGTTTGTATACTGACGCTTGGCTATACCAGAAGCAAACAATTTCCTTATTAATTTAAATGAAACCACAACCGTATCTGATAATTTTGGTCTTATTATTCGACTACACTGGTGAGAAATGTGGGAAATTTTCTTAGGAAACAAAACTGAGTGTCTGAAATGAATTTGCTGTTTTAAACACTAAATGCAAGTAGCCACTTCTCTACTCGCTTCATAATTAATGCATGTAGAGCTGTACAACGTACTTTTTTATTATCGGTACTCAAATTTCAGTACCAAATAGTAAAGCCGCTGGTTGCTTGATGGTCACCTGCTTTAACGGAGGCACCTGCAACAATTCGACAGCCAGCCCGCCGTGCATCTGCCCGCTGCAGTACATTCCACCGCTCTGCGCTTCACCTGCAGACTATTTTAACACTCTGCAGCCTGACAAGGGCATCACAGAGCTGCCAGTCTGTCAGAATAACGGTAGTTGCAGTATGATCTACACCGATCCATATTTTACTTGCTCCTGTCCCGCTGGCTTCTCCGGTAAGTGAAGCCTACTGTTTCATCGGTACACCTAAAAAATCTGGGTTTGAACTAATTCTATTACAATTTTAGCTCAATATAGAGATATTTTTTTTTCATCCTTCAGGAAATCGTTGTTTTTCGACAGAGAGTCGTTTGTATTTGGCAGAATCCAAGGAATCGAAATTTAAACTATTTGAGCCGATTTGGCATTATACTTGAAATTGAACTACACTACAATGAGAAATTTTACGTACTTTAAATCATTTTAGCTACGAGTACAACAGTTGCCATAATTGTCACTGTCAGTTGTTTCTGTGTGGCTGTGACAACAAGTTTAATAATATGTATCATTTTAATTCATAAAAGAAAGGTTAGTTAAAACAATAAAACTACCTTAATGCTTTCTTTAACATAAAAAAACAAATTTGTTATTCTAGCAGCGGGATAATCGACAACAAACTTCCAGTAGCGAGGTAATTTAAACATTTTCAACTTTGTTTACTGCGTGTACTAAGCTAATTCATAGTTTCAAGCCTAAAGAATCCTAAAGAGAAATAAATTTTCCTTATAAAAAAAATAATTTATTTCAGAGAAGTCCTGGCCAATTTGAAACGCAAGCAACAACTGTAAGCCAATCGTTCTTCGTTTACTTATGCATTTTAATTAGCACTTAAATCATATAATTTAAACATATTTCATCAATTTAGGGTGTCTACTTGGTAGCTGATAGAGGACAAGATAATCCAACTGAGGATGACTATCACTCGTACGATTATATCGGCATGGAAACGAAAAGCAAGTACTCGCATTATGACCAGCTGAACGCTTTGGATACATCCCTGGCCATCTCTGTAAGCATTGTTTTGCATGATTAAATGACTATACACTGATTATCAAAGAGATCAAATACTGCAATTTAATTCATTTTCTTAAATGTAGGCTGATGGCGAGCTAAATAATCCGGTTGAGGATGACTGCGAGTACGATTGCATAGGCCAGAATACGGGAAGCACAACCAGTTGAATTGCTACTTAAGGAAATCTTTGAAATTTTTTGAATTACAGAATGAAAAATTGATTGATTCTGAAATAATGTAGTCTACGCTATGTTACACAATCAATTGTTTTTTAAACTTACTAAAGTGAAAATATTGAAAATCAGCATTCATAATCAAATGCCATAGGTAGATAAACAAAATGTTAAATGGTTGTACTGTTCTTAAAACTCAGTACGCTTAATTATTCAAAATTTACAATAATTTTGCACTACTCAATTTTTTTCCCGTAACATTTGGTATGGCAAAACATTTTTCGGGCCATCAACTGAACGAATTTTTACTTTTTTTCGTGACTAGATGCGACTTTTACTCTTTATTTCTTTGATACACATGTACACATGTATGTTTTTTTACCATTCAAGCGGTTCAGATTTTTTATAATAAAAAAGTTTGATTTGTCATGCTTGTTCTAAACAATCTTTCTTAGAATTTAGAAGCTCACGAAAACATCCATTTCCAAGCAAGTCTCTGTGTTTCGAACCCGTGTACGATGTGTCAACAGAATCCTGCAGATTTCAGTTGGCGAAGCTGCGTAAAAAGTTCCGCCTGGTCATCCACAGATCTCTTTATAAATTTTGTTTAGTTAGCTTCTACTAGTTTAGTTACTTAAGGGATATGACTCAGCACGCATCGGATTGTTGTGTAGACTGTACACCCTTGATTGATCTGAAATCCACAAACAATTGCCACTTGGATCTGGATTCCGTGCAAGACAATCGCATAGAAATAAATTATTCACTAACTGTCCCAGTGCCGAGATCCTATTTTAACCAATGCAAGCGTGCGAAGGAAAGTACCAGACTAAAACACCCAACCAGACGCAGTGCTACATAGCGAGAGAGCTACCATCTACAGAATATATTGCAGTTTCGTCTTTCGATCCATATTTCCCGATACTACTAAGTTGTTAAAATGGAAATATTTAGTCACTTAATGACAACTATAGCAATTGTTCTGACCGGTAAGTTACTATATTTTATTTTTGCGCTTAGAACATTTTAAGGGCATTTAAGAGCAAATGTAGAACCTTTGCACAAGAAAAGCACAGATCTCGTAATCAGGACTTAATTATATTGTTTGTAAAAGGAATTTCTAAATACTGTTTAATGTAACAAAGAAAAAGAATAATTAAGGATAATTATAACGGTCAATTCTCATTGGAAGTAAGCATCGATTTATTAGTTTTTTTAAATCAGCAGATATTTGGTCCTCAAGAAATGGCGTAACACTAAACGATGTTATTGTAAATAAACCAGATCGTGGTATTTTCGTAATTCTTTTTCTTAAATCTCTTTCTTAAGACTAAACTTTGTCTGCCTGTAAGTTCCTTCTATTCGTATTGGAATGTAAGTCGTCTTAAAATAAGATTTATGAATCCTAAAACTCGTCACAAAGCCACTGAGGGATTCGGAGCCCTGACAAGAACTAAGCGATCAACCTGCAGCAATATTGTGTGCCACAACGGCGGCACCTGCAACAACTTCACAGCCAGCCCGCCTTGCATCTGCCCGCTGCCCTTCATCGCACCGCACTGCATCGCAGCTGCCGACTACTGCAAGACGCTGCAGCCAGACAGAGGTGTCGCTGAACTCCCTGTGTGCCTAAATGGAGGCAGCTGCACCATTGCCCACTCCGATCCTTATTTCAACTGTTCTTGTGCGCCTGGCTTCTCTGGTAGGTGATCTGAATGTCAGTTGCCTGTGTAAGAAAAACTGCTGCAATAACCAAGCAAAGCACTCAATTTGAAGGAATTAGATGCGAGTATCTGCTGTCTACTATGCCATCAACTAGTCTAATAACTGACACGGAAAATATCGCTGTCACAGAAACAGTCACTGCTGCGAAATCTGGTGAACAAAAATAATTTTTTATCTTTTGTTTTAAAAAAATTAATTGATAAACTCTTTAACTTACATTTTAGAAATTATTACTACGAGTTTTGACACCACTCAGCCAAACGTCGAGCAAACGAAGCAGAACAGCCTTGTTTTACTAATCTCACTTAGCATTGGAGTTCCCCTTGCTGTGGCTCTAGCTGGTGGAATCATTGCTGCTGTGTTTGTTAAAACTCGTAATCGAAACCGACAAAGGGTGAGAATTCTGTGTAACATAAGGCATTGGGGAAAACTTCTATGATAGTAGTCAAATACAAGAGATTTGGAGCCCTCACAGAATCATATATGCACTCAAAGGTAGAAAATCTCCCCAGGCGGATAGAAAATCTCCTCGAGCAGGTAGGCAATTCGCCAAGCTCGTAGAAATTCTCTCCAGCAGATAGAAACTCCTGCAAACATGCAGTTAGAAAATCTCCCTTGCAAGTAAAAATCCGCTGGGATCATACTTGTACCGTTTGACACTAAAAAATCTCAATCTACTCTAACTAAAATGCTATCTCTAGCTCATTATACTTTTTACACAAATAATCATTAATTCAGAAAGATATAACATTCTTGGCCTTGTACTGAAGCAGCAACTTCCGTTCTTTTATTTTCAGACGTCACAGAGTAATCAGACAAAATACGTGTGGGATTCTAACTGATTCGAAGCCAGAGTAGAAAAAACGGCTTGGAACTGGGTCCCGCAAGTTCAACAGATTTTTTTGCTAAACAAATTTGTCCGTTTGAATAAATTACCAGAAAAAAAGAAGTCAAGCAATACAAGCGTGCTGTGTGTTAAATTGCTAAGCTCGCACCGGAAAACAGCGCCAACTACAAGCAAAACTCTTGTTAATAAAGCACCTTTAATTTTCGCTTTCTCTTCGTGGCAAGACCCATGCGTTGAATTTCTAATTTCCGTCCACATTTCACCATGTTCTCCACTGCACAAATATTCACAGCTTTGCATATTGGATTCACTTGTACAGAAAACTTTGTTCGATTAATTCCAACTCTAGTCATTATGGGCAACAGGAAAGTAAAAAATATTTTGGTTTGTCGAAATATATTTTTGTGCATCTCAAATAGCTTTTGAATGAAAGCCCCGCGTAAAAATATACATATTTCTTCACAATACATACTCGTAAGTATTTTATGCATATGATTTTCATTGTCAAAAACTTTCACTTCGACGTGATGTAACATTCAAAAGTAAATAGTTTAACACTTTTTTCAAAGTCTATCAGGATCTGACAACTTAACCGATTTGTCAATCAAATCAATGCACATAAAAACCAAACCACGGAAAAAGAAAAAATCATAAACAAATCAAACAGGCAGTGCAGCGATCCGATAATCATTTATTGAAAAATTGCAGTCAGTCACTTCGTGAAATTAAACGCATAGTTTCAGAATTTGCAATTTAGCCAATGATACTGGCGATTTTGTGTTGATGAATCCTGGCTTGGCCACCCAGAATCTTTTCGCAATCCCTCACCTTAGTGTTCCATCGCTATGCGTGCCCCAGCTTGTAACAGTCCCTGCTAGGCGTGCTACAGCCTGTTTTACTGTAATGAGGATGACTCATCGGGTGACTTATCGTTCTACCCCTGGGTCGCGCAACCACGGGTGACCTTGACGCCCACCCCCCTCCGCTCTATTGTTCGGGTTCACTGGAGCGGAACGTACTTAGTTCATTAAGTGCGTACTTGGAGATTATTCCTCCGGTACCTTAGGGACCTCCAATATTTTTAGGATTTCAGAATCAGCGCGTCATCCTCTTTGCAACCGTATAACTCTCATTTTTCTGTGACCAATATTAACAATAATCATAATTAATGAGCTTTTTGCGTCATCGCCACCCACCCCATGAGTCATCGCTGACTCATGGTTTACCCCTGACATGTACCACTTTCCAGCTAATTGGAGCGAAGCTGCGGTTCAAGGTCGGGTCAGGTGGCGTCAGCATCACGGTTCACGCGCGTGACGCCTGATATTCACGCTATATAAGCAAGCGGTTTTTGGCCCCGAAAACTCCAACCTTTCGGGCTCTAGTGACATCCCTGTCTCCCTGTCGAGGAATCTCCAGGTGAAACCCCTGTCCTCCCGACTGGCCCCTGTCCGGTCGAGGTATCTCCCGGTCAGCCCCTTCACCGTCGACGCGACAGCGACGCCCAGCAGCAACTACAAACTACAGCGACAGCATCAGTGACGACGTCTGGCACCCCGTCTGAAGCTGAAAGATGCTTTGCTTTGGGTCCCTTTGTGCGCGAGTTTCCTGTCTAGTTCAACGTTAGGGTTCTTAATATAATAATTCCGCCGACCTGGTAGGAGCCAGTTCAGAGCCATTGAGTGAGTGTAAACTGCAGTTGATTCCCCTTTCCTATTAGTTTCTCTTTGCTTATTTAAGCCATGCCGCAGCTGGCTTAAATCGTCAGTGCGCCGCTGTGGGGAGCCACATGGAGATTGGAAGCCTCTAATGTACTTTAATGTGAAGCCTTAGGCGCTTAGGATCATAGATAGCGCGCCTCCAGGCCTGTTAGAATAGTCAATGTAAACATAAAAACCCTCTAAAAGCCGTGCACAGACTGGGGCTGATAAGAGTCCCTCATTTAATCATGCCAGGCGCCCCACGAACCTCTACATGGGATAAAACCTCTAAGATTAGTGACGTACTTTTAGCATGGAGCAGCCCGCCCCAGGTTAGTCAGCAGGCATAGCACCTCAATCCAACTCCCTCCGCAAATCACCTCGAAAGAGGCCCCCTGCACCCCTAGAAAAGTCCTTGTTAGAGCTCGCCAGCCCATCGTTATGCCCTGTGCAGAGTCCCTTATTATCGGCTAATGTACCTTATCTGACGCCCTAAACTAGCTGACGGTCCAACGTCCGGGAGCCCCGTCTCGTCAGGGGGTAGTTTTAGGAGCCTATTCCCGCAGGTGGCTGGTGGCAGGTCTCGGGTTCGCAGCCCGGGATTACCTTAGAAAACTCCTTGGGCCAGATATTTGTACTTTAGGACCTTAGCCGCTCAGTCACATCCAAGCTACCAGTAGATCATTTCGGGGCGGGTCAAGCGAGAAGGCAAGGCCTGTTGTCCTTCGAGGCTTAGCTCAGGCAGCAGCGACTCAACCATTGGGTCGAGTCACATCAGTGTTTCGAACTAGAAGAAAGTAGAAACGAAGAATTTAGTAACGGGTTCCAGGGAGTCATTATTACTCGTATAATTTCCTATAGTTTTAAATAAAATGCAGAAAGATGAACTTCTTGGCTCGGGGTCCCGTCACGGATTTCTCTGCTGACGACCATTGTCTCTTTGTCTCTTTGCAGTTCTCTCCCTTGTAGATTATTTAGTGTATGGCTGGCACCCCAATCAAAACTATTGCTATGAAACCCAAGGACATGGAGTTATCAAGTTTTAGGCTCTCGAGTGTTATTTTATTTAATAATAGCCTAAAAGTTCGAGATTTTTTTAAAGTTTAAACGAAGGATAAAGCGATGCTTTTTTATTTGTCATTGATTCTTAATTTCGCACTGGGTACGAGTACACACAGTACCCTGAGGAGTTGTAGCCTAGTGGCTAGGGCGCCTGCCTCATGATCGGAAGGTCGTGGGTTCGAGTCCCGGCCCTAGGAGACAATTTGTGCCCTTGAGCAAGCTACTTAATCCCACATTGCTTCAGTCCACCCAGCTGAGATTGGGTATCAGTTTGAGCTGGGTAAATTTAGGGTGGGTGTTGCGGCCCCTCCAGCCCGTCAGGACTGAGCAGCTGTACACAGCCCTCGGATGCGCCGCGCAACTAGCTGCGGCTGTGCCGTGGGCTGTACATCTGATCGAAAGGTCGGGTGTCTAAATTTATTATTATATATTATATTGCAGTACACTGTATAAGTCAGTGGAGACATAAAAGAGTTTTTAGTGACAATCGATAGCACTTCGAACGGGCCCGGATACTGTCTGAGACTGGCGGCCAATGTGTCGTCGCCCATCGTAGCTCACAGCGGCTGGACTGCGTTCAAAATTGCGTCTCATCGTTTGAAATCTGGAGACGGCGTTGAGTTTTATTCGCATGGGGATCTTTCGAGTCTACAGGATTTAGCATCCAATTTAAGCGAATTTCAGGTAATACGATCGTACAACTTTCGAGCCTAATTTTTGTTTGTTCCGGTTTATTTTTTAGCACTTTGATAATCACGGCTTATTCTTGGCTTATTTCTACTTTTAGCATATGCAGCGGAGCATCGGTTACTTAACTGTATTATCACTGAAGCAGTCAGTCACGCTGGTTTCGGAACGGCTTTCTACTCGAACAATATTCGACATACTGACAATAGAGAATTATTTTGGCACAAAATGACTAAATCGACCTCTAAATGACTAAATGACTAAATGCAACCTCAAGGGCTAACATAGCGAAATAATTCCTCACTGACTGCACAACAAATATCGTAAAGCACACACAGTCCAACGTACTTAGAGTGAAATTCCTCAGAAATGAAAGTGTTACTGCAGGGGGCTTTCGAATTCACTAAAATACTATTACTGTTTCGTTTTCGGGTAAGCTTGCGAAGTGGTCTATTGAGTATTGCAAGTATTGCAAGCTAATTAAACAGAGAGCTGTTTGTCTATCAGTTTAATAAAATTCATAATCAATAGCGCTTTCTTAAGTTACCGGAGCAGTGTAGTTATTTATATTTGCTGGTTGTCAGAACATGAACCTACAGCTAATACAAGCTAATGGAATTTCAGCTGATATCTGTAGATTTGTAGCTTTTTTGCAATGCTTGCGCAGATATTCGCTTTGGATACATTCGTATTTTTTAATTTAGTGGGCAACCTTTAGTAATCTATGGAAGTAGAAAATTTTAGTGGATTTACTGTCATGGAACATTTATGAATTGGTAGTGAAACATTTTAAGCCAAAAAGTGGTGACTTATGAGTTGCTGGTTTTTCTTACTTACATTATATTACTTACATACCATACTCGAATTTAGCTCGCTACTGCTCCAGAGGAAAGGGCCTAAATATCCAGTCACGGCGCTGCTGGTTATATACTTCATAGAGCAAGCATGGTCTGCTACTGGAGTATCCAGGCCATCATTGTAGCAAGGTTCTCCTATATGGACCTCTATCCAGGATATGCTTCCGTAGTTCTTTATGACGGACTAGATGGAGCAGTCATAAAATCAGTTAGCCATCTTCAGTCTACGGGTTATTTTTCACCTGACTACCTTTCGATATCAAATAAGTTGCGCATTAGATTCTGGAGCAGCTGGAAAAGCTTTGTACGCCGTTGCGCCTTCAGGTTGCAGTACAGATCAGTTAAAAAAAGTTGAATACTTTACCCCAGCACAACAGATTTTTGCTTTCTAATAAAATAAGTTTTTCAAAAGTACAGAGCACCAACTATTCTGTAATTTGAATTTTGAACTTAGTTCAATGAAGTTCACAACTGATGTGTTCCTTGGTACTAGTCTCTCTAATTGGTACCTAAGAAACACTCACTTCCAGCGATTGCTGGGCAACCCAGTAAGTTATACTCAAGTGTGTGCTTACCTTGAAAGCTGAGCTCCGGAGTCCTTAAATTCACTGTCTGATCCTTTGTTGATTCACTGTTGATTCTCTGTTGATTCTCTGTTGATTCTCTGTTGATTCTCTGTTGATTCTCTGTTGATTCTCTGTTGATTCTCTGTTGCCGCGGTCTTCTTTTAATTCACTTCCGGCCGGTATCTGTAGTTTGGACCAATAGGATCAGAGATCACGTCAGTAGCTACTATTGTCTCGCTAGCGGCTAACTGCTGCGGGTTTACGGTTCCTCCTCTTCTGGTTGGGGACGGACTTAGTTGCCGGACCCAATCAGGTAACCTAACACCAGGTATCTGTCTTCTAGTGAAGGTCTTTCGACGAGATTAAACTGCGCCGAGATAACTGCTCCAAGGGAGTAGTCCTGTTGGACTATCAACGACTCAACTGACCTCTAGTGGGTCGACTCAAATAAACTTGCGGACCTACACGCAATAAATAACTGAGTCAAGGAGGCTTACCGCAGGCTTCTCAATTCGTCCTTGGAGACTTCTTGATAGTAGGTCCTTTTCCTCTTCTTAGAGTGTAGAAGAGTTTTAGAGGCTCCGAGGCCTTCTGATTTTGGACCGGTTCAGGTCTCGTGTATTTATACCTTTTTCGGACCCAGGTGAGGTCATTCAAGGTCATATTTTAAATGTCAAAAGTTCAGCTTCTGGTTTTTGACAAGCTTGACAGGGTAGGGTTTTGCGCAACTAGTCTAATGTAAGCGAAATTGATTGATGAGCGCATTTGCCGGTTCTGGGTACATGATGAATCGCATTTGTGGTTTGGTTTGACAGTTTTAGGTCAGACACGTGACTTTAAAATTGATTGGTTACTAAAAATAGATATCAGCTGACTT
Organism: Macrostomum cliftonense; assembly: GCA_950096795.1. Taxonomy (NCBI): domain Eukaryota; kingdom Metazoa; phylum Platyhelminthes; family Macrostomidae; genus Macrostomum; species Macrostomum cliftonense. Next base: position 534,695 of record CATNEM010000145.1, read on the forward strand.
TTGATTGATTGGTTTGCTATGTAAGAAAGTCAGCTGACTTTGCTGGCTTTTGATTGGTTGCTTCGAACTTGAAGAGTCATGCATCATTTTCAACTTTACAAAATAGGTTCTTGCTATACTGCTAATATGAGGTGAAAGTAGTGTTACACGTGTTTGTTTAAAATGTAAAAGAAACATACTACACAACCTCATCGATTGCATCCCGTGTCATCTTCAGCCACAGTACTTACCCGGCGGCAAAAGCCAAGTTGTCAAAACGTTGTCACGACGTGACCGACCGTTGTCACCGAGTGTTGCCACAACGTTGCCAGATTGTTGATTGTATGCAGTTTTCACGGTGTCACAACGTTGTTACATCGTTAGCATGACAACGGTATGACAGTGGTGTAACAAATAGCGAAAACTGCCTCTGCTCTACTGCAAGTAGTGTGTGTCACATGTTTTTTAGCTTTTCAGTGTACTTGCAGTATACTATATTTTCATTATAGCTTACTATTACTTTACTATAGTGACATCCTATATTTTTCCCGAATCGAAAATTTAGGTAGACAGTTTGTGTAGAAAGTTGGTTTTGAAATTTCCGTATTTATTTTTTTACATATAATTGCGCTAAACGCAACAATGAAGAAACAACAAACTGTACATTCCGTGCATGACTTGTTGTAGCCTCTTTTCGCTAAACATGCCCTTTTGATAATACGCTAAGCGTTCTGCATATGAATTGGGGTGGATGAATTTGCATGAATTCTAAGAATTCTAAGCTTGCTTCACAGATTTTTTAATAATCGTTTAACTGTTTTTGCAGACTTGACAGCGAAATTTTGGCTTTTAGATCAATTTTTTACCTTAAAAATAAACTTGATATTAAATTATTGTGTTTTTTTCTAAAAAATAGATGACTTTGAGCAAAATTTGTTTGTTTCCTGTTCGAACCGCTTTATAATTATCGATCGTAAGTAAAAAGACAGGTTAAAATTTTAGCCTGCCGTTTACTCGGATGCACTAAAGCAACTGAGACAGCAGTTTGCGAGGCTTCCATTTAGTTTTCTTTATCTGTTCTATTTTTATTCATTACTCGTCAATTTAAATTCCATAAATAATTCCTATTGTTCGACCTGCTTCAGAGCGGGGTGGGGCTTCGCCTGAGTAGACAAAAACGGATGCTCTAAGACGGGCTCAATGCAGCAGATATAAGAAAAAAGCTTATTGAGCTACAAAACCTGCGCAACGATTATTTAAAGACCCTCCCAATGGTGCCTTCTTTACGGTACAATAGTGACGCGTTCGTACGCTTTTTATTCTGGGCTTGGAGACTGGGCACGAATTTTTTAGCAGATAAATAATAGGCCAAAAACAGAAACTGAACATGCCATCACCCACTGCTTCTGCGAGAATAACTCTAATGACGCCATCCTACCTTTATGCACTGGCGCTGGCTGCACTGCTAGCTCTGTATGCAGGTAAGCTAGAAAACAGACTCCTTACGGAACTCTCAAAATGTCAGATTCTCGGACTCTGGGATGTTTTTTGCTGTTAATCCAATGCAATTTATATTTTTTTGCAGCGCCAGCCAAGTCAGCTGACTGTTCCTCGATAAGCTGCTTCAAAAGCGGCGTCTGCAGCACTACGGCAGCCAGTCCTACGTCCACTTGCCCGAAGCCGTACCTTCCACCATACTGCGGGGCTTTTGTCAACTACTGCACCACCCTGCAGCCTGGAATTGGCATTACTGATTTTCCAATCTGTCGTAATGGGGGCACCTGTAGCCCAAAGTTATCTGCAGCTCCGTTTTTCATGTGCTTTTGTGCCCCTGGATTTGAAGGCAATTTGTTATTTCAGTGTGTTTCTTTGTCACTCATAGTATCTAAATGATTTTGTCAACTGTTCCTGTCACACCTATTCATACTCTAGGACTACGCTGTGAAATTGTTGTGACAACAACGACCCGAGGAGAAACTAGCAGTACGCATGCTCCGGAAAGCACACAGTCTGCGGGTGCTGAAGTCACCGGTACAGCGGGTAATATATTCCGTGATAACTTTTGCGCGAGTTTTGTTCAACGTTTTAATAAATTGATCAACCAACGTTACCATATCCAGCAACATCATCAGCTGAACAAACAACGTCAACTACATCGGCAAAATCGACAGCTGCTCCAACAACAACAATGACGTCCTTAAGTGCGTCAACTGATGATAGCGTTTGAAAATTGGATATTTTATGTTTCTCTTGAATTGCAAAATCAGTGTTAACAATGGAGACAATACGCAGTAATGCACCGCTTATTTGCGATTTTTTTCCTTGCCGTATCGAACGTAACGTTTTGTAATGGACACGTTGCTTTAATATTTGTGGCATGCAAAACTTAAATAATGTTTAAATAATCAGCGGTCCCAGTGCGTGACAATGATTGTTTAGCGAGCGCTATACAGTAAATAAATTTGTCTTTAGGTACACACTATTATTGCTATGTTCATGGGCGACTGTTTTGCATTGTCTTGACTCCATTTTTTCCATTCAGATGGAGCAGCTACAGTTGCCTACGAGCGTATTTGGCATTGCAAATTTATCATTTAGATTTTGGCTCTCTTCTTTTTTACGATTGTAGAAGTGGATTTTCTTTTAAGCAAGAAAGAAAAGAATTAAAAGAAGATTTTTAAGAAACAAAATGCTATTTTTTGACACTTTTCTTTGTATCGCCTTTTCATTCTATATGGTCTATCCTATATATGAAGCCGACAGTGGCCTGCTGCCAGGCGGACGGCACATTCCCGAGGGTGATGCACGCCTTGAGCAGCTTAAAAAGGAGGCCAAGGAACCCGTTATTCTTCACTGCTTCCCGAAGGAACACAGGGTAAATGTTGTCAGGCCTGAGTGTGTGTCTGTCTTTAGTGTGACTGAACGCGCTTCAGGAGTCAGCGCAATGGACAGTCATGCCCATTAATTTGAGTTTGTATTCTCTTCTTTTGAATGCTAATTTGTAGATTTTGAGGATTTTGATTGAAAATATTCACTCCTCAGACCACATGAGCTCGGCAAAAACTGCATCCTTCATCTACTGCAATGAATTAAGAGATGCTGGTCACGAAAAATTTTTTGAGAATCTGCTAAAAGCAACTCCATGGAAAGCACGAAAATGTACCATCAGAGGAAAGGAGCATGAAGAGCCAAGAAGAACGTTTGCGTGCGGAAAACCTTACTCATATTGTGGAGTTGGATGGCAAGAAAACAATTACCAGCCAGAAGATCTGCTTGCCATTAAGGAGTTCCTTTCACAAGAACTCGGTGTCGAATTCAACAGTGAACTTCTGAATCTGTACAGAGATGGTCAGGACTCCCTTCAATTCCACCAAGATAATGAACTGTGCCTTGGTGAATGTCCAACCATTGCCAGTCTGTCACTTGGAGCGCAGCGTGGCTTGACCATTGAAAATATTAAGGAAGGACGTCACTATGTTCTTGCCATGGCACCCGGAAGCATGCTAATTATGCCGGGCGATTCTCAAAAATACATTCGACAGGCTTTGCTAAAAACTGTAGAGTGCCAGCCCCGAATCAATGAATCAACCCAAATCAAGATGAAACCGAATCTGCTGAAGAGTCTAGTACTGTAGAAACACATCTGTGCAAACAGATCCAAGATTTAAGATTCCAAAAACAAAGAAGTTTGGCAAAAAGAGAACATCCCCCAAGAAGGCCAATGAAGCAAAAATTGACAAATTTGTACAGGCAGATGGTATTATACTCGTAGTTGATATGATAATATGGTGGTTTGATAGTTAGTGAGTTGAAGCGTCTGAGAGTTTTAGAAGCAGGAGTAGTAACCCACAGAAGACACCTTAGTGTATTCTGTGTAGTAACCTTCCTGAGCGAGATAAAATAACTGAAAAGCACTTTGTGCATGGATGAATACAACTACAAAAGTCGAAATATGCTGCAGTCAGTGACATAGTCTCATGAGTGAAGTAGAAAGGAAAGCAAAGTGTTGGGTTTAACCATAGACTATTGAGTCGCACACTCAATTTGTAAAGCACCTTAACTATTTGCTTGAAAAAGGCCACGGGAGGCAACGCAACCATGGCTTGCTAAAATATAAGAAGCACATCCAGAAAGTGCGAACACAACTTAACTGTTGTTGACTGCGTATGTTCTGTCTTACGCTTAGATAAGCAGACATAACACAAAGGAAAGTCAAATCGAGTTAATCAAAGCATTAAACAGCTCAAAAGCAGACGCAGTCAATCAGCTGAAGCAAACAATACAAGAATCCAAAGTCTAATTTTATATTTTTCCTCAGATGGTGCGGTTTTAGTAGTGGACGATTTCAATGCCCGAGTTGTGACAATGCAATCGAGAACAGGAAAAACCAAGACACCGAATGTTCTGGCTATTAAGCCGCAGCGAAATTCTGGCCATTGTTTCCGGACTCGTCTATTTAGTTGGCCTCTTGGTCTCCTTGCTTCTGGCTTTTTAACGCAAAAAACGAAAGCTCTGTACTTAGAGGGGGACTTGGCCCACAGACACATGGGCACTTGATTATTCGTAAAATATATAAAATAAAAAGACAATTGAAAATTAAATGAAAGAAAGCTCTTATTAACATTCCCCCCTCCCTGATAGGACTCCCTATCAGAAAAAAATACCATACGTACGAGCGTACATGCAGCTGAGTCATCTGTTGCACCTCTGGACGAGTCCGCTGTCGCTTGCAGTGCGCGCATCCTGTTTTCTGAAGGCATTTCTGAAGGGAATCGCTTCCCTTCCACCGATCAACCAAAACTTTTCGGACATCGCTGCCAAAGTTTGATTCGTCCCACCATGACCTTGTTCTTCGTGATATTGCCTTATGAGCAACTTTGTGAGCCAACTTCTCCGTGGCAAAATGATCGGATGCCTTGCTTGGTATGGCAGTTGCTGGTCGAACTTTAACCTCCCATCTACACGTAACAATCCATCGAGATCCAACACCGGCTGAAGGCATCGCAGCTTGCTACTCCCTGGCACTTGTTTTCCCGCACGAAGTAGTTTCATCTCGGTCGCAAATTCTTCCCCCTGAGTCTTCATAATCAACCTCTCTTCAACTTCCTGGAACTCCTCCGCCGTGAGGTCGCCATCATGCCGTTGACTCGGGGGCAGTCTACAATTTCGTATGAACCGCTGCACCCACGCCGCTACTTTACACAGACATCGAAAGCTCGAAAAACGTGAGGGAGCTAAACGCCAGGTAGAATTATCTACATTCGCCAAAAGTGTCCCTTCGTCTTTAGGCGTTCTACGCTCGTATTACAACTGCCATTCTCCGATCTTTGACGTTTTTCCAGGCCTTTATCTGCTTCTGGAAGCAACTTCTCAGGCCACTCATCCTCTCCAGCCTGTAGAAAAGATGGTCCTGTTAGCCACATCGACGACTGACTTAGCTGCGTAGCACTGCATTCTCGTGACACCAGGTCAGCTGGGTTTTGCTCTGTTGGAACGTGCCGCCATATTTCACTGCAGTGCACTCTTGGATCAGCGCCGCTCGGTTTGCTACGAACGGCTTGTAAATTCTACTTTGTCCTCGAATCCACCATAGCACATTTGCACTGTCGCTCCAAAATACTGCTGTTGACAACCTTATCACTAGAGTCTCGGCGACAACCTTTGCCAGCTGAACCCCCAGTCCTGCAGCCATCAACTCCAATCTCGGGATGCTACATGTGTTCAGAGGAGCAACACGTGATCTTGACGCTACAAGGCGAACCTGCAACTGATTCTTAGCACTGTTGTTGCCGCTCCGCAGGTAGATTACTGTTCCGTAGGCATCTTGAGACGCATCCACGAAGACGTGCAGTACTGCTTCACTCTCTTCAGGTCTTGGCCACAGACAGCGACAGCAATCCACTGATCTACCCTTTTGCTCGTGTTCGAATCCAACGCTTCGTCCCAACCGATTCCTTGCCGCCACATCTCTTGCAATAGCATCTTCCCTCTTATAGTAAACGGGCTGAATAAACCACACGGGTCAAACAAAGCTGCTACTCTTTTTAGTAGGTGACGTTTAGTACTGATTGAACCAACCGCTTCCTTGCCGCCTCCAGTGATCTTCAGCATATCTTCTTTCGCCATCCAGGTTACACCTAACGCAGAAGCCGTCGCACTCTCGCCGTTAAGCACATACTGCGCATTCACTCCTCGTTCCTCTAGTGGAATTGCCTCCAGCACTTCTGGTGCGTTCGACAACCACTTCCTCGCACGCATCCCTGCAGCTGCCCACATTTGTTAAGTCCTGGTGCAACATAATTGCTTGTATCACGTTGTTTGTTGAGTCCAAACTATCATCCATGTAAGTCGACTGCAGAATCGTCTCCGCCGCTCTTGGACTGTCAGTCTGCTTGCTTCTGGCATGCTCCTGAGTAACGAACTGCACCAAGAACGGTGAACAATTCCACTCCGAAAACTACACTTTGGAACTCATATACCTCCGGCACTCGTTTGCTGTCCAAGTTCCGCCATAGGAACCGAAAGAATTTACGATCCTCTGGTGCTAGTCTAATGCGGAGATACATCTCTTCGATATCACATACAGCAGCACTTCTTAGCAGCGAAATCTTAGCAGCACTTTAAAAAAGTCGTTCTGTAACTTAGGGCCAGGAAGTAACGCATCGTTTAGGCATACTCCCTGACATCTGGCTGGCACGTCGAACACAATTCGCGTCTTGGTCGTTTCCTTGTCCATTCTTACCACAGCAAAATGGGGCAGGTACCAACCCGTTCTTTGCTGCTCCTTCTCACCATTCACCTTCTGAACGTAACCCTTGGCCAGGTGACTTTCCAGCACACCTTGATATGCTGCCGCCAGCTCACTAGATCGTTGCAGTCGTTTTTCGGTACTGACCAGTCGATGTTCTGCCATCTCACGGTTGTTTGGCAGTTGGACTCCGCCTCTCCATGGCGTTTTCACTTGATACCGGCAATCCACCATTTGCATCGTGGCTTTCACCATTGAAATCGCACGCTCTTCATCGGTCGTCATCGTTCCTACCACACCGTCTCGCAGACCGACCTGTGGGACCTCGTCTAGTTCCCAAAACCTTCGCAAACTCTCGTGGACCTGGTCCTGATAGCTGTTGCAGATGAATGCTTCTTCGTCTTCTTCAGGCATTCCTAGCTGGCCAACACAAGTCCAACCGATGGGAGTCAATCGGGCAATCGGCTCGCCTGGCTGTCCGCACATCTCCTTACAGGCAAGATGCAGTTCAGCGTTGTCAACTCCGATGAGCAAATCAATGGTCTCGCTGTCTCCTAGGCTTTTAAACGGAATGGCTCCGAATTGTAACCTCTACTGGTGCTGTATCAAAAGTCTCTATTATACCATTGAGAACCTTTACACTCATTTTTTGTAATTTTCCATGCCACCCCAGCTCTGCAGCCACATCCGCGTTTATATACGTCCGGGTACTGGCATCATACAACAAAGCATTTACTCTTAGCTCCTTGCCGCCGGCAGTCACCACAACTGGTACAGTTCGCAAAGCTGTCATAAGTGCACTTTCAGCCATCATTGTATATCCCTTCTTTTTTACCTTTTCCGTAGTTACTGTCCTCACTTCCAGCCGCTGTGGCGTCTTATCCTATCTTATCCTCTTATCCTTTGCCACTTGCCAGCGCATGTTCGTATCCATCTTTGCAAATTTTGGGCATACCCATGGTCCATGACTTTCACCACAGACACAACAGCTCTTCACCGCGTTTGAATTTAATATTTTGCTTAACACCGCTCCAAAGTGAGTCCTTGACGACTCAAAACGGTTAAAACTCGGGATCTTCTTGGTGGTGTCCCGTCCACTGTAACTAGATCCTGACGCTGTGGCAACTCCGCGAACCGCTTCCATTGCTACCGTCTGATATTCAGCTTCTCGTACCAGCCACTGATGCAGGTTGCGAAGAGTGTCCTCATGTTGGCTTTCTCCAATCCATCGGTGGTACCTTGCGAGCGTGTCTGTCGGTAGCTTCTTTTGTACCCGAAGGTGCCATGTTTGTACCCGAAGAGACCATTGCTATTGAGTTCAGATTCCCGGCCTGCCTCCATCAAGTTAATTACCGTTATATCTAATTAATCTGCAAACTTTTTCAATTGTTGCGCACTCTCTGCTACTATCGGACGAAAGTTATCGAGCTCTTCCAAAGCAAGCACCAAGCGACGCCTTTCACCACCATACTCTCGCTCTAGTCTTTCCAGGGCCGCTCTATAGGAAAAGCTTGAATGGCCTAGGTTCGCAATGAGTTTCAAAGCCTCGCCCTGCAGCGACTGTCGCAGCTGAAGCAGTTTGTAGACGTCACTTGACGGAGCCGCTTTCCATCTGTCGTATTGACGCTTGTCTCCGGCAAACATTGGGATGGCCACGCGCTGAAGTTGCCGCCACATGTCCTGTCCAACCTGCTGCGTACTAAATTGAGACTGGCTACTTGATTGCACACCAGGTTGGGGAGAATGCAGTCGGTGGACTACTTGTGGATTCTGCGTCATTGACTGGTTCGCTTCTAGATCTGCCGAAATTCTCCTTCCTGGGCCTTCGTAGCGTTGATCATTATCTCTCTGCATAAAACCATCTGCTCCTGTCGTAGTCAGCCCTTCCGATCTGGCACCCCATGGACCATCCAATCTCTCTTCCTCTGCTTGCCTTGCATTGTCCCGAACTTGTCGAAGTTCTTTTGCCAACTGCTCTTTACGCCTCCTGAATTCTTGCTCCAACTCAACCTGTTCTCTCTTCAATCTTTCCTCCTCCAACCGCCTTTTCAGACAAGACTTACGTCTTGCAGAATTGTGCTGTGAGACAAAGTGCATAATTCTCAATGGAACTACCCGCGGAGAATTCTGGGAAATTTCACTGCTGGCCATCTGGCCACAGCAGGTTACCAGCTGGCCACAGAAAGACTTCAACATTATCAATTGCCACCCAAATGGGATAGCGAGAAACAAACACAGTACATTGCTACCCTACAATAAAATCACAGTATTGAGCTTATTAATAGAATTATAAAAAGAGAAGAAAGCGGAGAATCATTGATAGAGATGATCGTGTCTGAGTTGACTGACTTGTTAAAAAAATCCACGATCGCACGTCAAGGAAAGAGCGTCATCTCTAACAAGTTTTGGATGAATCGTAATGACACATTAAGATCCCTGTCCAAAACTCTAAAATGTGTGGCAAGGAAAAAAGCGCATACCAGCAGAGAGCTTTAGTCACAGAATACGAAGCTTTAGCAAAGAAGAATAAAGAGTATTTAAAAAAATAAGCAAATGACATAAATAGCTGCATTGATAAAATATTTAGCAGTAAATCCTGACGAGAATTCTGGTACGGGCTAAAAGAGCTGAGGAACTCCTGAATCCCAACAAGCGAACCCACCCAACGCAAGCTCCTATTGTGGAAATCGAGGCAAACCTGAAGAGAGTCTTTAACCTTCACCTTCAGTGTGGTAGTGATAACACAGGGAGCTGGGGCTAACAGAAAATGACAGCCATGTAAACAGTAATGACACAGTAATGGCTAGCTCTGAAGATCTTGACAGAGTAGTAAGAAGACTCAAGGAAAACAAAGCACCAGGAGTCGATGGTATCACAAATGAGCATATCATGTACGGTCTGACAGCTATCAAACCTGTTTTGCTTTAACTCTTTAATGGAATTTAAGTACTAGGATACACACCCAAACAATGGTCAGAGGCTTTAGTTATGCCCATTTATAAAAAGAAGTCATGGAACAATAAAAAACTATAGACCAATCAATGTGCTACCAGCCATAGCGCATTTTTCACGATTTGGTATCAGAAGTTGTAAGCTTACATTAGTACTCTTGGCCTCCTGTCAAGCAATCAAATCAGAAACAGAAAGGGATACCGAACTTCAGATCATAGCTATTGCTACCTCACTGGCTAATTAGCAAAAAGCAAAGAAAAAGTCCTTTCCATTTAGTTTTTTTATCTTAGGAGCAGTAATACTATAAAATCAGTTAGCTACCTTTTGTCTTCGGATTATTTTTCACCTGACTACCTTTCGACATCAAATTTAGTTGCGGGTTAGATGCTGGAGCAGCAGCAACAGTGTGGCCTGCTGTTGCGGCTTCAAATTGCAGTACAGATCAGTTAGCAACTGTGAGCAGTTTGCCCAGCACAACTGATTTTTGCTTCCTAATAAAATGAGTTTTAAAAAATTACAGAGCATATCAGTTATTATGTAATTTAATTTTAGCATTTAACGCTACCTGTGGTCCAATAAAGTTCACAACCTTATCGATTGCATCCGGTGTCATCTTCAGCCACAGTACTCATGGTTCCAGCCTCTATTCGCCAAACATGTCCCGTAGGTGGTGATCTGGAGCCGAATTTTTAGTGACAATTGATACTCGTACCGCTTCGATCGGGCTCTGAGACTGTCTCAGTTTAGCAATCATGCAGTAGCTCATCGTTTTTGTTCAGCACTAACAAAGCTTACTGCGGCTGGACCGCTCTAAAAAGTGCGTCGCGCCGTATGCAATCTGGAGACCGAATTGAGTTTCATTCGAGCGGAGCTGTCAAGTCTACAGTATTCAGCATTCGATTGAAGAAACTTTACCTATGACTGAATAAGTATCGTTAGTCGTTAGTGATCTGGAAAAGATCATCTTAAAGTTAAAACGGTTTTTAATTTTGGCGTAATTCAACGTAATGTCACTCAATTTTTACTTGCCTTATCTTCACATATTTAATTTCTAAAACGATAGAGGTAACAGCCGTACTCGTATCTGGAGTGTTCACGCTGACTCTAAATCGAGAATTGCCAACTTCAGCGACCAGATACAAAACTGTTACGACACCTGAATCGGTCTAATTAGTCTGTGGCGAGTTTTTTGGTTGGGGCGATTACGAGAGGTAGTTTGATAGGTTTTTGAAGCTTTCGAACTCTCCCCTTCATACTTGTAACTGAAGCCTATATTAAAGTTTGTTAAATTCGCGAGGAGTTGAAGCCTAGTGGCTAAGGCGCCTGCATAATGACCGGATGGTCGTGGCTTCGAGTCCCCGCCTTAGGAGACAATTTGTGCCCTTGAGCAAGGCACTTAATCCCGATCGGGTACCAGTTTGAACTGGGTAAACTTAGGGTGGGCGGGGCGTTACGGGGCCCCTCCCTTGCATCCCTTGGATGCGCCGCGCAACTAGCTGCTGTTGTGCCGTTGGCTGTGCATCTGGTCCAAATATCTGGTGGCTAAATTTATTATTATATTTTATATTTTATGAAACTCGCGACTTTCTTATTTAACTGGCGATTTTATCCTTATAAAATTTAGATAATCAAGGCTTTAGTTGGCACATGCCAGTAATCCTCACAAATTCGTCGACAGCTCTATTGTCTCTTCTGCTCTTTGCGGTCGTATTTTTCATTTATGAGATTTTATTGGACATTTTTCGTTTTAAATTATCAGTCATGACAAAAAAATTTGCTAATTTTTCTGCTACCATTTCAGTATAAAGTAAAATGACTACAGCTGAAGTGCTTAAATGGAACTCCAACAGGCCGACAGGTATTTAGTTGTAAAAATTGGATTAACAATTAAAAAAGTGTGTATCAAGCATCAAGATGATGAAAGCTATGAAAACACAGCATACGCCTTGGGGCGTCCTCTCCCTCATCCATCTGAACTAAACTTCACATTGGAAGGTTTAAATATGAAATAACAACGCGACTATTCACATGTGTATGACTGTTCTACCGACCAGTTTAGTGCCTAAAATGAACATTCGGAAGCCAATATTCGCAGTTCGTTATTTATAAAGGGATGCGATCTGAGGTTGCTTGGTTTTACTGCTCAAACGATTCGCGGATATTTTTACATTGCTAATTACCGGCGAATTTGACTTGTATATTCTTGAAAGTGCACGTTAACAATATGCACTACATAAAATGACACACCTTGCTTCACTTCGCCATAATTTAATCAGTAATTCTATAATTTTCACCAAAAACTGAAAATTTTTCAAGCCAAGTTCCAAACAGTTCATTTATCTATAAAAACAGCTTTTTGGTAATCCTAAATGTCCTAATGTAAGGTCAAAATTATTGCTAATCATTATTAGACCACTACGCTCTTTGTCATTTTTTGGTAAAAATCACAAGACTCATGAGAAGCAGAAAAATTTGCCAAATGTGCACAACGCGTTTCTACGGTCCAGAAAACACAATTTCTCGGTAACCATGGTAATACGCTCGTAGAAGTAGAAGTTCTTCTGAGTGATTGCATTTGAATTGTTTTTTTAATGTGCACGATTTTTTTTCAATGCTTGCATCATTCGAGTTTTTTATCTAATCAGTTTTTTTGCACCTTTAGAATCGAATTCTAAAAACAAAATTATACGCGAAGTTGCGTGTCTGTAGAATAATTATAATGGTAGCATTGGGCACTTCAAAGAACTAAAAATTTTTGTGTTTTTTTTTGAAACAATTCAAACTTGATATTAAAAAAATTGTAAAAATTTCTTAGAAATACATAAATAATGGGAAGTAGTGCAATTAGAATCGAAGCGCACTATCGATCGCTAGTTAGTTGCCTACTTTTTCTTCTATTCGCATATCGCTCCAGACAGTATATAATGAGATTATGAAATGTATGACGAAATTTTACCAGTCATACTGTTTGATAAACTCCGAGATCTCGTCCGTCAATAAAAACTTCAGTTGTCCATGCAATAAGTCGCTGGCATCCTTTTCGGAAACTTGTACGAGTATGTAGTCAGAGACTAGGGGTTGCTCAAAATTCTGAAGTATTGCTAAATAAGGTTCTAGAAGAAACGTATGCTTTGCTCCCCGCATTTTTTTCATGCGCTCACAAGCTTTGCCCTGCTGTCCTCGATTATGCATTGTTAATTTTAGAAATTGTGTCTAGTTTCATTTGTACCACAAGTTTTTTTCGGAATTTGTTCACTTGGAAATTGTTCACTAAGTAATTTTCTTCTATTTTTAGAACTTCCTAATCAGTATATTTAAATACGAGAACTGATGCGTGGAAAACAGTTTAAGCAGATATATGTAATGCATGGTTAATATAGATATACATGTAGAGTCAATCAGCGACACCCAAGTTACTCCATACAATTCACTCCTGATTGTAGACGAACGAACAATTGTTGAACTCGCACCCAGAAAATTGAAATCCAGATGGACCCGGCTTGGACGTAGCGACGAACACTTGGCTGCGCACCTCCGTTGACGGCTGCTGCTCCTCATCTTGACAAATCTTGCAAAGCGGTCTCCATGCTCGAACATCTGCTCTCGGGTTGTACGCGGCAGGGCTTGGAGCACCGCAGTATCCATGGCATCAACGTCGGCGAAGCAAACTCCGTGCGTGTTGGCATCACTGGCAGTCGACGGACCCGGTTCGTTAGTTTGATTGGTCGATTGTTCTGTGCTGGGTTCTTCGTCAGACAGAAGCAGATTATCACCGAGCTGGTCATGATCAGACAGGTTGTCATTCTCCAGAAATCGGATGAACTCCATCAGCTGGTCGTCGTTGGCTTCGTCGCGTCCTCCCATGCTCAGTTCGCTGAGAAATCCGACCTCGTTGCCGGTCAAACCATTAATAGAATCAATCGGTAGATTTGCCCAGTTAATCATGTCGTTCAGGCAACTCCAGTCTTGTCAAATGGGCTTCTCCTAAGTTTTCCGATTTTTTATTCACAGCTGCCCGTGTGAGTTGAGTTGAGGTCGACACTGTATAGTCTATGGTCTTCTCGCTGTGCCGATTGCTTCACTTCCTATAGTCTATGGTGTTTCCTACTGTGCAGTCTATATAGTCTATGGTTTTTCTCGCTGTGTAGAATGGCTACAAAACAACTTCATAATTTTTTTAGTGAACAATTTCCGCGTGGAGAAATTGTGTTATATGTAAATTTCACGCCAGTACAAATGAAATTCAACACAATAACACTATTCGGAGTTAAGGCTTAACTCCGAATAGTGTTATTGTATCAAGCCTTAACTCCGAATAATCCATCATTGCGTGCAAATTATAAGAAGAGACAAACATACGCGCTTTTTTTAAATCAAAAACATCAGAGCAGCCGCATTCTGATTTGCTTATTTATCCCGTATTCAGCTAGTTTAATAATAATTGTATTATTTGTACAATTTAAATAGCAAAGAAAGGATTGTTGCATATTATTAAAGCTATTTTTCTGGACGAAAACTTATCTCACCTCTGGGTTGTAAGGCAGAGAGTTCCGTAAAAATGTACGGCAGGTGCGCAAATTTTAATTTGAGCTTATTCGGAGTCTGAACTACTGACAATTTAATATAGTTGACGGCGCAGTGTACGGCTTTTGCACATTATATTATCAACATCAGGAATTAAAAACGCTTGTCATTCGCCTGTTTTTTATGCTTTTTTATTACTATAAATAGCATCCACCCCATATAAGAGATGAGTGTGCGTACAACTCGAGGACAACAATGTAAGTTCGGCGCAACACAAAAACAGAACTTGGAAAATCTTTCTCATCCGAGGCTGTTTACTAACACTAATCTATCTCTACGAGAAGCTAAAAAATTTCCTATAGAAGTTTCTAAAATTCAATCGCCAACCAAGTTTGATGGGACCGAGAAAATATCTGCTCATTGTTGCTTTAGTACTTGACGTAGCCTATATGGGTAAGTTTCACAATTAAGTACTGGAAAAACGAGTAAAAAATCTCCTAAGCTCCAACACTCTTGATACACGCTCAAGGACACACCAGCAACTCGAGTACTACCTGAGTAGCAGCTTGACCCCCCACAGCAGACACTTGCAGCTTTCCGTCTCAGTTATCACAAGTTAGCCGTAGAAACTCAAAGACATGTTGTCCCTAAAATTCCCTTCAACGAAAGAATCTGCCCACTATGTCAAGGATCCACAGAAAATGAAGTCAATTTTGTGTTCGATTGTCCAGACAACAAGTTAAAAGCGGTAAGGTACGATTTGGAAAAAAAATTTCCACAGAATATCGAATTTCAGCTTTCTGATTTGTGCTGACAAAGCCGAGTACTACATTATGAAAATTGCAAGTCATACATAGTCTAAAAATACGCATACCATCGGAAAATAAGTTTCTGATCGTTTCATGCGCGCGCGCTTTAGAATCTATTCCATAACTTTCAAGGCACAGTAACCTTTGTTATTTTTTTCAATCTTCGGAACTAAAATTTTTAGTGAATCATGTTGAAGCGGCGGATTGCTCGACAGTCACCTGCCTTAACGGAGGCACCTGCAACAATTTCACAGACAGCCCGCCGTGCATCTGCCCGCTGCCCTACATCGCACCCTACTGCATCGCAGCTGCTGACTATTGTGAAACTCGGCACCCAGACAAGGGCATCACAGAGCTGCTAGTCTGTCAGAATAATGGCAGTTGCACTATGATCTACACCGATCCATATTTCAATTGTTCCTGCCCCGCTGGCTTCTTTGGTAAGTGAAACAGACAAAATAAGCTTTCAGGTTTATTGTGATTCGACAATGTTTTTTTGCTCAATTAAGAATTATTTCTCTTATCTTTCAGGGATTCGTTGCAATTTGACACAAACGGGGGAACCTGAATGTAAATAAATTTTGTGACATTTTACCAAAGATTTAAGTTTAATTTTAAAAAATTTGGACACCCGACCTTTCGATCAGATGTACAGCCCACGGCACAGCCGCAGCTAGTTGCGCGGCGCATCCGAGGGCTGTGTACAGCTGCTCAGTCCTGACAGGTTGGAGGGGCCGCAACACCCACACTAAATTTACCCAGCTCAAACTGGTACCCACTGGAAGCAATGCAGGATTAAGTGCCTTGCTCACAGGCACAAATTGTCTCCAATGGCCGGGACTCGAACCCACGACCTTCCGGTCATGAGGCAGGCGCCCTAGCCACTAGGCTACAACCAAAGATTAGCTATGAGCGTACATCCAATATAGATAAGTGACAAAAATCTAGATCTTTTATCATTTTAGCTCTCAGCGAAACAATTGTCATCATTGTTCTTGTCAGCGTTTTGTTACTCATGACAGTGGTAACGTGTTGTTTAATAATCTTTTGTATTGTGAGACGCCAGAGAAAGGTTCGTAAAATCAAATAAAACTCATTTGTTAAAATGCGTCGGCGCCTACTAAAGCAGTTTTTTATAAAATGATACCCCCACCTTTAGAACCGCAAGAAATGCCAGGAAGTCAATGAGAGCCACGGGTCCACCGAAGGCCAGCAATCAAAAACTGAAAGCAATCACGTGGCGGGCCAGGATTGCAGTACGCATACAGCCGATCCAGATGCTGATCCCACTCCAATAAAAAGAGACGCGAGCCTAGTGGATCAAAAATGTACAGAGGCAGCTGGTGAGGATGTTGATTGTACACCACCAGGAGGAAACCCGAGTGCGGAGGGCCACAAAGGCTCAGATGAAGCCGATCAAACTGATCAAGGCAAACCATCCAATGACAACAAGCCTAACCTAGGAATCGATGACTTGCAACAAAATCAAATCGACAGCCCGAATGGACAAGAAGACGAAAGCGATACAATCGAGAGAATCGATGTCCTGGAAGTGAATGGAAGCGAGGCGGTTAAATTAACAGATTCAGAAACAAAGCCAACAAAGATTTTCGATTTTTAAACTGGTTTTATATCTCCATGGGTCGTAAAATTTGAAATTTAAATTTAAGGATTTAAAACATTATAAAAAGTGAGACAAATTTAACACGTTAAACTCAATATTTCAAATGGTAACAAAGCACTAATTAGATTTTTCTGGAGCTCGCATTATTTAACAAAAACTTTTAATAACTTATCGAATTAAAAAAAATTAAAATATGATCTGCGATTCGCACCATCAACGATCGAATCTTGCCGAAAAAATTTCATCAAAAGTTTCCTTTTTTCATTTTTTGTGAAAGTACGTAAATTTTACTGTAAATAATGACATATTAAAATAAATAATCATCTACTCTGAATTATTATTAGTATAAGTATTATTAAAGCTACGCTCGTCAAATTGGTGCTGGTTTTTATTTCTTTTGAATAGCGCAGAGAGTAACAAAAAATTAAAAAATAATCGCAAAATTCTGAAAATAAGTCGACGAAAATACGAAAATACTTTAACGAGCGACTCAGTACTCTAGGTACATGTATTCAAGCGAAAGTACTTTAAATACTAAAGTGATTGTACTTAATATTTATTTTGTCAAGTAAGGGCCGTGAAGGTCCGTTTATCAGATTTTCTGCCAACTGATGACTTCGTTTTACCCCTTACGAGACTACGAGAAACTTACAGTTAGGATTTCGAATCAACTACATTTCACTTTTTTCACCTAACAACATCAAGGCTACCTTAGCTTTGTGCTGCCTCTGAATCAAGCAGAAGATAGCTTCACTGGGTGGAGATTTTTTGGATAGAGACTTCAATCAACGATTAGCTTTGTGCGCTAATTGCGTTACTGTCAGTAGTATTGTATGATTTCAAAAAAGAAACAATAACACTATCGAATTCATCGTATTAAAGGCATAATTTTAGATAAAATTATAGTCTTTCATCGATTGATAAAAACTAGCATTTTATGGAAAATTTACGGATCAGTCTCATGCCCTATCGCTTAATAACTACTAATAAGCACACTTTATACGTTACTACTCACACTCAAAGCATTCGTCAATGCTTTTTCTGTCTGGCACTATACATATGCGCACCGGCTGTATTTTTTGTTGCTAAAAATAGTAACAGATGAAAATTTGACATTTTATATAATACGCTATACGTTCTGCATATCAATTGGTTGGATGAATTGGTAGATAAGAATATTTGGTGGTGTTAAATAAAGATTCCTTTACAGGTTTTTTAATGATTTTTCAGCTTGTTTAGCAGATTCGAAAGCGAAATTTTCTTTTCTGGATTAATTTTTTAGCTTCAAAGTGAGCTGGAGATTAAATTATTGTGTAGTTTAGCAATAATATTGTTATGATTTTGATTTTTCCCTATCGAATTGCTAGATAATTATTGATCGTAAGCAAAAAAAGCAGGTTAAACTCTTGAGTTAGTTGTTTACACCGATGCACTAGAGCAAACTGAGATACCCACCCATATTTCAGCCTGATGAATTTAGTTACTAAATTTAGCTCAGCGCTTTTCGGCGGGCTGGGCTGCCTGGCACCCACACAAGCAGCAGTTTGCGAGGCTACCCATTTAGTTTTCTAATACTCGGCAATTTAAATTCCATAAACAAGTCCTATTGTTCGACCTGCCTCATAGCTGGGTGGGGCTTCGCCTAAGTAGACAGAAACGGATGCTCTAAGGGCGGGTTCGGAGCGGCTGATATGAGAAAAAAAACTTATTGTGCTACACAACCTGCGCAAAATATATGAATGGAGAAGACCATTCGAATGGTGCATTCTTTCCAGTACAATAGCGATGCGTGTCGTACGCCTTTTATTCGAGGCTGAATTTTTTTTTAAGGCACGAAAGTTGTGGCGTATAAATAATAGGCCAAAAAAGAGAAGCTGAAATTGGCATCACACTCTGCTTCTGCGAGAATAACTCTAATGACTGCAACCTACGTTTACGCACTGGCACTGGCTGCACTGCTGGCTCTGCATGCGGGTAAGTCAAAAAAACAGACTCCTGACTGTCGGATGATTATTTTTTATCAATAAATTGCGGCGAATGAAAAAAATTTTTGCAGCGCCAGCTCAGTCAGCTGACTGTTCCTCGATAACCTGCTTCAATCGCGGAGTCTGTATCAACTTCTTCGGTAGTCCATCGTGCCTCTGCCCGCTGCCGTACCTCGCACCATTCTGCCAGGCTACTATTAACTACTGCAGCACCCTGCAGCCTGAAATCGGTATCACCGAGCTGCCAGTGTGTCTTAATGGTGGCACGTGTACCCAAATAACCACTGAACCGTATTTTACTTGTTCGTGTACTACTGGATTTGAGGGTAATTTACCGTTCTAATTATGAAAGAGCATATGTATTAAAACTATGTTCTAATTCGATAAAAAATTATAATACGATTTCATTAACCAGATACTGTCTTTTAAATGCCTGGGCTTTATTTTTTTATCTAGGAGTTCGCTGCGAAAATCGTATAACTACGACAACAACTAGAACTACGACTACAACCACTGGGTCTACATTCCAAACAACAACACGGTCGGTTACTGAAGTCACGACAACACCAGGTGACAAAAAATCTATTTTATTAAAAAATATATAAGAAATCGTTTACACTGCTTGACTATTTATCAGAGGAAACCGTTTTAACTGACCACTATTATCGATTGAGCTTGCATCACAAATGTTAGATCAATCAACATCAACGGAGCCGATATCAACAACGATGGATCAATCAACATCAACGGAGCCGACATCAACAACGATGGATCAATCAACATCAACGGAGCCGACATCAACAACGATGGATCAATCAACATCAACGGAGCCGACATCAACAACGATGGATCAATCAACATCAACGGAGCCGACATCAACAACGATGGATCAATCAACATCAACGGAGCCGACATCAACAACGATGGATCAATCAATATCAACGGAGCCGACATCAACAACGATGGATCAATCAACATCAACGGAGCCGACATCAACAACGATGGATCAATCAACATCAACAGAGCCGCCATCAACAACTATTGATCAATCAACATCAACAGAGCCGACATCAACAACGATTCATCAGTCAACTTCAATAGAGTCTGTTACTACAACACCTGAACAAACAACGTCAACTACATCTGTAACATCGACAGCTGCTCGAACAACAACAATGACGTCCTCAACTACATCATCCAAATGCTCTCCACCATGTCTCAATGGCGGAGTCTGCAACACTTTGATACCCAGTCCTCCGTGCATTTGCCCGCTGCCGTTCCTTGCACCATACTGTGAGGCTTCTGTTAACTACTGCACCACCCTGCAGCCCGACAAGGGCATCAACGATCTTCCAATCTGTCGTAATGGGGGCACCTGCAACTCAACGTTAACTGATCCGTATTTCAGCTGCTTGTGTGCCCCTGGATTTGAAGGCAATTTGTTATTTTTAGTGTGTCTATTAATTATCCATAATAGCTAAATAATTTTGTTAACAGCTGTTATCACACGTATTAATACTCTAGGACTTCGCTGTGATGTTCTCGTGACAACAACAACCCGACGAGCAACTAGCAGTACACATGTACCGGAAACCACACAGTCTACGGCTACTGAAGTCACGACAACAACGGGTAATATATTCTGTGATAAGTTTTAGCGAGAGTTTTGGTCAACATGATGAATCAAATTGTATTGAATTGATCAAGGAACATTACCATATTCAGCAACATCAACAACTTCAGAATCGTTAACAGCTGAACCATCGACTTCACCAGTTTCTTCAACGCCTGATCAACCAACATCAACAGAGCCTGTAACAACAACGCCGGATCAAACAACATCAACAGAGCCTGTAACAACAACGCCGGATCAAACAACATCAACAGAGCCTGTAACAACAACGCCGGATCAAACAACATCAAGAGAGCCTGTAACAACAACGCCGGATCAAACAACATCAACAGAGCCTGTAACAACAACGCCGGATCAAACAACATCAACAGAGCCTGTAACAACAACGCCGGATCAACAAACATCAACAGAGCCTGTAACAAGAACGCCGGATCAAACAACATCAACAGAGCCTGTAACAACAACGCCTGATCAACCAACATCAACAGAGCCTGTAACAACAACGCCGGATCAACCAACATCAACAGAGCCTGTAACAACAACGCCGGATCAAACAACATCAACAGAGTCTGTAACAACAACTGCTGAGCAATCAACAACGACGGAGCGTGCAACGTCGACAAATGATCAATCAACCTCGGACGAAGAGCGAACATCAGCAGTTAGTCAACTAAGTTCAACAGAACCAACTTCAACGGGGTCTGACCTATCCACGGAATCTATAGCGTCAACAGTTGCTCCAACAGCAGCGCCAACGACATCAGCTCAGCCAAACTGTAACGCAACCTGCTACAATGGCGGCTTCTGCAACAATGTGACGTCCAGTCCGCCGTGCATTTGTCCACTACCGTACATTGCTCCATTTTGCCGTGCCACAGCCGACTATTGTACTATCCTGCAACCGCATATCAATATCACGAAGCTACCAATTTGCCTTAATGGAGGCACGTGCGCTTTGGCGTTTACTGAGCCATATTTTAACTGCTCGTGCACTCCTGGATTTGAGGGTAATTTTTTTGTTTTAGAACGGTTGAGTACCTTGTAGTTATCTTTACTACTTTTATCACATTTCTTCTGAATTAAGGAGCTCGCTGTGAAATTTTTGTGCCCACAACGACCGAACCGGCAACCAGTACTGAAGCTGCATCATCACCTGGAACAACTGCATCATTGGCTGATGGAGTCACATTAACAGGTTAGATATACGCAAACTTTTATGAACAAATGTATTTTTATATGATCCAGTTGGCAGATAATGCTAATGATATCCGCTTATCAATATCAGCAGAGTTGGTAACCTCAGCAGCTTCTCAAACAGTAACACCAACGACATCCGCCCCGAATAACTGTTCCGCAATAACTTGTGAAAATGGTGGCACGTGCAACAACTTTACCGCCAGCCCACCGTGTATATGCCCTCTACCGTACATCCCGCCATACTGCTCTGCAGCTGCCGACTATTGCAACACCCCGCAGCCCGACAAAAACATCACCGATCAACCAATCTGTCGGAATGATGGCAATTGTACCTTGATTTTCACCAGTCCGTATTTTAATTGCTCTTGCAATCCTGGATTTGAGGGTAATTGTTTTTCTTGTCTCTTTAATTGAAGTTCAAAATGAAACCCTAAAGTATGATTCTTGGAGCATTGACACCTCACTATGGAGTCAATGGCAGCCTTTCTCTGTTCTTGAAAGAAGATGTACTTCGAGCTCCGGGGTAATATTTACCTCTTTAGCTGGTAATCTGGTACTTTAAGTAGAATTGGAAAATGACAGTAAACCAAATATAAAATGAGTTCAATGAAAGGCACATATTCAAATACAGGGAAAATTTGCTGTCCATCACCAGTCCAGGAACTTCTGTACTCAGGGGCCCGTGCTATAAAGCTAGTAGTGAAGACTGTACTAACTAATCTCGCGTAATATTTTAAGGGGGGTTGAAATAAGCGTGCTACACGTGCAAAATGCTCCTTAAGCTCACTCTTAACTATCTAAAACTCACTCCTTACTCATAGACTTCACTCCTATCTTCTTAGCACGTACAGTCCTAATATTTGCAATCTTAAGCCTCGTAAGCACCTGAACTTGAATCTTGTTCCGTAGCACTCACTTTGATTCAAGTGTTAAGCGTTATGAGACTCCTGACTCTTGCTCTTGACTGCTCGTCTTAGCTTTATAGCACGGGCTATTGTAGTGATTGAAAAACACAATAGGATGAATGTGTAATAATTTTGGCAATAAATTCAGCTGAGGTGGAAAAGTTGCGCAACATTTGAAAATGGTTGTTGATGTTGTTAGTTAGCGAGGTCATTGACAAACGCAAATCCATGCGACCACGTTTGGGATTACTTCGTCCTTTTTGACTCTAATACTTGCAGCCGTCTTTCATGACAAATCTGTTGCCAGATTATTTAAATAATTTTAAAGTGCAGACAGCTTCTCATTGTGCCAACACCGGCTAGCTCAGCGCAGCCAATTAAAGTGTAGGGATGGAAACGCGTGGACTGGGCGGCGGGACAGGGGGAATTCAGCCAAAAAAGGGTTAGACAAGCGACGCATAGGAGGTTTGTGCAATAAGAAATAAGCATCCAATATCTAAACACACCAGTCTGGGAGGGGGCGCTGTCTTAAGCACGATACTTCGCAATGTCGACACTGCCTACTTTCACAAGCACAAGACTTCACAAGCACGACACTTCAAAAGCATCGACAAATACGTTTAGTAGAAACTTTCACAAGCACTAAACTTCAAAAACACGATACTTCACAAACACGACACTTCACAAGCACGACAATTCATAAGCACGACATTTCACTGCGTAGACAAATGCGTTCAGCAGGCAGAGATGCAAGGCAATGTCGACGTAGTGAAGTGTCGTATTTGTGGAGTGTCGTGCTTATGAAGTGTCGTGCTTATGATGTGTCTTGTTTATGAAGTGTCGTGTTTGTGAAGTGTCGTACTCGTGAAAGTGTCTACTAAACGCCTTTGTCGACGTTTTGAAGTGCCGTGCTTATGAAGTGTGCTTGTGAAGTGTCCTGCTTGTGAAATTTATTGCTTGTCGACGTTGTGGAGTGTCGAGTTTATGAAGCCCTCCTCGGGGGGGGGGGGGCTAGAGCTAGAGGTGATTGAGTAATAACATGTACATACGGGCACAATCCTTTTAACATGTCAACGCAAACAAAAGAGACTATTAGGAATAGAAAATGATGCGGATAAATACTAGCATTTGAGCCAAAGAATTAGATTATGGCGAGCACAGTGATATAAGCCACAATAATATTCAATTTGTTAATGCATAGAAGCGCAGACATAATAATTTACTTACTGCTACTGATTAGTCTCTCGCAAAGCTTCCATATTTTAGTAGTACTGTCTTAGACTGACAGGAAAGTGAAAGTAATAGACATGCCAAAAAGCAGCACAATCCGACTGAAAAGTTAATATCAAATCGCGAGAAAAAAAGGCTATACGGTTATAATAACATTCTTATGCCCAAAACTCACGATCCTACGCCTAAAATAACCGAAAGTAAAATTATTGTGTCAATAATAATTTTCCAATATTTTTTATATTCTAGGACAACGCTGTGAAATCGATGTCACAACATCTTTTTCAACATTGTCGACATCTGAGGGCTCAACATCAACGGAGCCTTCATCAACAACGATCGATCAGTCAACATCAATGGAGCCTTCATCAACAACGATGGATGAATCAACATCAACTGCACAACCGCCATCAACAACGATGGATCAATCAACATTAACTACACAACCGCCATCAACAACAATGTATCAGTCAACTTCAACAGAGTCTGTAACTACAACACCTGAACAAACAACATCAACTTCATCAGCAACATCGACAGCTGCTCGAACAACAACAATGACGTTCTCAACTACGTCATCCAGCTGCTCTCCACCCTGTCTCAATGGCGGAATCTGCAACACTTTGACAGCCAGTCCTCCGTGCATTTGCCCGCTGCCGTACATTGCACCATACTGCAAGGCTTCTGTTAACTACTGCACCACCCTGCAGCCCGACAAGGGAATCAATGATTTTCCAATCTGTCGTAATGGGGGCACCTGCAACTCAACGTTAACTGATCCGTATTTCAGCTGTTTGTGTATTCCTGGATTTCAAGGTAGTATTCTTGCCCACAAAATGTGTGTTTAATAATTTTAAGTACTCTTAACGCAATCCATATTTCTTTAGGACTCCGCTGTGAAACTCCTATGCCAACAACGACGCAAGGAGCGACTAGCAGTATATATGTTCCGGAAACAACACATTCTACAGCTACTGAAGTCACGACACCAGAAGGTAATAGAGTTTTATTCTGTAAACCTTTTTACCAAAGGTTTGTCAAAAATTTTAAGCAGCTGATCCAAAAACATTATCAGAAATGACAACATCATCACCTGAACAAGCAACATCAGCATCATTAGCGGCCGATCAGTCAACTTTAGAAGTACCAGATGCTTCAACGACAGATCAATCAACAGCGCCTGTAGTCTCGACAGTCACCGAACAATCAACAACAATGGAGCCTATGACATCAACAGACGAACAATCAACAACAATGGAGCCTATGACATCAACAGCCGAACAATCAACAACAATGGAGTCCATGACATCAACAGCCGAACAATCAACAACAATGGAGCCAATGACATCAACAGCCGAACAATCAACAACAATGGAGCCAATGACGTCAACAGCCGAACAATCAACAACAATGGAGCCTATGACATCACCAGCCGAACAATCAACAACAATGGAGCCTATGACGTCAACAGCCGAACAATCAACAACAATGGGGCCTATGACATCAACAGCCGAACAATCAACAACAATGGAGCCTATGACATCAACAGCCGAACAATCAACAACAATGGAGCCAATGACATCACCAGCCGAACAATCAACAACAATGCAGCCAATGACATCACCAGCCGAACAATCAACAACAATGCAGGCTATGACATCACCAGCCGAACAATCAACAACAATGGAGCCAATGACATCACCAGCCGAACAATCAACAACAATGGAGTCCATGATATCAACAGCCGAACAATCAACAACAATGCAGCCCATGACATCAACAGCCGATCAATCAACAACAATGGGGTCCATGACATCAACAGCCGAACAATCAACAACAATGCAGCCTATGACATCACCAGCCGAACAATCAACAACAATGCAGCCCATGACATCAACAGCCGATCAATCAACAACAATGGAGTCCATGACATCAACAGCCGAACAATCAACAACAATGCAGCCCATGACATCACCAGCCGAACAATCAACAACAATGCAGCCCATGACATCAACAGCCGATCAATCAACAACAATGGAGTCCATGACATCAACAGCAGAACAATCAACAACAATGGGGCCCATGACATCAACAGCAGAACAATCAACAACAATGGGGCCCATGGCATCAACAGCAGAACAATCAACAACAATGCAGCCTATGACATCAACAGCCGATCAATCAACATCAGCGGAAACAGTTACATCGGTAACATCGGTGGCTGATCTATTTACATCGTCTGTTGACTCGACGCTAAGTCAATCAACGGTTCCCGTTGCTTCGACCGTAGAGCAGCCAACAACGCCCGTTTCGCCAAGGGCAGATCAATCTACAACACCCATTGCCTCGACCACAGATCAATCTACAACGCCGGTTGCGTCGACTACAGTTCAGTCTACAACGCCCGTTGCGTCAAGCACAGATCAGTCTACAACGCCCGTTGCGTCGACTACAGTTCAGTCTACAACGCCCGTTGCGTCAAGCACAGATCAGTCTACAACGCCCGTTGCGTCGACTACAGTTCAGTCTACAACGCCCGTTGCGTCAAGCACAGATCAGTCTACAACGCCTATTGTGTCCACGACAGGTCCATCTACAATACCGTTAGCTTCGACAGTGGTTCAGTCAACAGGGACAGAATCTGTGACATTCTCAGCCCATCTGTCGACAACTAGTGCTGCATCGACACCTGTTCAATCGACACCAGCCTTATCAACTTCATCGCTCAGTTCTTTGCCATCAACGACACCTACTGAATCATCAACAACTGCCAATCCACCCACTACATCACCATTTGTTACAACAATAACATCGGCTCCATCAACTCATCCTACTTCCTTTACACCATTGACTTCGACACCAACTACTTCATCGAGCATTGTTTCAACAAGTAGCAATGCTCAGACCACAATAAGCTCCGCATCAACCCCTGCTGAAGCTACGTTCCCTGATGTATCAACAACAAGTGAATCTACGCCATCGGATCAATCTACAATAATTGAGTCTTCAACTAGTTCTGAATCCACAACACCTGTTGTATCAACAACTTTTAGTCCATCAACAACGACAACACCGATAAATGAATCCACAATCAATGAGGATGTTGTTCTGGTGGTTGTCAGTTTATTTGTACCATTAGTTCCTGTCACTATCGTTCTATTAGTGGCAATCTATATGAATATCAGTGGAATAGTAGTAAATGCTCCTCCAGTTCAAACAACGGTAAGCGAATATCATAAACGAGTGGATCACTTGAATTTGAAATGCTACTACTTGCGACTACTTTGCTTCTTATTTTTTCTCGCAGGTTGATAATCCGTTAAGGAATCCGAATTTCGAAGCTGAAGTTGATCAGAGTGGAATGTTCTTTTAACATTAATCGCAAGGAATCAGCCAGTATGATTGCTACGAGCGTACAAACGATGAAAATTTCTTCATCGTGAATTTATTTTTCACGTATTTTTATTACTTATTATTGAAACTAATTTCTTGAACTTACTGCGATGCTTAAAAATTATAAAAAATGAATACTTTTTATTGTTACTTTTCTATTGAATTATAACTTATACTAAGTATGTGCATATACCCTCGCAGTCCTTTAATTGTTTCCAGCGAAAAAATCTCCAATTTCGATTGCTCAAAACATAAATTTTATTATGTTTTTATTTGATGAATAGATTACTGTAGTCCACAAGTTTAATCTTTCTCTGTTACACTGATTGATGGAAAAATTATTAATTGTAATTATTCAATAATTGATTTTTTTGCTTTTTAATTTCCAAACTCGACGGTCAGAATTAAGTAGCTTTTAGTGTCAGACTACTTTTTCTTTTTATTAATGAGCGATGTCTTCCCTACCGCGCAGTCTTAGCCTAAGGGAGATAGCCATAGCATGATAGTCATGCCACCACTCTATGACCTGGCGCACCTCCTAATAACCTTCCAGCTTTAACAAAGTCAGAGCTTCGCCCGGATATTAGATCGGAAGTTTTATCTAACGGTGAGACAGTACGTGACCGATTTAGGGGCACTGCACGGGCACAGCACGGGCACATATCGGGAATTGCCGGGCCAAACGCTGAGGGACTTTTTTGCAGGGGATCCTTAGAGTCTGTGCAGAAAGGGAGAAACTTCGGGGACAGGCTACTAAGATTAGTGGTAGAGTGCAGTGTTACGAAAAGTTTTTATTTTAACAATTCATGCGCTTACTACCCTACTTGCTTAAGTAGTATTTTTACAAACCATACAAGTACAACATGCGCTAACCTACCAAATAAGGTACACACATCAATCAAAAATCATTTGACTACTATTAATAGTAACCAATCAATTTTCATGTCAAAATCAAACCAAAAACAAATCAATCATGTTATCCACGATCAATCAAAAGGTCACGGATGCGATAATCAATCTTTTTGCGCTCCCACTAGTTTAGTTGTAAAAATGTCTTTCCTCTTAAAGTTGTCAAGCGTTGGCCCAGACTTTTGACAGAATTTTGTCACCTGTAAAATAAACGCACTCATCGAACCCGAGAGAGTCCGATTCTCTCTAAATACACGAGCTCCCGAGAGCAGAAAATCAGTGGTAAATTCCTGAAAGTCAAGTAAGGAACTCATCATAGTGAGGGGAGACTATGAACACTGATACTTCGAATACTTCGAAGGCTCCACTGCGAGATGATCCTCTTAACGAGGGATTGCTATCTTTACCCGCCGTCACATGCACACAGCTTCCACAAACCTTATTCACACTTCACACACAGACGACAGACCACAAGATTCTGTTAAGATTCTTCTCCTAACTTGCCCATGCTTCACCACCCAATGTGACAGGTTTAGCAAGCCATTAATAGCTAAATAAGGTCTGAGAGAAATATGGAATGATTTGAATGATTATTGAAATTATGATCGCAAAAATCTAGACTTATACAGAGCGGAATTGTAAAGGTGACGCCAAAAGGCACAATGGCCAGGATTGTGACAAGGCTAAATAGCCGCAATTCAACAGAGTTCCCAGGCTCGCAAAGGTTAGTTCAAGACTTTGCCTGCGAATTGACTTCCCGATAGAAGAATGTATCCGTAGTCTCCCAACAACAACAACAACAACAACAAAATACGCTGTCAGGTAATTCTCCCAACATAATCTAAAGTAACTAAAAGTTACCATACCTTATAAGGATTCTCCGCCCAAAACTGGCTGTGTAAATAGGCCAAAATGGCCGCCATTTCATCTCACGTTGCCATGTTTCGCCTGCACACTTGGCCGCGGTCATGCGCCTCGCTCTGCTCATCCCTCTACGACTACTATTTATTTGTGCGTTTCGGCTTTTTGATGCGTCACTTTGCGCGACATTTTTTAGCGAGCCTGCATCAGTGTCTTAATTTTTTTCATGGAAGCGTTAAATTCAATGTCTGCGCAAGCCATAAAATAGGCCTTACATGAGCAAAACCTACCCAAATGTGGCAATAAAGACGAACTTGTGGCCCGCTTGTTATGAGCAGCTCAGCAATCTGACACACTCGAAAGAGTATTGAGCTGCTGAAACTGCCGAGGGCGGCGGCGCAGCTGCGTGAAGAGGTTCGCTCTACCCGAGGCGAAGCAGCATCGCCACCGACAGCCAGAGCAGCCCCCGGACTTCTATTCCTGCTCGTTCGATCAGGATCGGCCGAAGCTCACTGCGACGCCAGTTGCCCTAAGCGCTGCTCAACCCCGATTTCCTCGATGATTTCCTATCAATTGATTTACTTCATTTATTTACTCTCTCACACTGATGCTTTCAGAGCCTTCAGAGCCCCAGTTTCATCATTTGCTAGTCTTAGTAGTCAATTACGTGAGATTCATTACTTTGCATCACTTCCACGGATTCCCTGCAATCAAGTCCTCTTGGTTGACCCGACGTTGATTGGTTGACTATGTTATCATGTAGCAGTATGGTTTGGCCCTCAGTTGATCGATAATTTTAAAATTTGCATCCTTAATCCCTCGTATTGGTCACAAAAACGTATTTTGCGAAAAAAATAATAATCTAGCTCGTATTCCCTCCACTTGTGTCCGTTTCCGACAAAAACGTACTTTAACACATTTTTCCACGACTCGGGAGTGCTGAGTCCCCTTGTTAAGTCAGCTTTGGCCATTGTATGATGCTTGGGTACGAGTACTTCTGAATGAATCTACGGATAAAAGTTGGGTTTTAGTCACAAATCAAAATCTCTTTGGATTCTAAAGCTTAGACACTAAGGAACGAACTTATTGCTAATTTTTTTGAGCTAGAAACCGATGTGTAGCTATCAACTCGACACTGTTGTCAAAGCTTCCGTTCCCCGATAGGCCACCAGTCCACGATGGTACTTGGTAAAACGCAGGGATAGGGAATCAGTGCTGAGGCACTCTACCCTGGGCCAGAGCCACCAGGAGATAAATCTCGGGATGACCAGCGGAATATTACTGGACTGGGTTAGGCTTTACAAGGGAGCTTACTAGTGGGATTCAACAACAAACAAACAAAAAACAACAAAGTACGCTGTCAGATGGAAAATCAGCGTCACAGGGCGCGCCTCAGGGCCTGGGCGCGAAAGAAGGCCGCGCCGCCGGCAGAATCGGGGGCGCCGGCGTCAGCCAGCAGGCAATCGACGAAACGCCGAGTTCGCGCTTGTCCTCAGCGTAAGCAGCAGCACCTCCTGCACCGGCTCGGGGCAGTACGACTCGGCGCGGATGACATGGCCTGCCAGCTGGAGTCGCCGACGGCGCAAAAGTTGACTTGGACGGTCCAGGCCGGCGCGGCGATAAAGTGGGATTCAGCTACTAGGCAATTGGGCAACCCACTGCCTACCCCTCCCCCTGCGGCACGGAGCCAGGAGCACTCTGGAGCTCTAACTGGGGAATTCGGCCTACGGGGTGGGCTGCAGGATTCAGGGGGCTGCTAAGCGGTCCGCAGAGCGGCACTAGATGGGTCCAGTATAGGGGAAGGCGAAGAACATCAACCATTGCACAGCTCGAGCACCGCGTCACCAAAAAATGGATCCTGCGAGCCACGCTGCTCATCAGAGGGAGGGTATACGTGCATGACTCATCCAGGTCTCACCGCCCTTATAATAAGTTCGGGCGGGGCCGCCTGGGGCACGGCTAGAAGGCTACAAAGGCTATCGTCACCAGGTGCCGCTCACAGCCCCTCATCAGAAACAACGTAAGCTCGACTTACGTAAGTAAAGGTCGGTACTCAAAGCACCACCGGTCCCTATCCTGTTCCATCTGTACGGTGAGATTGAGCACTGGGATATCGCAGAGCAAAGGCGCTCTCCAGGCTTATTCGAAACTCACACCGCACAGATGCAGGCGGGCTTTCCGACGGGTAAGAGACCGTCTTTGTTGTAAAAAGTAGGCCCTTAAAAACAAATGGCCGCGACTCAGCCCATCGAAGGGCTCTTTCGCTTCGATTTATTTGGGTTTGATTTCGAGTATTTGGATTGTAAAAATTATTCGAATGTAAATATTTGTAAGTTATTTGTATAAAAATAAAAGTATTGAGGCAATATTGGGGAGAATAAAACAATATAAATAAAACTCACAAAGATATGGGGGGAAGAATATATACAAATATTGCCTGGGGAGAATATTGGGCTTTTTGCAAGCAGTAAGAATATTTTTGTGCAAGACTGCAGTAGTATTTTGGGTAAAAACGGGTGATTTGTTATTTGGTGAGTAAAAAATAGAATAAAATTTGGAGATGAGGTAAAAAGAAAAACGGGATTATTTGGTGTTGATTAAAAAGCGCATTAGTAGAGTTAAAAAATATTTGACTGTATATTGGGTAAAAACCGAGTAATATTTGAGCGAATAAAAATAGAATAATATTTGTGAGTATAGTTAGCGTATATCACAGACTAAAAAAGAGAGGCGTTTAATTAGCATGTTTGTATAAAAAGTTTAGAATTGGCAGCGTTGAGCTGAGTCTGCGATGTGTAAAAAGTGGGGAGCAATAAAAGCGCATTGGAAAGAGTATAAAAGTAATATTGGCGTAAAAAAGAGAGTTAAAAGAGCATTATTTGGGTAAAAAAAAGAGTTAAAAGCAAAATATTTGTACAGTTTAAAGAGTAAAAATAGTTGAACAAATCATAAAAATATAATACAATGTATGTGCATTAAAAAAGGGGTAAAGTTTGGACTTTTAGACTAGCTATATCACACAAGGATGATATATACATGGATTGCTTATCTGCTATGTACGCGCGCCTGTGTCCAAAATTTGACTGCGTTTTACCCCACTGCGCTCTCATTGGCTGACACGAAGCCACCTTCCACACGCCTAGACCCACCCCTCACTATAAGCTTTAAAACAAGTAGATAGAAAGAAAAGCTCTTCACTAACTAAAGTTTGACTTGCGATAGGCAAAGATGAAAGGCAAAATTAAACGCAAGTGCGCCGCTCTGCACTGCAGGTCCACTAATATTCAAAAAGTTTCTTTTTTTTCTTACCCTGTAAAGCAGCCTTCATTACTAGCTGAATGGCTTTGCCACATTGAGACTGCTCCAGGATTTGAACCAACATCCCACAAATACTTATGTGAGCTTCATTTCGATCAGTCCGATGTAATGACCGAATCTCAAGGTGCTAAATCACCAGGCGCTTTCCGAAAGCGTTTAAGGCGTGGTGCAGTTCCGATTTGTGAGTGGAACATCGAACCGCCTGTTTTGGAGCCGGTAACTCCTACTAGCTGCGAGCCACCTGTCCTTCACCGTTTTGATGAAGACCCAACATACGAGGAGCGGCGAATCAATGCAGCAGCTACAAAGCGACTCAAAAAGAAGACGATTCAATCAAACATGCAGCGGTTGCGTCGCAAGCTAGCAAGGCAGCTTGCTTCGCGTGCGAAGAAGTACGCTTTGGCAAAAAAAAGAGCCAGAAAACTCCAGACTTTTGAAGCCAAGCTGTTGGCGGCTCAGCAGGCGTTAGAAAGTACAAATGAGGCTGAAAAAAAATCTGATCAAACAATGAAGCAATTTCATAGACTTTTGACTGCAAAGGGAAAAAGGCTGCTGAGCACCCCCATCCGCGAAAAAGCTGGTGCTTTCAGTGAAGAAATTCGACGCTTTGCAAGTGAGCTGCACTATTTATCCCCACGTGCGTATGCTGGCATTCGACGCTACTTCAAACTGCCTACAAGTGCGACGATTCGGCGATGGAATCGCTTTGACTGCGATGCAGGCGTCACGGCTGCTTCCATCGAAAAGGTGAAAGAGCTCTGCTCCGAATCAGAAACTTTGCGTGACTGGGCTCTTGTGATTGACGCTATGCACATTCGGCGCGAAATTTGCGTCAATTTAGGAAGCAAAAAATTATCCGGTTTCGTGGATATCGGCGATGGCAGCTGCCGCTTCTCCGATGACCAGGAACTCGCTCAGGAAGCGGTGGTTCTGCTCGCAGTTGGCCTCAGGTCGTCATGGAAGTTGCCTGTCGCCTACATTTTGCCCTCTTCTGTGAAGCCTGCACAGCAGTCACATCTGATCTGCCGCACAATTGAAGATTTGAATAACGTGGGGGCTGTTGTGCGAGCTCTGGTGTGCGATTGCGCAGCTGTCAATCTGTCAACTATGAAGCTCCTTGGTGCAAGCATCCCTGAAGTGCCAAGCTTTGCCTTAAGCAGCCAGCAGCAACGCATTCATGTGTTTTTCGACAACTGTCATCTGCTCAAGCTTGTTCGAAACTCTTTCTCGGACATGGGCTGCTTTGTACACAAAGGGTCAAAATTTTCGTGGCACTTTATAGAACTTCTGCACTCATGTCAGCGGGCGGAAGGAGGCAGACTTGGCAATAGGCTGAGCATCCGACACCTCGAATGGAAGAGATTGAGCATGAAAGTCTCCCTGGCCGCACAGACCCTGAGTTCATCGGTGGCGGATGCACTCCAGTTCCTGTTGGAGTCTGGATTTCCTGAATTTCAGCAATGTGACGCCACTGTGAAGTTCATTCGCACCATCGATTCTCTATTTGATGTCTTCAACTCTCGGTAAGTCGAATTGTAAAATTATTTACAGTACACTCGTATGTTAATCATAAAATAGTAAATAATATAAAAAACTGTTATAAGGAAAATAGCGTATGATTATGGAAATTATTTTTTCTGCTCTTGTGAGATAGAAAAGTATAATTTATTGCAACAAAACGCACAATTTATTTGAACTTAACCCTCTAATTAATTTTACTAAGATCTACTATGACATACGGATTCAAAGGACCGCTGTGGAACAGCACGGAAAGCTTGACGCGGATCTTTGAGTTCCTTGACAAAACGTGTTCCTACATTCTTGAGCTGCAGACTGTGGACGGAAAGTCTCTCACAAAGTCCCCCCGCCGAATGTGGGGCATAGGCTACTGCTCTAATTCAGCAGCTTTAAAATCTCTCGTGGCTGACCTATTCGCGGCAGGATCGGGAAACTGGAATTTTTTTCTGACCTACAAAGTGTGCCAAGATCCCCTGGAACACTTTTTCGGCGAAGTACGTCAGCGCGGGGGATTTAACAACAATCCAAATGTAGAGCAGTTCCGGTGAGTATTTGTTTGATTACAAACTGCTTTAAGTCACATTTCTTAAAAAAGGAAGGAGAAACGAAAAGAGTACTTGACTGGTGAATTAATGTTTTGATTGAATTTCAGAGCCGCTTATCGAGCACTAGTTGCCCACCGAGTTGGAAAACTAGGCTGCAAATCGATTATGCCACAGCTGCAGCGATCGCCAGAGCCGCTTCCCGTCTCTAGTTCAGCGAATTGTGTTCCCGATTTGTTCGAAGCTGCAGTGAGCTTGCCTCCAACTACTACGCTCTCTTTGATCGGTGAAAACATCGCTGGCTACATCGCCGGTTATATTGGCCGACAGTTGATTAACCAATTAAACTGCATTACGTGCAAAGAGGCTCTGGTTGGTACCTGTCAGACCGTCAGATTAGCATCGATTAAGGATCACGGGAGTTTGTTTCGCCCGTCGGCTGACTTGTGCCGCTATGTTCATCTATGCGAGCTTCAGCGCCGCACCGTTGCGCTTCTTGCTTTTAGCAGCAGATCAGTTGACATCCTGGTGGCATCATGCGTGACATCCGCAGTCTCGCATGGCATTTTCGCTTCTCTATTGTGCTATCAAGGTTCCGACGAGAATCATCGGTACTTTATCCTGCGGAAAATCTGTGAGAAGTACGCATTTTTGCGACTTGCAAACTCCGTTCGTAGTTTTAACCTCACCTCCAAGAGCTCTGTGCGCCACCAGCTCTGCAAGAAAATTATCTTTCTCGGACAGTAATATATGCCTTTTAGCTGTTGTCAGTTAAGTGAATATTTACATGCTGATTCACTGACGGAAATTACCAGCATTTTTACTCAATATATTTTTTGAAAGCTCTATTCGTTAAGATACTATGGCTCCAAACATATACTCGTATATATTACTGCAGACTAAGAAAAAGCTTAATTTTCTGAATACAACATTGCATTTTATATTGCTGTTAAATCTTATAGGCCAGGCTCAGCACCATTTCTCCTTTTTGCTTAATTTTTATCAAAGCACTTAGCTTATTTCCTCCAGTGTTCATAAGTAGCAGTTTTTATAAATAAACATTTATTGACTCATATTTTTCGAAATTTGTCAAAGCATACAGTTTTGGGAATTAAAAAAATCACGTATTGTTCATCCTTATTGATCATTGGAACGAACAAAAATTCCGTAAAAAATAAAACGTTAAGAAATGCATATACAGTAGGCTCAATACAAGCGTAATTTTGCCGCCCAATTGTACATAGTCTTATGCGCACAACAGTGAATGCTGGCTCAGCCAATGAGAGCGCAGTGGGGTAAAAGGCAGCCACAATTTAGACACTCAGCGAAGACCAGATAAGCAATCCATGTATATATCATCCTTGATATCACAGCATAGTAGATAATTGAATAGCCCTTCTGGCGAGCAAACCCCTACCCCCAGTCAGGCCATTTTAGTATAGTCTAATCTGAGTGTACTTGCAGACACTTTGGGCAGTGTACATAGCCAATTAGCTATGACTGGATTTGAAGAGTGAGGGGGGTAGGCACGTGGGCCTGCAGCCGACAAACAAGGGGTGGTGGGGCTGGCGCAATGAAATGAGATTGAGCATAAGAGGCTGGAGAACGTTGGAGGCAGGCTGACTAACCGCAGAGGGGGGGTGGTGATTTGCAGCGAGATACAACCACGGCATGGAGCCGGCTTTGTAAATCGCTGGGGGAAAGGCTAGCTTAAAGTCTAGCGAGCGCCGAAATGGAGTGAAAAATAAGAGGGATTAGAGAAAAAAGTTGATTCAAAGGCTGCACAAGTGATGATTTGTAAGCCGTTTGATATTGAGAATTCAAAGGTTAAGCGGCTATGACGCTGAGTCAGAAGTCTGAAAAAGTGTTTGGGAAGGGGGGGTGCGTCAGGGTACACACTGCCCGTGGGTCTGCAATTATTGTTTATTATGATTATATTGTTAGTAAATTAGGTTTATGTGTTTGATTCGACATTGCTCTACTGTCAGTAGGTTGATTCAGAATGAATAGCGTAAGTTATTCCTTGAATAAATATTTTTGGAATAAAGAATCATTTTGTCCGAAAAAATCTTGAAAAATAAAAAATTTATTTTTCCTGAAATTTGAGGGATTGAAAAGCTGTGGATGGGGATTTATGGTACCGCTCTTGCGGCCGCAGTTCTGCGGGCCTCCATCTGTTGGAGAGAGTCCCAAATAATGTTCAGGACTGGTTTTTGATTTGAGCCCTGTCTGATAGGATCAGGCGGGATATGGAAGTTGTGTAATTTGTGGGTGCGGGCTTTAAGGAGCCAGCGCTTGCTGAGGGAGAGGATTCTATCCTTAACCATGGGCATGTTGGCTAATTCATGCAGATAGGAGATTCTAGTATAACTGGGGGCTCCGTAGCAGATTCGGAGTCCTAGATTTTGGATTTTTTGGAGTTTAGAGAGGCTGCCTCTCTGTAGCAGGGTAAGGACGGGGGCGCCATAGGTCATAGTGCTTTCTACGTAGGCTCTGTAAAGCATTTTGAGGGTTGTGCTACTGAGAGCAGTAAGATGGGCAATTCTGCGAATGGACATGACAAGGGTTTTGCATGTCTGGATTAGGGAGTTTGCATGGGATTGGAGATTTAAGTCTTTGTCAAATTTAATTCCTAGGAATTTAATTTCATCTTGATAATGTAGTTCAGTATTTCCTAGTTTGAGCTCGGGGCGGATTTCAGTCCGTCCAGGTTGATAATTGAATGAAATTGTTTGAGTTTTCCTGGCATTGATTTTAATGCCAAGCTCATTGCACCATGCTAGCATGGAATTCAGATAGGGCTGGATTATGGATTTTAGGGATGATAGGGATCTAGCAGAGCTCCAGATAGCCATATCATCTGCGAATTGGCTTTTCTTGATTCTCAGATTTTGGGGTTTAGGCATTGTGCTGATAAAGATATTATAGAGGAAGGGGCTGAGAATTCCACCTTGTGGAACGCCGGCTTGAAGGATGTACTTTTTGCTGAGGGAGTTGTTGACTCGTACTTGGAATTGTCGATCTCGGAGATAGCTGGAGCAGATTCGGATGATCGCTGTGGGGATGGAGACTTCTGACAGTCTGAATCTGAGGTAGTCATGCCAGACTGTGTCGAATGCGCCCTCCACATCGAAGAAGAGGGCAATTAGTTTATGGTGAAGAGTCTTACTATGAGTAATATCGTGGGCTAATCTAGTTAAATTGTCCAGGGTAGAATGTACTTTTCTGTAGGCGCATTGATCATCGCCAAAAAGATTATTATTTTCAATGAAGATTATTAGTCGTTTGACTATGAGTTTTTCGAAAATTTTTCCCAGACAGGAAGTGAGGCTGATGGGCCTATAGGAGTTTGGCTGATCCGGGGGTTCGTCAGGCTTGGGGATCATAGTGATCGAGGCTTGTTTCCAGGCTGTGGGAAAAATCCCATAGCGAAAGCATTCATTGAAAAGGTGGGTGATTCTAAGAATTGCTACACCCTCGAGTCCGAATTTTAACACACAGTTGGGGATTTTGTCGGAGCCAGGGGCGCTGTCAGTCTTCAGATGATCCAGCTCCCAGATGGTGTCGGCCACGGAGAAGGGAGCTTCGAGGGGATCAGTGAGATGAGGAGATTCTAGGGGTGGAACCGGATGAAAGATGGGAAGATTCATCGCGGATTCTACCTTCCTTTTGAGCGAGTCGCTGCTGGATGGAACTGGCTGCATCTTGTTGTTCAGGACGGAGGCAAGGAGTTCAGCCTTATCTGTGTCTGTGACGGCGCGGGAGGATCCTTCTTGGAGAGTGGGGATGGGATTTGATTTTTTCTTTCCAATGAGGATTTTAACATCGTGCCAAAAATTTCTGACATTTTGATTTTTGCTTTTTCAACTATATTATTGCAAATATCTGTAAATTTTTTCGTTTCAAAATTATGAATTGATTTTTTGATTTGTTTAGCTAGTCTATTTGCTTCGATCTTGTAGTTAATATTTTTTGTACGGTTATAGAGTCTTCTGAGGGATCTCCTCTCTTTAATCATTTTGATAATATTAGGGGGAAGAGCTTTGCGCTCATTGTGGACAGGGACATTTAACTCAATGGCTTTGGTGATTGATTTTGTGATGAAATCAACTTCTTCGTCGATTTTTTCTTGAGTGTTGAATGAGCAGGAATGATTTTCTGAAAATAAGTTTCTAATGCTGGTTTGAAAGTTGGTCCAATTTGTTTTGGAAAAATTTCTTCTCTTTTCTGGCCCATCCCAGGCGGGGGCAGAGGTTTTTAATTCAACGATTATGGGGAGATGATCGCTTCCTAAATCATCTCCAACCTGAAAATTTTGAATATGATTTGACATGGAAGGGGAAATTAATCCCAAATCAAGGACATTTCTTGAGATATTGCCTCCTTTGTGGGCAATCCGGGTGAAATCCCCAGGGGTGTTGAGGGTGATGGGGGCAGAGCTGTCTTTGGTGAGCCACTGGAACAGCTGCTTGCCTGCGTTGTTGTTTCTACTCTCGCCACCTAAAAAGGTGTGCCGAGCGTTCAGATCACCTAGCAGCAGGGTCTTCCTGGAGTTGAACTGCTGGGA
Organism: Macrostomum cliftonense; assembly: GCA_950096795.1. Lineage (NCBI taxonomy): Eukaryota > Metazoa > Platyhelminthes > Macrostomidae > Macrostomum > Macrostomum cliftonense. Next base: position 573,389 of record CATNEM010000145.1, read on the forward strand.
TAGGAAAGCTGTGTCCAGATTATCTGGCGATGGGGATCTGTAGACCAGTAGGAGATCAAAAATCAGGGCAGACCCCGGGATGCTGACCTGACAAAGAATTGATTCATGATTTGTGTTGTCATAGCGACAGCTTACGTTGGAGATGTGGATCCGGGGATTGTAAATAATGCAAAGTCCTCTTTTAGTGTCCGGGATATCAAACCGAATGGATGAATATCCCGGGAAGAGGCAGGGTTGAGTCTTTTTAAGAATTGTCTCTGAGAATAGAGCAATGTCGATATTTTCTGATTTTAGCCATAGACTAATTTCTTTTCTTTTGGGAAATAATCCTCTACAATTGAGGTGGGAAATTTTGATTCTAGTGTGATTGGGATTATAATTGGGATTCATAGAGCTGAATTTTAGGAATCATTCTAGGTTGTGGCCCCAGCCGCCTGCGCTGCAGTCGGCTGTTGCCCAGCAACCTGGCGGCCACCAGGCTGCCCATCCAGAAGGCCAGGGAGGACCCCGGCCACCACCTCTGCCACCAGAGAACTGGTGTCAGGTGCAGCAGCCTGAGCCGCCTGAACTCGAGGCAGGAGCCTGATGACCACCTCTACGATGGCCTTGACTAGCAGGGGCAAGAGGTCGCTCACCAGAGTAGCCAGATTAATAGCGGGGGCTTGCGCCTGAGCGTCCGGGGCCGGCGTGACGGAAGCAGCAGCTGCCGGCGCTGCAGGTGGCGCCGCGGGTGGGGCCGGAGCAGCCGTCAGCCAGGTGGAGTCGTCAGTCAGTTCAGCAGCCGCGCCGCCTCCTTGAGGAGCTGCCGAAGCATTGTAGCTGTAGCTGTAGCTGGTGGAGCCTGCCGGTCCAGCAGAAAACGGGCGTGCTCGCGTACACCGGCGTCACGAGCGGCAGCGCGCTGGGTCGCCTGTTGATGGGCCGCCTGGGCGACCTCGCACAGCCGGCTCGTGGTGCGGTGAGCTTCGCCGCAATTTGCACAGACTGGTTGCTCGGCATTAGGGCAATCCTTGAAATTATGATTGGAGCCGCAGATTCGGCAGATAGTCGCTTGGTCGCACTTCTTCGTGCCGTGGCCGAATTTCTGACAATTTTGGCATTGGACCGCGCGGACTGGGACCGGGGTGCGGCTGGCCTCGCACCTGAACCTGGTGAAGTCCAGGGCGATGCCGTCTCGGATGCATTTCTCAGCGACGAGGTGGTCCGTCGTGAGAGCTCGCACCATGGTGGTATTGAGTCCAGTCGCGCGGGATCTGATACGTTGGACTTTTTCAATTGGCAGCTTGAGTTCATCGCGCAGTAGCATCAGGAACTCGTCCTCTGGCGTGGCGGCAGGAACATCCAGAATGACGAAAGATGTCAGGGCTGCTGGGCGCGCATGACTAGTTAGCTGGTCCGGGCCCGTGCGGCTGTCGAGGGGCCTGGCTCGCGGAAGGCGGCGCCGAACCGGCTCGCCCTTGAATTCGGCCACACGGAGCTCCTTGTGCAGGAGCACCTGGTGGTCCCGGACCGTGGCTGGCGTCACCAAAAAGCCGGCAGATTTTGCTAGCGGCTTGGTCGCAGTGGCGCGTGCTGCTCCTTGGAAGTTGGTATTGAGCCATTTCAGGAAGCTCAAATGGTCAGCAGCGCCCTCCTGCGACGTCTCGAAGACAACAGGCATAACGCTGGCGGCGGCAGGCGGCGCGGCTCTGATGGCGCCGGCATAGCTGACTGGCTGACGGACGTTGACATTGACGGGAGGCTGCTGTCGGCTGCTCGGACCTGCTGGTGCTGCTGTTGCTCTCGAGGCGCCGCCAGGGGCGCCAGGGCCGGTGACCGCCCCGGCTCCTCCCGGCGGAGCCATGTCGCCGCTGACGCGGCTGCTGGCCGATGCTGCTGCTGCTCTCGAGGCGCCGCCAGGGGCGCCAGGGCCGGTGACCGCCCCGGCTCCACCCGGCGGGGCCATGTCGCCGCTGACGCGGCTTGCAGTGCTGGCGCTGGACGCTCCTGTTCCATCTGTACGGTGAGATTGAGCACTGGGATATCGCAGAGCAAAGGCGCTCTCCAGGCTTATTCGAAACTCACACCGCACAGATGCAGGCGGGCTTTCTGACGGGTAAGAGACCGTCTTTACGCCCACGATGGTACTTGAGGTAAACGTGGGTAAGGGGATCAGTGCCGAGGCACTCTACCCCGGGCCAGAGCCACCAGGAGATAAATCTCGGGATGACCAGCGGAATATTACTGGACTGGGTTAGGGTTTACAAGGGAGCTTACTAGAGGGTTTCAGCTACTGGGTAGATGGGCAACCCACTGCCTACCCCTCCCCCCGCGGCACGGAGCCAGGAGCACTCTGGAGCTCTAACTGGGGAATTCGGCCTACGGGGTGGGCTGCAGGATTCAGGGGGCTGCTAAGCGGTCCGCAGAGCGGCACTAGATGGGTCCAGTATAGGGGGAGGCGAAGAACATCAACCATTGCACAGCTCGAGCACCGCGTCACCAAAAAATGGATCCTGCGAGCCACGCTGCTCATCAGTGGGAGGGTATACCTGCATGACTCATCCAGGTCTCACCGCCCTTATAATAAGTTCGGGCGGGGCCGCCTGGGGCACGGCTAGAAGGCTACATAGGCCATCGTCGCCAGGTGCCGCTTCAGCCCCTCATCAGAAACAACGTAAGCTCGACTTACGTAAGTAAAGGTCGGTACTCAAAGCACCACCGGTCCCTATCCTGTTCCATCTGTACGGTGAGATTGAGCACTGGGACATTGCAGAGCAAAGGCGCTCTCCAGGCTTTTTCGAAACTCACACCGCACAGATGCAGGCGGGCTTTCCGACGGGTAAGAGACCGTCTTTACGGCGTCGTCGTCGCCCACGATGGTACTATGGGAGAAATACACGGAAAATGACTGTAGGGTAAGGGCTGGTTTGGTAAAAATAATTTTTGTTAAGACATTTGAGGTTTTATAGGTTGGAAATTACTGATAGTAGGAGGAGGCATTCAGACAAGGGTTGGAAATGGCTTTAGAAAATGCATTCCATGGCGATGAGGAGAATAAGACTGAAAGTCAAAGTCTAGCGGCTGCAAAGTGGACCACATACCACCTCGACGCTCTAGTAGAGTACCTTGGCACGGCTATATTAGAAAGATATTGACTAAGTTTAAGCGGAAAATAATTGTCAATTTGCTTGGGGAACTAAATCTTAGAAGGCCATCTCGAGATGAGGCTTAGATTCAACTGTGGTGGGCCATCACTTGTAGGTTTGATGCCCTCATGCTGAGGTTTGAGTGTCGAAATTCATCTTAACCATTAATTGTCAATAAAACTGCTATTCTGACAGACATGTACGCAATATTTCTAGTCTTGCGGATGTTATATATAGCGTAATAATTTACGGCTAATTGTGGCTCATACTAAGTAGCTAATTTTAGCGCAGAGTACGAAATAAAAAGCTAACCTAATTTTACGTTCCCTCTTAAATGTAGCAATGTACACCTACATAATGTAAAAACACACTAACGCATAGAAATGCGTTTTTTCATCAATTTTATAAGGCTAGTCCACTGCTCACGAGAAAAAAACAGCTAGCATAAGACTCAAGACACAGAACTTCGCTAACTGCAATGACGGTAAAACTTTTTTTATTTTCCATAGCATTTACTTCTTGGCTTTTATTCTGCCCAAGTGACTTAACTGACAATCTCTTTTTTAATATCCGTAAGACTGCTAACAAACTATTATTTCTAAATTAACGGTTCCAGTAGAAGCAAGCAACAACTGCTCCTCAATAATCTGTTTAAATGGCGGCACCTGCAACAACTTCACAGCCACCCCGCCGTGCATCTGCCCGCTGCCTTACATTGCGCCTTACTGCGCTTCAGCTTCAGACTATTGTAGCACTATACAGCCTGACAAAGGCATCAACGATTTGCCCATCTGTCTGAACGGGGGCAACTGCACCATAATGTACACTGATCCATATTTTAATTGTTCCTGTACCGATGAATATCGAGGTTTGCACTTGAAAATTACAATTCGATTTGCCGACTAATGTTTAAAAGTTATTACGTAATTTGCGATTACAGGAAACCGTTGCGATATTAAAGCAGTTGAAACGACAATAGAAAGCACATTAAAATCGCAGCCTTGGAAGGAATCTGAAGCGACAAGTACTAAGCTTGCAACGGTGTCTGACGAGAATACCAATACTTCTCCATCACTATCAACTCCATCAACAATCGCATCAACGACTGCTAAACTTCATTATGCAAGTGCAAGTACGTTAAAATTCACAAAAAATTACTACTGTCGGGAAAATATTAAGCTTCCAATAAGAATTGAACTTACACTGACTTATCAGATTAATTATAAATCATTTCCTTCAGCCAACGAAGATTCAACTTGGAAAGAAAATGCCGTCTACATGACTGTCAGCATCTTTGCACCATTGGCGCTGTTTCTCATTGCTATGGGCATCGTTCTAGCCTTGATATTCATCAGAGGGGAGAAATGTTCTACATTATTTTGCAAGGTAGATTGCACTTCGATCAGTGTTTGTTTATAAAGAAATTTTATTAATTATTCCAATGAAAAGCATGCATAGCAATTTTTTAATGATATTGCAGAAAGAGGAGGCAGTTATCAAGTTCTATTAGCTACAAAACAGTCAACTCACTACATCGATGACAAAGATTTGAACACAATCCTGCTGGTTTCGTCACTCTCTGAAATCATTTTCGGGAAAATTAAAATTCAAATGCTTCACTGAGAATTTTTTTCTTAGATTATGTTAAATAATAATAAAAATAATTCTGCAGGAGGGGCTGTAGGCATTTTGATGCTTTAAAGAAACATCGTCCCACAACCAGCGACTCAGCATGACTGTCCATTGCGCTGACTCCTGAAGCGCGTTCATTCACACTAAATACGGTATGCAGGCATAGACGCACCCAGTTACGCACACACATAGGGTGTACAAGCGGCGGTTCCAGGAATGTACACTCTCTATTCCTTGGGGGGTTGCCTTCATGGGCGTAAATTGTACAACTGGCCCATAGCCCAACCAATTCGTGCACAAGGCCCCAAATAAATGTGACCCTGCACACGAAACCGAGCTAGGAAAAAAGTCAACCTACAACGCGGGATCGAACCTGGACCAGTGGCACACGAGGCAGACGCGCTAGACCGCCGAACCACTCTCCCCCTCCTCAGAGACTGTTACATAATTTCATAACTTTAAATTTTGATTTCTTGTCAGTGAGCTTCCTTTAATGTATAGTATCTAAATTTTGTTTTTTAGTACTTCGTACATTGTTATTCTGCACTATACCAACTTCAAAGGCGGCAGGATTTTATTACTTAAGTTATGATACAATCTTGCCTGATACACCAACGACTTGAAAAAAATTGTTTTGCTTAAAATTGTTTACGCACAGTTACATTGTTAGAAATTGTGCTTATTGCATTCTGTTGAGAGCACATGCTTAGAAAATTTTGCACAGCTGTACATTCTATTTGTTAAGAAAAATTTCGGCGCTGCTTTTAGTAATGAAATCGGCACAATAGTTTTTGCATCATGGATGCTTCTTAAAATGTACAGCATAGTACAGCCTTCATTGTTAGCATCTTCTTAATTTCTAACCCTTCTCAACTACATAGCCATGTGTCTTCAGCTTTTGCGAATATAAGCGAGTGCTATACTATAAAAAGTGTTTGAAAAGTATTCTTCCTATGTCTGTAAGTGGACGCAGATAATAGAAAAGTTTGAGATTCATAAAAAGATTTATTATAACATTCAATTGCATTAGAAGACTATTAATATGATAAAGTTCCACTTGCCAATTATCTTGGCTTTCAGTCTGCAGGGTTTAATTTCTTTTTTAAATGGTAAGTTCGGGTAAAAAATTAGAAGTACATTATTTAGACACCCAATCTTTCAACCAGATGTACAGCCCACGGCACAGCCGCAGCTAGTTGAGGGCTGTGTACAGCTGCTCAGTCCTGACGGGCTGGAGGGGCCGCAACACCCAAACTAAATTTAACCAACTCAAAAGGGTACCCAATCTCAGCTGGGTGGACTGAAGCAATGCGGGATTAAGTGCCTTTCTCAGGGGCACAAATTGTCTCCTAGGGCCGGGTCTCGAACCCACGATTTTCCGCTACAACTCCTCAATTATTACAAAACAGATATGAATACGTACAAATCATGCATTTGTTATGTCTTATAAGCACTCATGCTTTCACAGTAGAAAGACCTCGCAAATTTTCGCATGGAGAAGGGGGGTACTTCAAATACCTACTGCCTATTTCATGATAGCTTCCAAAACCGAATAACAGGTTTCCGTGAAAATCAACCATCTGAATAAAATTATCCACCCTTTCTGATTTTTAAAGTCGGCATCGTCGAGATATTCAGTCATTCTTGTCGAAGACCCTGATGGCTAGAACAACCAATACGCTCGTATTACTCTGTATAAGCCTTTTTGGTAAATCCACAGTGGCTAAATGACCTGGGTCCATTGGTCGTAGGAGGCTTCGCTCTCAGCATCCCTGACTCTAGGGTGCCCTTCATCACCATCTGAAGCATCGGCAATGCGAACAGTTGTTTAATGCGATACAGAAAATACGAAATATTCTAAATACCCCTCGTGGTATTTCTAGTGTTAATTATCGCAAAGTACTAAAAAACTTAATTTTATGCAGCCTTGATGCTAATTAAAAAAATAGAATATTAATTCAAGAATCTAAACTATCCATTTAACATTCAGTGGAGATCCACGCAGCAAATTGTTCAGCAATTGTGTGCCACAACGGCGGTACCTGCAACAATTTCACAGCCAGTCCGCCGTGCATCTGCCCGCTGCCCTACATAGCGCCGTATTGTGAGGCCGCTGTAGATTATTGCAACACCTTGCAGCCTGACAAGGGCATCACCGAGTTTCCTGTGTGTCTTAATGGAGGCAACTGTACTAAGATTTTCTCAGATCCTTACTTCAATTGTACATGCACTTCTGGATACAGTGGTTAGTTTGAAGTCATAATTTTATTAATGATGCAGCGTTTACATTTTTTAGTTAAAAACAGCATCCCAAACGAAGAATCAAATGAAAATTTTGCAGGTGTTAGATGTGCGAGTAGTCAAAAGTGGCAAGAAGCGAGCAGCTTCTTCAGCTGCTTGTACGATTGCGGTAATGTTTTTTTCTAGATTATTTATTGCAGCTACGAGCGTATTCTATTTTTAGTTTGGTAACGAAATAATTCTGCCTGAATTAACTTGCTTACTTTGTTTTCTATCACTCTAGATATTGGCCTAACAACAACCAGCAAGGTAGTAATCGGAGTGTGTGTCCCACTGATTGTAGTAATAATTGTCTGTGCTCTGATCTACATTTCCACTACGGACGAAAATGAGGTCAGTTGGTTTTTTACCGAGGCTTAAAGAACCTAAAATGTTATGAAATTATAAAAAAAATAATAATCTGTTCGTTGCAGCAAGTGTCATCAGATTTAAAAGAGGATCAAGCATCTTTAAAGCCTCGAATGAAGATGCTTAAATGCAAACGGAGCCGCTGCTGCTCCTGCTGAGTACGTAGTACTATAAAAGATTACAATATAACCAATAAAGTTGACTTCACAAGCGCCTGAACTAGTACTAGAATATCTCATTATGCCTTATTTAGATAATTAAGTGGAAATAAATTGCGTTTTGAGCCTAGGAAGTAGTTATACAATATCTAGGCATTGGCTTGCCTTGGTTTGGTGAATGATTTCAATTTTTCAATGCAATTCAATACCGAGAAATATTTGCTTGCTACAGTGCCACCCGTGACCTTGAAGAATGAGCAATCAGGATACCAATAAAAATAAAATTGACCAAGTTTCATTAATATTCTATCGAAAAAATGGAAATTTAGAAATAAACATTCTTTATCCACGCGAGCTTTCTACCGAGTCTCTAATTAGTTCATTTCTTTCCTTGTAAGTCGTATATTGAAGCATTAATGTCAGAAGCTAATGGTTCCGATATCTGCTTTGTCAGCTGAAACAAATTGTAAAATTATTTATCTTATACTTTCAAAATAATTAGCTTTTATATAATTCTGTTGTAAATTTTGGTTCCTTTATTTTTATTCCGTTTTACCTTTATTGTTAAATCCCCAAACATGCTTTGCTACTTGAGTAATTCCCTATTCGTTTAAAAAACTCAAATAAAATCAATAAAAATCAGCACCCAAAAGGCGTGCATTCTAAATATTGGCCAATGTTTAGAACTGCGCACCTTATATTTGCATCTATGAAATATCATATTTACATAATTGATGTTTCCCGCCTGCGTAGCCCTAGCCTAAATGAAAAGAGAGATACTATGACTAACAGGAGGATGACCATGAGTCGCCAATGACCTGAGGCTGACGCTCACGGGCCTTCAGTTCCGTGCAAACCCGCCCTGAGGATGTCGATGACAATTAGGTATAGCTATTGACCTGAGGGCAAGGTCCCACGCCTGCTCTGCTGTAGCTTAGGTGCCGCTAGATAAGGCCAAAAAGGGCCAGGTGCTGGGGCCTTTAAGGCTAAAACGTAGCACCGGGGTCCTTAGACTCGGAATTCACGGGGAAAACCCAAGCGTTAGTCGACTTCTGAAGATTTTGAAGGCCAAAAGTGGTTGCTTAAATAGGCCTCAAAATCCAAAATGGCCGCCATCTCATCTCATGTTGCCATGGCTCCCTCTCTCCGATTGGCCGCCGGCTGATGACGCTGAAATGAGAACAACAAAAATGGCCGCCAGCGCATGAGTACAACGGGGAATTACGCAAGCTGGAGAGGGGTGGGAGGTAGGTGATAATGAGGCGCAAATGATGAGGGAGGCGTTGAGAAGGGGTGGAGAACAATGAGAAAGGGCCGAGAACAATGGAAAAGAAAACACTAGAAAGCTCGCACGGGCATTGCGGAACGCCAGCTGTGTATGAGTCAGATTAGGCCCACGGGCTACGATCTGCGATGCTCAGCACCTGCCTCCTTCTTTTTGGCAGACATGGCAAGGTGGTGATTTGCGCGCACTATTTCTGCCACTGGCAGCCGCAAAACGCCACCCCCGCTTTGCAAGTCAACCCAAGGGTTCTCGTCCCGCGAGCGTTAAGGCTGGCCCTAGGCCAACCAAACTGCTTGGGCTCTGGCGCCGGCACCACCCAGCCGGTATATAAATTTGGGTACAGGGTTTCATCCCTGGCTCGCTTACCCAGGCCTTGGGTACCCAGGTACCTCTCTGAGGAAGCTGGGGCCGGGTTCTACCCTAAAACCATGGCTAGCCCCCATGGCTAGCAGGGTACGTGGCCAGTCCACGGGCTTTGGCGAGGCTTAAACGCGCCCTCTAACATGCCCCAGTGTTTACCGCGCTGATGGGTTTTTGGCCAGGGAGTATTCTGGTCGCTAGCGGTTCCCCCTCTTGGTGTCGGGCCAGCCTTGAGGGTTTCTCCTCGGTCTACTGCCCGGTTTTTGGTGAATCGGCCGGGCGGGTACCTTGCCCTTCGGGGAAGACCACCTATTTTTACTCATGGCCTTCGAGCCGATTATGGATAAAAACCAAAATTCTAGGGACGGAGACCCTTCCAAACTCCAACCTCAGTCTGAGGGACCGGCCGGCTTAGCTGGCAGATCCCAACTGACTGAATCCTCTACCGTGGCGAAGGAAGGACCGGCCGGCTCTGCTGGCAGATCCAACCAACGCCGAAACCATCCGGAGGGTCCAAAGCGACCTGCCAGCTCCGCTGGTGGATCCAAGGGACCCATGGGCAATGAGCCAAAAGGACCGGCCAAAACTGGCAGATCCGACGAGGCTCAGAAAGCCCGGCTTGAGCGCAAACGCGCCAAACAACGCGCCAAAAAGCAGGCCAAAAAGGAAGCCGAGAGGGCTCAAGCGGCGGCGCCCGCCAAGGGTGCTGAAGCAAGCAGCTCCTCAAAGCAACCTGACGGGCAGGCTGGTGAAGGCCCCAGCAGTGCTGCGGCGGCGCCCTCTGGGGAGGCTGCCGTTGCGGCTGAGGCCCAAGCCACGGCGCAAACTATGGCCCAAGCTAGCGGGGAAGCCCCAACAGGGGCGACATTCGCAGCAAAAGCCAAGGGCAAGATCCCGGGAGTGATCGTTCAGTGTCGCGACCGGGACTGGTCCACAGATCAGCTTCAAGAGGTCTGGTGCGCCATTGACTCTCTCCTCATTGAGCTGACTGTCGAGGAGGGTATCTCCATCGGCATCGAGCGCATGGTCCTTCGAGGACCAACCATTCTCATTGCTCCGAGCAGTGAGGAAGACGCCCGGCAGCTGCTCCAACGGTTGCCGGCGATTTCCTTGGACGCTGATCTCGGCCGCCCCCTTTTCTCGCGGGAGGGTCAACGTCCAAAGACAACACCCTACTTGGTGTTCGTCCCTGCGAAGAGCACCGCAGCGGGACCGGATGTAATCCGGAAGGTCCTACTGCGCCTGAACCCCGAACTCCCTGCGAGCGGACTGATTTATCATCGGAAAGTTCGTAGGGGCGACGCGGGAAATACGGTTGTCCTCGGTCTGTCTGAGGCCTGGACAAAAAAGTACCCCAGCGACTCTCTTTTTCAGCTGGGTGCTTTGAAGCTCAGGCTTCGCCGAGGCAAAACTGCCAAAGGGAAGGCGAAGGCCAACCCTGGTGTCTCCAGCGGCGGGAAGGCACAGCCCAAAGCCAAAGGAAAGGCGCAAGCTGATCCCAAGGCTGCCACTGTGCCCGACCCAACTGGCGAGAGCTCTGCGACCGAGGAGGAGGTTTCGGCCAAACCCCAGGCGCAAGCCGATCCCAAGGCTGTCACTGAGCCCGACCCTACTACAGGCGAGAGCTCTGCGACTGAGGAAGAGGCTTCGGCCAAACCCCAGGAGCAGGAAAACTCTCCATCTGGAGAAGGAGTTGCGGAGGAGACCACGACTTCGGACTCCGAGCCCTCTTCGGCGACTCTGGTGGGGTCTGCAGACGACGATTCAGATGGAGATACCCTCTCCACCCTGACCTCGGAGTCTGTGGAGTCTGCCGGTGAAGCCGGGGAGGAGGAGGAGGCCATGGACGTGGATCGACTCCCCTCTCCCAGCCATCTCCCGTCGACCTGGGATGAGGACGATCTTTTACGATCCCCTTAAAGGTCACGGGAAAACAGCCAGTTTTTGCATTTAGTACAGTATGGATAAGCTCCGCAACGCCAAAGGAGCGACCTATTGTGTACAAATAAATTTACAGCATTGCGTATCAGCATCAGTTAATCTGATGAAGATTGCAGAACTGTATCAACCAGGTTTCATCCTGATCCAGGAGCCCTGGATTTACAATGGTATGTTAACCAATATCCCTTCTGGCTACTGTGATTTTTATGTGTGTGGCCCGGGGAACAGCCGCCCGCGTGCGGCCATCCTTGCTGCCAGCCATCTTCAGGCTTGGCTGAGGACTGATCTTTCGGATGGGGACCTCTGTGTCATCCAATCCAACTACCTATCTCCTCGCCAGTGCTTCATCGCCTCTATTTATATTCCTGGCAACGGAGACCCAGCTCCAGAGAGCTTACTGCGCCTTGCGCAATACTGCGAGAACCAGAATGCTGATCTCCTGGTGGGCGGAGACCTTAACGCCCACCATCAGCACTGGGGCAGTAAGGATACCAACACCAGAGGGGAAGAGCTTCTTGCTCTTATCTCCGGCACCAACCTTATGCTCTGCAACCGCGGAAGCACACCTACTTTTAACAATGGCAGATGGACGGAGGTTCTCGATGCCACCCTTACCTCTCCTAAACTTTTTGACAGGATTACGGAGTGGAGGGTCTGGACCGATGAGCCATCCTTCTCTGACCATCTCTTTATAGCCTTCAACATTACGGACACTAAGCGACCATCTCCAATAACTTGGAGACGCAACATCCGTAACACTGACTGGGCAGCCTTCACGGCTACCCTTGATTCTCACCTTCAGGAACTCATGGATAACGATCCGATTAAGAGTTGCGAGGGTGTCGATCACGCGGCTGAGACGCTTTCGGGCTGCATCACTGCGGCCTACGAAGCGTCCTGCCCCATTCGGGCCTACAAAGGCAAAACCTCAGCTCCGTGGTGGAACCCGGAACTGGGAAAACTCCGGCAAAAGGCCAAAAGTCTTCATCGCCGTGCCATGAAGTCGGGTAACCCTGACGACATGGATCTCTTCCGACACGCCTCGCGACATTTCAAGTGTGAAATCCGTAGGGCCAAGGATAGTAAGTGGCGCCAATTCTGCGACGAGCTGGACAAAGACCGGCCCACCTCTAGGCTGGTCAAGGCCCTTACTATGGACAAAATGTCCAAACTAGCCATGATCAAAAAAGATGATGGCTCTCTCACCAACGAACCTCAGGAAGTGCTGCAGCAAATGCTGGGCAGCTTTTTTCCCGAGGTTCCCACAGCTGGCACGGAACCCAACCATTCGCTGGAAGGATCCAACCTGGCTGCGAGCTTTATTAATGAGGAACTGATTGCTAAGGCAGTCAAAACCTTCAAGCCTTTCAAATCCCCAGGGCCTGACGGTATCTACCCTGTCCTTTTGCGCGAGGCAGCCAAGATCCCCAGGTTTCTGAGAATCACCTGCAACATATTGCGGGCCACAATCCAGCTAGGGTACATTCCCAAAAGTTGGACTAACGCTCGTGTTGTCTTTATTCCCAAACCGGGAAAAGGCGACTATCAGAGCGTTAAGGCCTTCAGGCCCATCAGCTTAACCTCGTTTCTGTTAAAGCTGACTGAGAGGCTCGTACATTGGCGACTGCTGGCTTGCGAGCTAACAGCCATGCCTCTCAGTAACAATCAGCACGCCTTCCGCCCTGGAAGGTCCACTGACAGCGCACTCCATGCGATTGTTGAAAAGCTAGAGAAAGCCGTGCTGGGCAACGGCTATGCTCTCGGCTTATTCCTCGACATAGAGGGGGCCTTTGATAATGTTATTTTTGATGCATTTCAGAGTGCCCTTCGCGATCGCAATACCCACTCTACCATCATACGTTGGATCATGTATATGATCTCCAACCGTACGGTCACTGCCCACCTTCTTGGGCACACTGCCACTACCAGAGTTTGTAAAGGAGGCCCACAAGGCGGCGTCCTCACTCCAACTCTTTGGAACATGGTCATCGACGCTCTACTCAGGAGCCCTGGACCAGATCCCGTCTTCAAAGTCGGCTATGCGGACGACGTTACTGCTATCGTGGCAGGACCCTCGCCCAGCACTCTCAGGGATCTCATGCAAACCTTTCTTCGCAGAGCAGAAACCTGGGCCCGCAGCAATGGTCTTAAGCTCTCTGAGCCAAAGACTGTCGCTATCATGTTTACCAGCAAAACCCGCTGGAACATTAAGCCTCTGCAGCTCTACGGCAGAGACATTGCCTTCGCAAAGCAGACCCGGTGCCTCGGGGTAACTCTCGACCATAGGCTTAACTGGTCTAGCCATGTGAAGGCTAAAGCCAAACGCGCCTCTGCAATTCTAGCCCAGCTTCGCCGGGCGCTTGGCACCACCTGGGGACTGTCCCCAAAGCGTTTGTGGTGGATCTATACCTCTGTGGTTAGACCCGCCATTACCTACGCCTCCTTAGTCTGGGTAAGTGCTACCCAGATTAAAAGCCATGCAGATAGGCTCAACACAATCCAAGGACGAGCGTGTCGGCTGATCTGCAATGCTACCAGATCCACACCTTTTGCTGGTATGGGAGCATTTCTCGACCTGCCCCCCCTCGACCTTTTTATTAAAGGGGAGGCGGCTAGAGCAACCCGGCGGCTCCTTGACGCCGGTATAAACTTCCGCTATATGAGAGCACCAGCTAAGTGGAACCTGGTCCCACACAGCGATATGTGCCTCAACATCCTCAGTGAATGCGAAGCTTACCAAGTCCTCACGGACAGCATCGCTTCAACGCTCAACGTGAGACAACGCTACTCGGTAGCCATCGACTCGCGTGACTCCATTAGTGACAATTGGAACCCTGGAGAGATCCACTGTTATACTGACGGTTCCAAGCAGTCAGCTAACACCGGTTTCGGTGTCTGCATTATTCTCAATGGGCGGGTCATCGCCACCCACGCCCAGTACACTGGAACCAGCTCTAGTGTCTTTCAAAATGAAGTCCTAGCTATTAGCTCGTGCTCAGCAGAGCTTCTCGCCTCTGGCGTTGCTGGCAAGGACATCATTTTCCACTCTGACAGCCAAGCTGCACTGCACGCCATCTGCAGCTGCAGTGTCAGCTCAGCAACAGTCCTGGACTGTGTCAAGCACCTCAACATGTTGGGCTCATCCAACAAAATCACTCTTAAGTGGGTGCCGGGACACGAAGGTTTCCGGGGAAATGAGCTCGCTGATGCGCTTGCAAAAGCCGGCTCATCTGGATCCTGCATTGGGCCTGAGCCCCTCGTCCCGACCCCCTCCTGTGTCATCAACTCACGGATCAAAACGTGGGTCAAGACCCAGCACTACTCGCTCTGGGCGAACTGCATCACTTGCAGGCAATCTAGAGGTGCTGTTCCACAGCCCTCTCGCCAGCTCCGGAACCTCCTCCTCCGGCTTTCGCGGAGGGACATCCGGGCTGCCACTATGACCCTCTCAGGCCATGGTTGCTTCTCCAGGCACCAATACCTGCAGGGCAGCATTCCTAGCGCCACCTGCAGCTTCTGCAACTCGGGTGACGAGTCAGCTGAGCACTTCGTCAGCATCTGCCCCGCCTTCACGCGGGCCAGACTTAAATTCCTCGGGCCACACACTTCTATCTATGATGCGTGCAAACCCGAAAATTTTAACCAGCTCATGCGCTTCCTCCGGGCAACCCGCAGGGCTGAACTCCCAATTCCAGGGAGCAACATAGCTGCCGGCGACACCGAGGGACCCCCCTGGGCGACGCCAACCATTCGTCCATAACGGCGCGTCGGTCGTCCAGGGGTTAGCGGAATGGGCGGTTGCGCCTTCCCGCTGCGTCCCCTCTGGGACCTCCCTGCAGCTAAGTCAAGTAAGTCAAACACTAGAAAAGCAAACAAAAACGGGGAACAATAGAGAAGCAATTAGCAAGAAAACATTGGAAAGATAAACAAAATTTGGAAACAATATTTTTATTATTATTATTATTATTAGCGCACGCAAAAAGGTGCTGATTTTTTTTATAAATTTTTATTTGTATGAAAAAAACAAACTAACGAGAAAAAATGAATAAGTAATACGATAATACAGAGCGATTATTTTGGGTGGACTGATAAGAACGATTAATATTTGGGATTGTTAAAATCGACAACGCAATACTTCAGTAGGTATTCAGAGCAGTAGTATTAGCTATATATTTCTAATAGAAAGGTAAACATTAGAGGAAAAAGAACAATAGAAGCGGAGGTGGGGAGGACGGCATGAGAAATGGGGTTGGGGGCTAACAGGGGCGCGAATGAAAATGTCACTAGGCAGGGGTAGAACAAGGGGGAGAATTGATAAATAAGTTAGCAAATATAGAAACGCAGAAAATACTGTTAGTAGCATAAATTAGGGGGTAGAAATAGAGGGTTTGAGCAGATTATTATGGCTGTGACGACTTGCCATACTATTAGTAGGGAGCACGCGCAGAGGCAAAAGAGGGTAAAGAGGGGAAAAGGAGGGTGAAAAGAGGGGAAAAGACAAGAGAAGAGGGTTCCAGAAGGCGCACCCTCGGTCCGGGAGGTGACGGAGACATGCAGGCGGGAGTGGATGTGGCTAGAGGGGAGGCCGGGAGAGGGAGAGATCCCAATGCCACCTCGACGCCCTAGCAGCTGCGTCTAGGGGAAGTGCGCGGAATTCGGAAAAATTCCGCGCCCTCAACCTCGCCCAGACCGCAGTTACATAATTTACATAATTTTGAAATAATCAATTACACCACAGGGTGCAGACTACAGCCTACATCATGCTCAGTATACTGCAAGCCACGCCTGCAAAAGAATCTAGCTAGCAATCTTCCTTATGAGCCAGCAACTTCAATGTCTTTATGGATAGCCATTGTGCCAAACAGTGTAGCCGCGGTCGGTTCGTAAGGTTTATGAGCTCATACGAGTGGAGCGCAGACAATACGGAATAAGTTTTCTTAATAGCCAATGGACGGGCTTATATAATAAATTATGCAACGCATAGGCAAGTGCAACCTCCATCTGATATGCATTACTATAAAATTTTGTGCAAAGCTTCAGGCTCCTTAGCAGGACTATACAGCCGCAAGGAAAGGTTCTTTTTCACCAACAATGGCTTATTCAGTATCAACTGTATTGGCATGCCTACTGATCGCAGGAGGGCTTTTCGGTAAGCTTTAGTGAATATTTTTATCTATTTTCATTTAGAAACTCGATAACAAATCCATATTCTAATTTGCGTGACTCACCTAATAGAAAGTGAAATGATTGTTTCGAAAAAATTAATTTCAGCAACCAGCCAGGCGGCAAACTGCTCAATTATCGTTTGTCAAAATGGCGGTACCTGCAACAACTTCACAGACAGTCCGCCGTGCATCTGTCCGCTGCCCTACATCGCGCCTTACTGCGCTGCAGCTGCAGACTATTGTAACACTCTGCAGCCTGACAGGGGCATCAACGATCTGCCAGTGTGTCAGAATAATGGCACGTGTACAATCACTTTCACTGATCCCTACTTTAACTGCACTTGTCCGTACCCTTATACAGGTAAGTTTTTCATGTTTAGTAATGCCTATACAAAATAATAAAAGGCATATTACCTGCTTAAATACGGGGCTATTTTTTGTTCAATAAAGTGTCGCTTTTTACCGCTCTTTCGATAGACATCCGATGCAATGACACCGTAGCAGCAACAATTAGTACAACAACAACAATGTCAACAGCAACTACGACAATTAGTACAACAACAACATCATCAACAACAACAATGTCAACAGCAACTACAACAGCCGAAACGACATCGCCTTCAACTAAAGCTGATAATAGTAAGTCATTAGTATTTCTGACTTGTTCGTGATCTCTATGACAATTTTACCAACACAAACTAAAGAGGGGGGCGGTGTTTCACCTTCTCGAAAATTCATTTTCTCGAAACTCAGCACTTTCCCTTTCCAAAATTTAACTTTTACAAAACTTCACTTTCGCTAATTTTCATCTCATGATGCTTTCGTTTGAATGTGGGTATCGAAAACTTATACTTCGAAAGGGATATGATAAGATAGTGAATATCTCTCTATCCTTTGTAGAAAATGATTTAACGACAGGAGCTATTATTGGCATCGCTCTCGGCACTACAGTTGCTGCTGCAGCTGTAGTGGCAGGCACCACTGTCACTATCCTAATTAAACTAGGCAAAGTTCCAGCACCAACCTGTGTCCAGGTAAACAATGTATTAGCTTTGAATAATGCAATCTAAAAAAGCTTTCGCAAATTTTTCTTCTTCGGCTTAGTTCCAACACAAAGCATCATTTTCAGAGTGCTGTAGGGTGAAAAAAACTGATCGATTAACGAGTTGCAAAGGCTTTCACACAATTTGAGACATTCTGAACGAGAAAAGACAAATTTTTAGCTCGCTCTTCACAATAACCCAAACAGGACGCCAATGGAACTGCAGCGTAGAGAAGAAATTTCAGTCTAACGTCAGTTTACGAGTAGCTTGAAGAAGTCCTGATTTCCTTTGTTATTCTCTTTTGTTCACACATTTGCGTGCAGAAAATCACAGACTTTCAAAGATACTGTTTTCATTAAACATTACTGTCTTGCGTTGCATAAGAATCTATTGTAGTTTTATGAAGCAATAAATCAGCAATTGTGATAAGAAAAATCAACTTGTAATTTTAGAAAGTCGGACAGGAACCGATATCAGCTCTGTAGCCTCGAGCGTAGCCGCTGTCACCATCGGAGCCAACCAACGATGACAAGTAATAAAAGTGCAGAGAAAAATGATTGCCCGGACACTGTCAGGGAACATAAAAGTGACCATGATGGATCTAAAAGCCTTTCAGTGATTTAGTTCACGCAGTTGAAAAATCTAATTTTCGAAGTGTACAAAAAACGTTTGTGCCATTGATTTTCTGATGGAAACTAACTTAATTATTCTCATAAAAATGTATTAACGAGCGTATTTTGTCTCCGCACTATAGTATTTTGAGTACTAATAGCTAGTTACTCAAACCAGCGAGATTAGTGCATTGACTATTTTTCCCAATTAGGAGAGGATAATGCCTCAATAAAAACAGCCCCGCAGCCAATCCTCAAGCTTTTGTTTGTATTGTACAGTGGAGGCGGACAGAAATTGTAAAAAACAGAAGCACATCACTCTGGAGGTATAAGAAACAGACTCCATAGCTTAAACTAAGTGGACTTACTTGCTTTGCTCATTAAATATATTGTTGTTAAACGGCAGTATGTTTTCTAGTTTCTATAATTATATAATAATAAAGATAATTGCACTTTGCTGGACTGCAACTGGTAATGTCTTGATTTTATAAGTTTCGTATTACTTTCCTTCCCAAGAGTATTGTACACCTGTCATTCACGGCGACAAAACTTCATGCTAGTAGTTGATAAAAATGCACAAGCATTCACAATTGAAATTTCTTTATGGTTTCTGTATCGCAAGTTACCTTTGAACCTCTTTCTCAATCTTCAGTCGAACATAAAGTCTTACGGCTATAAGCTTTAAAAATATTTTTTTCAACAGGAACCCAAGCAGCGAATTGCTTCACGATCACCTGCTACAATGGAGGCACCTGCAACAATTTCACAGCCAGTCCTCCGTGCATCTGCCCGCTGCCCTTCATTGCGCCGTACTGTCAAGCAGCTGCTGACTATTGTCAGACTCTGCAACCGGACAAAGGTATCAACGAGCTGCCAGTCTGTCAGAATAATGGCACGTGCACCCAGACTTACCAGGATCCTTACTTTAACTGCACATGTCCGCACCCGCATTCAGGTAAGTGAGCATGATTTTACAAAATCCTTGACGGATTAAGTTAGCCAATCAAAACAAATGATAAAAATAATTAAATAGGTATTCGATGCAATGCAAGCATCATCACTGCCCCAAGTGGAATGACAACACCACCAAGCACTGTTGGAACTGAAATCATGGCTTCAAACCGAACAGCGACTAAAACTAACACCACGACTGAGCCATCAATGACAAAAAATACAACTACAGATCCTACGACGCTTGAAGCCACTTGGTTAGGTATGTTTAATTAAGAAATCCGGAAGTTAAAGTTAAGTCTAAAAATCGTTGTTTTCCATCGGTAACTTTCAAAAAAGTTCAATCGTATATCCTTTTGTTTCAGCTCAATTCACATCAATACTTATCCGTAGAAAATACTACAGGATTTCCCCCAAGCTTTGCATTGCTTCTACCAAAAGTGATTTTTCTATTCATTAAATATTGTGCACGCCAATCGGGTGCTGATTTCATAGATTTTTTGCAGCGACATTATTTGGAAACTTTTCGAGTAAAAAAGCTATTGGGGACTTGACAGTGAAGCAAAGAAAAGCAATAAAAAATAAATACTCGTAGTGGGCAAATTTTTCGGTTTTAGGGAATGTTCGAGATAACATGTCTTTGGGTTTCTACTTGCTAACTTGTGATTACTGGGACGGAAGCGGCAAGTGTCCGCTTAGTGTGTGGGGTCAAGCTGTTACTTGCGTGTCTTATTAAACTCGAAGTTTAATAAAACTTTTGTAGCTTAGAAGATTTTAGTAATCTTGTTTTCCTTCTTTTCTTACTTAACCCTACGTTTGGGTGTACGAGTAAAGGATTTTTTTGAAGACAATCCAGTTGGGTTAATTTTCCCATTTCCCATAGAGTCACTAAAATGGCTTGTGATGCGAGTCATCTTGAATAGTTCCCATCACTTTAGACTTTTTCTCTCGGGGAAAACAAACCCTTTCTTTAATAAGCTTAGCGCTTTAACTGTTTAAAAAATCATTAAATATTTTTCTTTCAGATTCGACAAAAATTGCGATCGCAGTTTCGGTGCCACTTGCCGTGGTCACAGCCTCCATCATTGCAGGAGTTTTAATTTGGAAACTTGGGAAATCGTGTCGCAACGTAATAAAATGTTTATATTGAAGATCTACCCTGGTTTTTCCTGAATCGTAATTGTATTTCAATGCAATAACATTTCAGCCCAGCGTCCACGCTGACCCAAATGAATTTGGAGCACCCTCGTGTAGCAGCACCTCCGGTCCAATCAGATTAACTCAGATGGTCAACGAAACTGAACGAGCTGATGAACAGAACGAGGACAAATTAACGGAACGAACAGTTAGAAACAAATACGAAAATTTTCTGGCTAGCAGCGACTAATTCTTTTCATTTTTGGACTGTACATAATTATTTTCTTATTCCGTAAGCCTAACTCTTGCAATAAATATAACAGATGCATACCTTTTGTTGATATAATTTTTTTCTTACTATCCTATTCATCATCTAGGAGTCGTAGCCTAGTGGCTAGGGCGCCTGCCTGACCGGAAGGTCGTGGGTTCGAGTCCCGGCCTTAGGAGACAATTTGTGCCTTTGAGCAAGGCACTTAATCCCGCATTGTTTCAGTCCACCCAGCTGAGATCGGGTACCAGTTTGAGCTGGGTAAATTTAGTGTGGGTGTTGCGGCCCCTCCAGCCCGTCAGGCTGAAAGCTGTACATCACAGCCCTCGGATGCGCCGCTCAACTAGCTGCGGCTGTGCCTTGGGCTGTACATGTGGTCGAAAGGTCGGGTGTATAAATTTATTTATTTTATTTATTTATTCTATTAATCAATATTTTCTGATTTTTACGGAACAGAACTCAAGTGCCAAGTTTTACAGCAGAATTTATCAATGAAAGCTCAGCAAAAGTTTTGCATAATGCTTTTCGACTAACTATTTTTGCCTCGAAGTTTGCCTCGAACTGCTAAGATGGCAACGTTGGATGTCGAAAGTAATGTTTTACTTATTTCTATTGCATTCAATATTTTTTTCAACGAATAAAATTTCTGAGTGTTCCTTTATTGTCCATCAATCATACAATTTGAAGATGTTTTATTTTGCTTTAAACAAGCCTCTCTATAACCATATTCTGGTCTCTGCAGTTTTAATTTCTTGCTTGGCTTTTTTTATAACAAGAATACCGAAAATACACAATTACCGTAACTGTTTTTGCAAAAAAACGTCACATCATACAATTTAAAATCATTCTAAGCATATGCAATTAGACAATGCATAGCTACTAAAAATAGAAACAGTCGCTCTCTTTGGCAATTTAGATAGAATGCTAGCCCCCATAGCAACTACTCAGACTGGTCGCCTGGCGCGGGCACTCCTTTCGTAGCTGCAAGCGGCGGTAGTGCGCCCGACAGAAAGAGAAGAGAGTGGAGGGAGAAATTTAGGGGGTGGGGAAGTACGATGAATTGAGTACACGTGGATGTGAAAGACTTGGGCAAAATTTTGGTTAGCAGGTAAGAAAGTGCGTTTTGACGGGCTATACGGGAATTGAATCTGAGGGGGTAGTCAGACTGGGTTGGTAAAAGTACAACCTCAGTGCGTCAAAGGAAATGCATTGACCAAAGGGTAAATGCTAATTTTTTTTGGTTTCTAAGAAAATAATCAACCAGGTAAGTAGCTAGCAGGCCAACAAGAATTCCATGTACTTTCCGCTTTACATGCGAAATTTGGAACATTAGAAAATTACATTGGCGTAAAAACTCCTATGAAAAGTGACAAACTTATAAAAATTGCAGATCGACTATTTCAATGGAACTCATTAATATACTAAATACATCTATTTTATTGTCGATGAACGTTATTCTATCATTCTCAGGTGGGAGTATTTTGTATTTATTCTTTCTACTACCATTAAAGAATAAAAAATAATGAATTCTAACATAATTCCAGCAGGAACTAAGGCTGCAGACTGTTCAATTGTCACCTGCAATAACGGAGGCACCTGCAACAACTTCACAGCCAGTCCGCCGTGCATCTGCCCGCTGCCCTACATCGCGCCTTACTGTACGGCCGCAGCAGACTACTGCAACACCCTGCAGCCTGACAAGGGCATCAACGAGCTGCCCATATGCCGGCATGGTAGCAAGTGCGTTGTGAGCTTCTCGGACCCATATTTCAACTGCACTGACTGTCCGGATGCCTACACTGGTAACAGTCAAGCTTTAAAATTGACAATTTAAACAAACCATGGTTAATTTTTATACTTTTCTGGTGACGTTTTGACAGGAACGAGATGCGATGTGGAAAAAAGTGAGTGAAAAGTATTTTAAAAAGTTTACTTCTCAACCAACACTTACTAATCAACCTTTTTAGGACTCTATCGTACATAGTGTTGTCGGAGCACATATTAGGGAATTATCCTACAATGGCGCAGTTACAATTCGGGGTGCTGTCACAACAACCACAATGCAAATGGCGGAATAGATACATCGTAGAAAATCTAGGAATTTTGGGAGCGCTATAGTTTATTTTCAACGATGCGTCCTTTCGGCCTTGGGAAACGCCCCCTCATGAAACACATTCTAGGGCTCTAAATGCATTTCTATACCAAGGACCACTGGGAGAAGACAATTATCTTGTCTTCTCTTCGTGGGCCTTGGTCTATACACTGCCTAACTTTAGCACCAGTTTCAACACAATGAAATAGCCACAAAACTCATTTAATCATGCTTGAATATTCGACAAAATTCCCTACACAGTTTTTATATCAATGATTCCAGGTGGGAGCATGTTAACAATTATTCTGATTGTCATCTTTGCGATACTGTTTGCAATCGGCCTGCTAATTATCACTATAATTGTCCTGATGAAGCTTGGCAGGGTACCAACACCAAAGTGCTGCAATAGCTGTTTGAAACCGGCGCAAAAAGGTACTTCACCTTACGTAGCTGAGGAAGAATGCGTCGAACGTTGGAAGTCACAAGCAGCTGAAATGTTCACTATAATTTGCAAAATGCAAAACTACCGGTAAACGGGGTGCCAAACTATGCTGCCACTACATTCGCTTGCTTGCGTACATATTGTATCTTTGTCTAGAAGTCTGACTATAATTTGTCAGAAATTATTACAAACTATTGGAGGATAGTCTTAATTCCAGAATGGTTATTGGAAACTTTATGAATGTAGATAAATGATTGCACAAAACAATTTTCAATTGCCATCAAACCTAAAAACACACCTGATTTATATGCGAGCTATCAGTATTGGGGAGAATTTTAACGTTATTTATATTCTTTTCTCCAATTGTGTAATGGACTCTAAGACGCCTAGAGAAAGAATTTCTTGCCATTTCCGATATTTTACGAAAACGACTTACTTCCCGAATCATTTTTTCACATTCCGAATCATTTTTCCTAGATGGAGTTGTTGTTTGATGGTTTTCGGTTTTCAGCATGAGTAGCTAAATTAAAAAATTATTTATTTAAAACACTGATTTTCTTTTGTGTTGTAAATAAAGCTCTGGTACGTTGTTTATCGTTGCATGAATAATGCAGAAATAACCAACATTCTTGTTTTTCTTTTCTCTATTTTTCCATAGGGACTGTGAAATTTTATATTTATTTCAGAATTTCAGTGTCTCTTTGAAATACCTTGTTTTGGCATTATTTTATTATTCGAACCGCATTATTCATGTGCACCCACTGACTTACTGGGAAGTTCCGCTGTGGGGCTACCGGCATTCTAATAGCTAATTATTTCAATGTATCTCACTTAACCCGTACCCCTTGTCTATCTTGCTAATGCCTTGCAAGCGGAGATTCTCAGTAAGTAATCTCCGCGGCCATAGACAATACATTTGTGCGGAGAATATGAGAGAATTTATTCTCCGCGCGCCTAAATATTCTCCGCTCCCTGTTTGCGTGAGATACATTTTATTATCACACTGAGACTCAGAGAATATCTAGATATTCTCCTCGTTTCAGTGTGATAATATTCATATATTCCACTCTGCCTGTACGCCTTGTCTATCTCGCTAGCTTTTTGCTAGTAAGAATTAAGATCTTAGTAATCTTACTAAGATTACTTAGTAAGAATCTCCGCTGCCATAGACAAAACGATATAGGAAGCGGAGATTACTTATAATCACTGCGAATCGAGTCAATAATCTCCGCTCCCTGCATTCGTGGAATACATTTCAATATATTTCCGAGGCGAAGCCGAGGGGGTTCTGCCATAGACATTCTTCCGAGTTTCAGTTGGATATTATATATTAATATGTAATTATGTCGTATGGCATTAAAATTGTGTGTCTGCCTATTCTCTTGAGCTGAGCTCAGAACGCACGCTTTTCTGTCGCCAGATTTTTACTAGCAAAATAATATTCAAGCAAATATCTGCAAGCCACTTTTCACCGCTGACTGTCTGTCTGCCATGCCTTGTCGCGCTGTATAGTAAATTCATGCAATAAACGATTCAAATTTAATATCTTCCAGCGCTAGCAAAAGCTCTGTGAGTTTGGGTGAATTTAATGCACATGCTCGTAGAGGTCTTTGTACCAGTCAGCGGTATAATATCACTGTGTTTTGCTTTATTTAGCAAGCAATTAGATTTGAAAAGATCTTTAAAAATCTGCGCGAAACGCTGGTTTAGAAGAACGTGCAGAAGCTCTTGGATTTAAGTGTAATCTGGCCTCGAGTAGAGCATCGTATATCGATTGATCGATTGTATATCGATTTATTTGAGACCTTATTTACAGTAAATCACAAAATTAAATTAAAAAACTGGAGGTCTTTGTATTCAGATGTAATTATTTGCAAAAAATGAGAATATAGCTACAGTAATTTTAGAAAAAGTCAAGTACGCTTCAGATTGCAACCTAAAACCTGCATCACTCTTGTTGTACGTTAATAGAATCAAGCAATCTTCCTTATTATGAGCCAGCATCTCCAATGCAAAATAAGGTAGATTTATTTTATTTTTAGCTCGACGCTTCTTAGCATAATTATAATGTATGAGAGAGAATGTTTCTTTTCCACAGAAAGTTCGTAATGGATTCATTCCCTAAAATTTAGTACTTGCCCTCGCCAAAAGATGTAGACAGTA
Source organism: Macrostomum cliftonense (assembly GCA_950096795.1). NCBI lineage: Eukaryota > Metazoa > Platyhelminthes > Macrostomidae > Macrostomum > Macrostomum cliftonense. Next base: position 598,411 of record CATNEM010000145.1, read on the forward strand.
ATATAGATAAATTTGTATGCATTGTACTTCGTAGTACTCGTACCTAGTACTCGTATTTATCGGCCACACGTTTTTTATCCTGCATTTAATTGCATAAAACTGAATCCAATTCACACACTTCATATTCTGAGGTAAAGTACACATATAATAATTTCTCTAACTCATCTTAAATCGCTTACCTGCCCTTCCACAATCTCCAGTTATCAACACCCTACAACTACAAAGCTCTCCTGCAATGATTATCAACCCCGAAGCAGATATCTCCCTGTTAAAATCACATCAGAATTGGCTGTTGTTGCTTGCCTGTCAGCCAGTCTCGTATCCTGACGCTTCATTTGCATTTGTATTCTGGTTGCCAAAAATTTACTTTTAACTCTCTAAAAATATTTTAAGCTACTGAAAAATCTACCCGCATAAGACTATTGTAACACTCTGCAGCCTGACAAGGGCACCAACGAACTGCCAGTGTGTCAGAATAATGGCCCGTGTGCAATGATTTTCACTGTTCCTACTTTAACTGCACTTGTCCAATACCCTTATAAAGGTAAGTTGTCCACTTTTAGCAATGTTAGCTGCAGATTACTGCGTATTTTTCTTCTACGGTATATTGGTTTTACCATTCTTTCTTAGGCATCAGTTGCAATAGCACAGCAATAAACAATAAATGCATCAACGGCAACGACAACGCTAGCAACTGGAGCTGATAATGGTAAGTCTTCATTTCGCTTACCCTATTAGCTCGTAGAATTTTAATGTCCGTTTAGGTTCTGAGTGACAAATTTCATGGCAAGGAAGTAAGGATTTTAAAATGGATTTAAGTGAATTATAATTTTTGATATTTTCATAATTCTCATATTTGTTTCATACGGTGGATTATCGATGGGAAAAATATTGTCAAATCGTTCTTGGCACCTTAGTGAGTGCATCTGTGTCTGCAGGCGTCACTGGGTGCTGTCCTGATGAAGCTGGGCAAAGTTTTTGGCACCTTAGTGAGTGCATCTGTGGCTGCAGGCGTCACTGGGTGCTGTCCTGATGAAGCTGGGCAAAGTTTCGGCACCAACGTTCGTACAAGTGAGAAAATACTGGCTTTATGCATTGAGATCCTCCCAAAAGCTTTATTTAGTGGACTTGAAACACCGGCCTAAAGCAAAAAATCGTTGTCATTTTGTTAACCTCTTTGGAAGGAGTGGTTGTCTCCTATCATGGAACTTGTTGGGGCTTATCGAATTTGTCTGTGAAGTGTCAGTTTAGCGCGAACAAATACAAGGTATTTCAAGGTATTGCTGGTTTAACGAAATATAAAGCAAAATGCTTGGCTCTATTAAGAGCCCTTCACATCTTTTTTTAAAATTAACCTACTTATCCTACTCTCCACCCGAAACTATTGTGACAGCATCAAGTATTGAGTAAAAAATCAATATTTTCCTTTAAGAAAGTTGAACCTCAACCGACAGCAAATACGCAAACTTCTGCGCAGCCGCAGACATCAAGTCTGCCAAATGAAAACAGTGTGGCGAAGAACGATTGGATCTGAACAACGATTGGATTGCACAGAAACTCGGATGGATCTGAAAGTTTGATCGTGATTTAGTGCAATCATTTGAAAATTAATACTCAAATGTGGATTTAGACTCAATTTTATTGAAATTTTCACAAACAAAATGTAATTGTGATTTCCAGACAAAAATAACTTACCTGTTTCTCTTTAAAATACTTATTATGGGCGTATATAGATGCATTTTGTCTCTGTTTTGTTTTGAGCTTTGCTAGCTAGTTACTCTAGCCAGAGAGATTAGTGCATTTACTATTGTTCCCATTTTGGGAGGATTATGCCTCAATAAAACCAGCCCACAGCCAATCCTCAAGCTTTCCCCTGTACAGTGGAGTCAGACAGAAATTTGTTAAAAACAGAAGCACGTCAATCTGGACGCATAGTAAGTAGACTTCAGTTGCTAAAACTAAAACGACCTATTTGTGTTTGTCATGAAATATTCCGTTGATAAAAACAAAGATGTATTTTACTTTTCACAATTATTTACTGATTAAGATCATGGTGCTTTGTTGGACTGCAACTGGTAAGTTATCCTTTTTCATAAAACCTTATTTTAAGTATATAATTTTAAATTTTTGTCGTTATATTTTAAATCATTGAATTTGTCAACAGAGACCGGGAGAATCTGCAGCTCAGTCGAATTTCAATTTCGATCACTGTGCAATAGCAAAACATGGTTACAGCAGGTCATAGATTTTATTGATTAGTGCGCTCGGAGTTTTTTTCCTTTGACATTGACAAAAAGAAGCGTTTGATAATATCTTGATAATATTTTGATAATAACTCTTCTAAGTGAATTTTTTACTCTATAGTTTTAGCTAAGCTCACAGGAAAAAAACTTTGTCATTATTGTGATTTTCGATGCATTTGTAATTCTAAATGGTACTTTCGTTCAATTCTGCGTGTCAGTAACTGCAAGTTTTGCTATTCAAAATTAAAACAGAAACTCAAGCAGCGAATTGCTCCACTATCATCTGCTACAATGGAGGCACCTGCAACAATTTCACAGCGAGCCCTCCGTGCATCTGCCCGCTGCCCTTCATCGCACCCTACTGCATAGCAGCTGCTGACTATTGTCAGACCCTGCAACCGGACAAAGGTATCAACGAGCTGCCAGTCTGTCAAAATAAGGGCACGTGCACCCAGACTTACCAGGATCCTTACTTTAACTGCACCTGTCCGTCGCACCCTTATTCAGGTAGGTGGCATGTTTTTTTTTGCCGAGACCGTTTTATTTTTAATCAAACCAATGCAGTTGATTAGTTTTGCATTTGAAAACTTGAATTAGGAATTCGATGCAACGCAAGCGTTCCCACGGCTGTCACTGAAACTACAACTGTCTCTAGTCAATCAACGTCGCAGGCATTGCATACAAGCATTGCAACGGAAAGTGCAACCACAACTCGACCCGAAGCCACCGTTGGAACTGAAACCACTGCTCCAATAGAATCAACATTAACAACAACCAAAGCTAACAACACAGTTGAGCCCTTTACAACTCCTCCGGTTAAAGTAAAGGACCCTGACGTCGGTATGTGTAATTTTGAACTCTTTCTCCGAAGTACTTGTCGAAAAAACTTGGGATTAATCTCGCTTCAAAAGAGACGATCATTGATTGAAAATCACTTTTCTTAAATCTATCGAACCCGGATGTCATCTAAGGCGTGTGTTGAGTTCTCTTGGACAGTCGAATACTTTTCTTCTAGGAAACCGCCTGTCGCAAGCGGGCATAATTGTCATCGCAGTGATTGCGGCAATTGTTCTGGCCGGTTTTATTGGAGCTGCTATCATTTGGATTCGTTTTAAAAAGCCTTTACGCAACGTAAGAAATACCTATTGTGCTAATTCAGCACTTTAGTATGCAAACTTTAGTCAGATTTTTTATGAACAAAATTTTATTATATTGCGCAGCATTCACAGAGCACTGTCAGTCCCGAGTCACCGGAGTCACCTGGGTCACCTCAGCTCAATGAACCCCCGGGCGGCAGCTCCACGCAGATGGTTAAAAAAACTGCTGCCGCTGAACTGAACGAAGTCAAATCAATCGGCCAAGGCAAAAACACTTACGAAAATTTCATGGGACAAAGTAGCTAAAGTTTCTAGTGGATTATAATTTTTGCTTGGTTTTTGTTTTAAATTGTACAGATTTACACGTACTCATTAAAAGTGCTCATCTGAAAAAGTCATAAAAAATTTTGAACAACGAAAAATAACTGACTTGACTTTTGTACAAAATAAAGCTTCTGTACGTCGTGTGTTTGTGTGAACGGATTTCTATCCCTTTTTCCAGAATTTATTGCTTCTATAGTACCTATTATTGAAAACCGGAAAACAGCTTTGCATAATGATTTATGTTGGCATTATAATTTTATTAGAATTTTGTTTTACATTGAAAAACGTGGTTTTAAAAACCCTATGCTTTACGCGAATATTTCTTAACGTGCCACTTTCTTTGCAATATCCGTAATATTTATTTATCGATTTCTATTTTTCAGTTGGTTTCATTTTATTCAGAAAATAAATTTTCTTACTGGACTTTTATGGTTTAGAGATGCTTTCTTTTGTTTGACAGAAAACTTTAAAACATTTTTGCTAAATCTAAATGTTGCAAAAAATGCAGCTTATCCATCCTTGTCTTTGCATTGCCATAGGGTCTCGCCAACAAGCACTTGCAAGACGTGCACTATCTCTCCATTCTTGCTTGCCGTTTAGATTTTTGTTTCGTGCTTAAGTTTTTTTTAACTAGCTATAGCACCTCTCAAAATACAAATTATGGCCTGTTTTGTTAGTCTCAAAGAAATTAAAATCAATATTATTGGTATGCTAGTTCAAAGCTTGCGCTTGGACTATATAGATTCTAAAAATAGAAACACCAGTTAACCCTAACCCTAACGTAGCTAGCTATCCAAGCATAATTTTCTTACTGAATAGAAAATTGAAATACCAGTCCGCATAGCAACTATGCAAAATTGTTTCTTAGTTTCTTAGCCCTACCTTTCAAAGCTACATGTGTCGGCACGCGGAGGGAAAAAGAAGAGATTAGGGGAGATAGGAATGGGAAAATGTACGATGACTCGAGTACACGTTGGGATGAGAAATTGGGGAAAAAATCTTCTCACAGTAACAGCCAAGAAGGAGGCTTTTGAACGGACTTAGACGACGAGAATCGAATCGGGGCGCGGCACAGGTAAGTGCAAGCTCAATCGAATGGAGGAAATGCATTGACCAACGGGTGAATGCTAATTTTCTCTGTCTTCTCTTTCTAAGACAAAAATCTGGGTAAAGCGAATGCGACAAGAATTCAGTGTGCATTTGCTTGACCTATTTAGACACTCAAAAAGAGACTAAAAACAGGTGCCGAAAATCCTAACTAGCGGTGAAAATGTTTAGAAATGTCGGATTAAGTTTTAGCCTACTAAATCAAACAATTTTATGGTTGATGCACGTCGTTCTGTCATTCTCAGGTGACTATATTTTATATTGTTTCTCTTTAGTATTATCTGAGAGTTCAAACAATCCCCTTCTAACCTATTTCCCTCAGGAACTAAGGCAGCAAACTGTTCCATCGTCACCTGTGATAACGGAGGCACCTGCAACAACTTCACAGTCAGTCCGCCTTGCATCTGCCCGCTGCCCTACATCGCGCCTTACTGTGCATCCGCAGCCGACTACTGCAACACCCTGCAGCCTGACAAGGGCATCAACGAGCTGCCCATATGCCGGCATGGTAGCAAGTGCGTTGTGAGCTTCACGGACCCCTATTTCAACTGCACTGACTGTCCAGATGCCTACACTGGTACGAGCGTAACAGTGAAGCTTTGAAATCGACAATTTAAACAAACCATGGTAAATTTTTTACTTTTCCAATGACTTTTTGACAGGAACGAGATGCGATGTCGAAAAAAGTGAGTGAAAATGTAATTAAAAAGTTTAATTCTCAACCAACACTTATTACTCAACCTCTGTGTTTTCGAAGCACATACTAGGGAATTACGAGCTATATCAGAAAACACTTTACGACCGGAGAAGTTTTAACTCGGGGTGCGGTCACAACACCCAAAAAGCACATCATGGAAAATACAACGTAGAAAAACTTGAGTATTTTGGGAGCGCTATATATATTTTCAACGTGCTTATTTTCGGCATTGTGAAACGCCCCCTTGGGAAACACATTCTGGAGCTCTAAGTGCATGTCTATACTCTCTGCCTAACTTTAGCACCACTTTCAACACTATAAAATAGCCGCAAAGCATACAACTCATACTTAATCATACTTGAGTATTTTACATAAATTTTACATATTACGCAGCTCTTGAATCAATGATTCCAGGTCGAAGCATGTTAACAATTATTCTGATAGTCATCTTTGCGATACTGTTTGCAATCGGCCTGATAATTATCACTATAATTGTCGTGATGAAGCTTGGCAAGGTACCAACACCAAAGTGCTGCAATATGCAAAATGCAAAATGCTTGAAACCGGCCTAAAAAGGTACTTCAGCTTAGCTAAGGAAGAAGGCCTCTAACGTTGAAAGTCACAAGGAACTGAAGTGTTCATTATTATTTGCACAATAATCTACCGGTAAATTGACTGCCAAGCTATGCTGCCACTACATTCACTTGCTTACGTATTGTATCTTTGTCTAGAAGTCTTACTAATTTATCACTAATTATTACAAACTAGAGGATGGTCTTAACTACATAATGGTTATTGCAAACTTTTAGATAGTAGATTGTAGAACTTTTAATTTCTAATATGCCGCTTTGCATATTTCGCATTTTTTGCTCTTTTAATTGTGTGTAAACTTACCAGTGTTTATAAATTTTCGGTTTCTAAGTGTTTTATTTAGGCACATTAATACTTACTAAATTACTTTTCATTACCACCTGAACTTAAAACCAACCTGTCAAACTGTTTAATGCAATTTAGGACGCATTGAGAAGTACTTTCTTGCCACTTTTAATTTTTACGAAAGTGATGTACTTACCGAATCGTGTTTAAGCATTCCTACAACGGATTTTTCTGTGTTTTTAAAGAGGCTTTTACGGGTACGTTGTTTATCTTAACTTTATTTATCGCAGAATAAACCATACTTCTTGTTTATTTATACAGTTATTTCGGAGAGGATTATACAACTAAACATTTTTATCAGTATTTAGGTCACTTTCGAATACCCGCTTCATGGAAATTATTTATTTGGAGACAATGACTAACCTTGCGCTTCTAATGTAGTGTTCGAATATCTGGTATTTCAATTAATAAATGTTTTTCTACATCGCACGCTTCTTTTATGTGTCTGCCTTGCCATTTTTTAAAATGTGTTTTTATTGAGCTGAGCTCAACAAGCACGCTTTACAGCTCGCAGATTTTTACAAGCAAAAAGTTTTTATTAAAGAAATTGTCTGCGAACCACTGATTACCGTAAAACACTGTCTGCTGGTCATACCTTGTCCTGTTGCATTGAAAATTAATGCAATAAACGAGTCCGATATTCTTTTAGCATTGCAAAATCTCTGTGAGTTTTATTGCTGCAATAAATTGGATGCAGATAGAGATTCTGCGAAAAAAGATGCAGTAAAAACGATTGTACTTGACTCGAGAAGTTCAAGTCTCAGTTTTACAAGTTTCTCAAAGTTTGAAGTGAGTTGTAGAATGCAATTTGAACAGTCTATTTGCAACTTGTGTACTTGAGCTCTGTGCTTTCAGAAATCGGTTATACCCAGACTAACTGTTACCCGTGGAATAGAAAATCCTTCTTAAGCAACAGTCTCGAGACAATGACGATCATTTAAGCGGTACAGGCTGGTAAACAACAAAAATTATGTTTTTTACCTTAATAACCCGTCTTTCTATTGCAAATAGTAAGCATTCAGCTAGAAAGCCCGCATACTCCAGTCAACAAAAAGAACAATGCTTTCCGCCAGCCAGTATATGCAGATTATTTTTTCTCAACCGAAGCGCTGTTGGCTCACGGAAAATACTGTACTTCAGGAGGAGGGGTTTCGCTTCTGACAGAAAGTGCAGCGGCTTTTACGCTCTGATCTAAATGAGGGTACTCGCGTATTTGTGTACTCGCAGGAGAGAAAAGAGAACTTCGTCTGTACAGTGGACGGTTTGGGAGTGTACAATACAGTACAGTTCAGGCTATGAGACAGATTGCGGAAGTCTATACTCTTAGTTGATTATGGCATTATTTCAGGAAGCTTGGGAGTGTCAATTTGGGAGAGGATTTATAGAACACTCTTCAATTTATCTATTTATTTTCGTGTTGACAATAGCAACCTATGACTGGCTTATGCTTAAAGCTAATTCCTGTTGAGAAGATTATTGCAATAGCGTACGCGGGTTTTTGCAGATCAGAAACTAAATAAATTTAGATTTTAGCGGATTTGGCAGAATTCTTGTTATTGTATCCATGCGGTATTTTTTTATTTATGTATTTTTTCTCATACCCGCAATAAAATTACCATATTTTTGTTACACTTTGTGCGAATTTTCTACTGAAAAGTAGGATGCAAAGTTTTATTCTTGGCAATTTTAAAAAAAGCACTGAAAACAAATGCATTTACCATTCCGTGTAGTCTGGAACTCTTTCAGGGCTAGCAAATCAGAATTTAAGCGAAGCCTAAAATGTCCGCTTTTTTAAGATTCGAAAGTCACGCATATTCTTGCTACAAAAATGGCTTGTGAAATCTCATTGCTCCCTATGCTTTTATATTGTTTTCAACGCCAGCTTGTAAACAACTTATGGACCCCTGTCAACTCTCATCTATTTGATAAACAGTTTCTCCCCTGTTTGAATAGGATGGAATTTTTCATTTTTGACGGGGCCTTGTCAAGATGAGACTTTGTCTAGTCCGATGTTTGTCAAAAATCTATCGGCTCCTCGTAGCTTGCGTTTCGTCCTTGATGCTAATAATGTCCAGCTGCTGAGACTTTGTCAAATTATGTAGGGCGTCTAACTTTTTTCCTTCGATGGTTTGCATTGTAAACGAGTAACGGTATCGGGGGCAGAAAGGGTTGTTAAGGCAGAAAGCGAAAAAGCCAAACGTTTGGGGGAAAACGAGGCAAGGAGGAAGCAGATATATTAGCTAATGCCACTTTTTTGACGAATGAATGCGCAATGGGCTTCGCGTGTAGCCTTGTAAATCGGTAGGAAGCCGAATTCGAGTGAAGGAACAATCTATTGTGCAAGGATGCCTGCTAGTTTTGGTGGATGTTTTTCACTTCTTCGCTTCAAAGCCTGCTGGCTGATAGGAAAGGAGAAATATGTTGGGGAGGATTCTGGTTATTTACGCCGCTGGTGGCTATCTTTCTTCTTTCCTAGGGGCTTTTACTTTCGTTTCTTTCGCTACGCAGATAAATGGTTAGGTAGTAGTTAGCATCGTTGGAGGCCCACTGTGCGATTAACGTTGTTAGCGTCTGCATTTCTCTCGAAACAGCCAAGGTTAAGCCTATATAGGTTTAGCTGCGCAAAATAATAATTCCGTTGCTTTTATGAGTCATACACAGTAAAACCGCCAGCAAGGTTTATGACGGGAGTCAGGTCTAACTTACACTATGCATCATAAATTCGTGAAACTATTCGTGTATTTGAATTCTGGCCCAGCGATGAGGGTATCTATGGAAGCAGATCTGAAATTTGCCTGATTTGTCACCTGATGATCTAAAATCATTGGTATACAGAAAACTCTATCAAGCGATAAGTCAGCAAAAACTAAAAATGCAAAAACCCAAAGCAAGCTACAAAGAGAATTAAAGATCTGCATGGAACTGATATAGTGTTTAACACTTAACAGTTAATAATGCTTGCTTTATGATTGTTTCCATGCCTTGTTTGTCTCTATTCATCTCCATTTTCTATTGTTTTACTTCGAGCTCAGTTTATTTTTACTTTCTGATTCTCTCGCATCTTTCACTCGGAGTAAAAGTTCAGCATTTACACACACATCATGTACGAGTATAACAACGTTCATATTTGCGTCAGCTACAGAAAACTTACGATTAAACTGATTTCTTGGAATAAACTGCATTGAATCTATGGCTTTGCCTTGTGGTTCCCCATCTAGGGAACATAAGATCTATGTCATAGACGATGATTTTTCGATTTATTAAGCTATATAAACTTCCTGATGAGGACTTGATAGTGGCAAGGACAACTTAGTTATTAAGTTGTCCTTGAATAAAGGTACTTAAAATAATTCCAAAAGTACTCTTTGGCCGATCTGTATCAAACAAATGAAGGCCTATTATTAAAATGTGATCACCTATGGATTTCCGAATTATCTATCTTACGTAAGTGTTAAACGGAAAAGGATAAAATAATTAATCTAAAATACAAAGACAAGGACAAGTATATAGGAACTACCTGCTATTCAGGGTAGCTATCTATTATCTATCGTAAGCTAATCTAGACCCTTGGCATTCTTCTAGAAATTGTAATTGTATAATTAACGAGAAAAAAGCCAGAAACTATTTTAGCAAAGCTCCTCGCTGAGTGCTAAATATTTTGGCAATTAATTTCATTGAAAAATCATTTTATAATATTGAATTTTTCTCAAATGCTCAAAAAATGAGCGATCACCAACTGCCGCTACTCGTCGCATTCTCGACATTCGCCACCATCTTCATGCTAGCCGCCCTGCAATTCTTCTGCGCAGTCCTGGCAAGAAACCGTCGCCACGCGGCGGTTCGACTGTTGCGCCGGAAGCTGCGCCTAATGCGGATGCAGATTATCCTGGCCGACCTGATTGCGTCTGTGCCGCAGCGAAAGCAAGAATATTTGCGCACATTTGCGGAGCTAGCGCAACGTGTGCACGAGTGTAATGCGCATCTGGCTGGAGGACGGAAGTCTGAGTCGCATGTTTGATCTCGTGACAGATAAACTCAGCTCAACGAGTGTGTGTTGATTACATACTGATTCAAGTAAATAGAATGTCAGAATATGGAGAGGTTAATCATGTTGGAAAAATATCGTGAAAACAGCTTTTATGTGTGCTATATTGATCTCGTATTGATTGTTTATGCTGCTGTGAAAAGTACTGTAAATCAGGTACTCGTAGATTGCATTATTAATCACCACTATAATCGACACACAGGTTGATTTAGGAACCAATGGTCTGAGTGAAAGATCTGTTAAAGTGTTTGATTGGCTATTGGCTAGTTTGAACAATAGCTTTAGTGTAAACAAACAACTTGTTGGAGTAAGAAACAATGGATTCGAGTTTGAAAAGTTGTTGTTTTTATACCTAATGCGTACCTAGTGCGAGTGAATTGACGGTATTTTTTAAATTGAGTGGGCTATCAGTTTGAATAAGACAAATTCTAAAAGGATAACAACAAAATTATGAAAATTTAAATTTTATGCCGTGAAGAAAATTAAAAATGAATATATTTGACTATACACTGCGAACCCTCAGAAGATGAGATGAATTCAAGAAAATGAATCGCTATCTAGGATTGATTCAACCTAGCTCCAAAGCAATCGGCCTAGGATATGGTCAAAATCAAGATCAAACACAATCAGAACTACCAAGTTACGGGCCTCTCGTAATTCAGCTTGTTCCATCATTTGATTCTATGATGAGTCATTCCCCCGCGCAATACTGAACTAGGGGAAAACTAAACTGATTAGGCACTACATAGGCTTAGTTACCATTTTTTTTCCAATTTTGAACGAGACCTCTGCTATCATTAGTATGAAACTTCAATTATAAGTTTCCGACTATCTTCAAATCAAATACTTTAGTAAGTACGCTTAGTTCTTCAGTGAACGTTCCTACATATCCATCTACAGGTTTGGCAGAGTCATGGGTCATCATAAATATACTCGCCTGATGTAAATATTTCTAGAACACTAGACTTGGATCATAAATAATTTTTCTACGTACGAGCTTAAATAAATTCTGTGAATTTCAATTGCAATTTAAAGCCATCGCATTGACGGTTGTGAAGCAAGAACCTCAGCACGGGAAATTCCTCCCACAGCCAGAAGTTTCTTCGACAAGGGAAGACGCAATCTGTGTTTGACTTGCGGCGCCCCGGATCCAATTAGTGAGGGGAACCGGGCCGGGTTTCTGCAGTCGTTGCATGTATCGGCCATCGCTTTCAGTTGCGCCTAATGGGTTGGTTGGGATCGAGCGGTTGGTAAACTTCGGCTGTAGGGGGGAGAGGGGGATATTTTTCGAACTGCCACGAAGGTATTTCTCCGAAAATGTCAAGGGGGAGGAGAGAGGGAGAGGGAAAGGAGGGCGGCTCGGGCGGGACTAGGAGATGGGAAGAGGAGGAGCCGGAAGGCTGGCGGCGCGCAGAAAGATTAAAGGGTTTTGTTGGCATACCGGAGGCTGGCTAAGTTGCTAGGCGCGCGCAAACCACCGAACGGCCTTCACCTTTTTAGCTGGGGCAATCAAGCGGAAGAATGATTGGGGATGGTCAAATTGCGTCGCGCTCCCGGCCGGGAATGGCGTTTTTTTCTCTTGTTTATTACTGCTGAATGAAGGAGGCGGTTTCGGGGTGGAGCGACCGCTTCCGCCGTATTTGATGGCAGAGGAACGGGAGAATGAGTGCCGGAAGGATTATCGATTTTTCCGCAGCCAAGGCCGCTGCAGCGTGGCAGCTCGGTGGGGTCTTATCGCTGCTGCATCATAGCCCCCACCTTCAGTGAAAACACACCCGCTCGCGCAGGCCCCATCCGTAACCTACGCTTGGAAAATAAGCTTTCGCCTCAAAGGCCTACGTGGTTGGTCGAAAAGCTGTCTAACGGATGGAAAATCGATGGGACCCAAAGCTCATGGCCGGATTTTCGGCCCACTCGAGGATCGAGCGATCGGTCTTTCCCGAATTTCACCTAAGCCTACTTCGTCTTCCATTGCCATATTTGGTCATGCCGCCAATGGTGGTTGCTGAAGCTGTTTTGGGGAGGTTCCTTGATGCTTTAGACGTTTTTCTGGGCACAAAAGGCCGCGACTGCCTCTGGCGAAAGAGTTTGCCCCCAGATCCGCACACAAAAACACTCTGAGCGAGACGCACTAAGACAGAGCTGGAAAGCTGAAGTTTTTTCTTTCTTCTTTAGAGCATTCTTTCTTTAGTTAAGTTTCGATTAGAAATTTTTTAATTAGAACTATTTCACTTGTCGCTGGACTATCGGTAAGTAATTGCTTTGACTAAAATTAAATACAGGATGTGGATTTATTGTTCCCATCTTTTTTGTGTCGGTGTATCAGTGTACAAGAGTATCTTGTGAGGGCTGGTTACCTCCCAGAGTTCAGGAAATCGTCTTTTTAATGGCTCGTCGCTTTTTTGTGCCCTTTTTGATCGGGACTGGTAGTGAAATTTCGAATAATTTTTACAGCAAACATGTCTGGAATGGATCCGAATGACCCGGACTTCAAATACCTGGGTGTCGATCGCAAAGCCCTACTGAAGGAAATCGGCAACGTGCAGTTCGACTCCAAGAAGGTCTGCTGGTGCTCGGACGAAAAGGAGGGCTACGTCAAGGCGGATGTGATCTCTCGTGATGGCGGCAAAGTTACCGTTCGCACTGAGAAAGGCGAAGTGAGTGTTTCGTGCATCTGATTTAGATTTAGCTGAGAAATCTTGTTAACTTTACTGCTTACTGTTGCCTTACAGGAGAAGACGCTGAAAGAGGACGACATTCAGCAGGTGAATCCGCCCAAATTCGAGCTGCTCGAGGACATGGCCAATTTGACCTTCCTCAACGATGCCTCCGTTCTGCACAACCTTCGTAGCCGCTACGTCAAGATGTTGATCTACGTGAGTGCCATGATAGATTTGAACAAAATGAATGAAAATTTTTGCAATACATACGAATTATTGTTATGTTTCAGACTTACTCTGGCCTGTTCTGCGTAGTGGTGAACCCCTACAAGCGGCTGCCAATCTACACAAAAAGTGTTGTGCTCAAGTACAAAGGCAAGAGAAAGACTGAGATGCCGCCGCACGCTTTTGCCATCTCGGACAATGCCTACTCCAACATGCTGCAGGGTCAGTATTGTTGTATTTTTGCTCTCACGTAATTGCTCTTTTAGAATAAGTAGATCATACGTTTGAGTCCCGTGTATCTATGATGTTGCTTCTTCTAAACTATTGCAGAGCGCGAGAATCAATCTGTGCTGATCACGTAAGCATGTTATTAAAATAGCATATTTAATGATCGATTCAAAATGATGAATATTTTGATTTGACTTTTATTTAGCGGCGAGAGCGGTGCCGGCAAGACTGAGAACACCAAGAAGGTTATTTCGTATTTTGCACAGGTCACCGCCCTGCAGAAGACTGAGGCGGAGCAGGCTTCGGATTCGAAGAAGGCAAGATTCTGAATTAATTTCACCAATCGAATAATAATTGAATTAATCTATCAACAATAATATATTTGATTTCATGACTAAAGGGCACTCTTGAGGAGCAAATCGTCCAAGCCAACCCGGTGCTCGAGGCCTACGGTAACGCCAAGACCGTCCGCAACAACAACTCGTCGCGCTTCGTAGGCAAACTTTTTAAATAAAATTTGCGATTTTTTTTATTATACTACTGCCAAAACTTTTTTTAGTTGCATACTAAGACTTTGTACCACTTGCTAAACATTATAGGGAAAATTCATTCGCATCCATTTCGGAACTGGTGGCAAGATTGCCGGTGCCGATATTGAGTTCTGTAAGTACTAGTAATACTTCTGCTGATTAGGGCATTTAAAGTGATAAAAATGCGGCCATATTGGATTCATTTGCTACCAGATCTGCTGGAGAAGTCGCGAGTTACCTCCCAGATGAGCGGCGAGCGCAACTACCACATCTTCTACCAGCTGCTGTCCACCTACGGCAAGCAGTGGCACGACAAGCTGCTTGTAGCCGCCGATCCGGCCCTTTACTCGTTCATCAACCAGGGCGAGCTGTCCATCGATGGAGTTGACGACTCGGAGGAGATGAAGCTAACTGATGAGGCTATCGACATTTTGGGCTTCTCCAACGAGGAGAAATTCGGCATGTTCAAGTGCACCACCTCCATCTTGAACATGGGCGAGATGAAATTCAAGCAGCGACCTCGCGAGGAACAGGTGACCGATTGTTTATAAGCTGTATTTAGTTGGAGTACAATCAATCGTTAAAAACTGAATCGAAAGATGTAAAAACTCTCATCTTTTAAGGCTGAAGCCGATGGAACTGCCGAGGCTGAGAAAGTCGCCTTCCTGCTGGGCGTGAACGCTAAGGACTTGCTGCAGGCGATCCTGAAGCCCAAGGTGAAGGTCGGCAACGACTACGTGACAAAGGGCCAGACTTTGGAGCAGGTGAACTTCTCTCTCAGCGCCCTGGCCAAGTCGCTCTACCATCGCATGTTCGGCTGGCTGGTTGGCCGAGTTAACCAGACTTTGGACACCAAGGTGAAGCGTCAGCACTTCATCGGCGTGCTGGATATCGCCGGCTTCGAGATCTTCGACTTCAATGGCTTCGAACAGATCTGCATCAACTACACTAATGAGCGTCTGCAGCAGTTCTTCAACCACCACATGTTCGTGCTTGAGCAGGAAGAGTACAAGAAGGAGGCCATCGATTGGGAGTTTATCGACTTCGGCATGGATCTGCAGGCTTGCATCGAGCTGATCGAGAAGCCCATGGGCATCCTGTCCATCCTAGAGGAGGAGTGCATGTTCCCGAAGGCCTCGGACACCACCTTCAAGAACAAACTGTACGACAATCATCTGGGCAAATCGCCGAACTTTGGCAAGCCGAAGCCGCCGAAGCCGGGCAAGGCCGAGGCCCACTTCGAGCTGCACCACTACGCCGGCAGCGTGGCCTACAACATCACCGGCTGGCTGGAGCGTAACAAGGACCCTCTGAACGAGTCTGTCATCTCCGTGCTCAGTGGCAGCAAGGAGCACCTTGTGGCCACTCTATTCCCGCCACCGGACGGTGAGAGTTTGCTTTGGCTGGCTTATTCACATAATCCTTGAACTTAAATCTAGGAAATAAAATCATATTTTTTTAAGCATCTGATAATTATTAACATTTTTTGCTCAATTTGAATTCGCAGATGGTGACGCGAAGTCTGGCAAGAAGCGCAAAGGTGGCGGCATGCAGACCATCTCCGCTACTCACAGGGTAGGTCAATCACCTGTTAAGTTATTAGCCATTTTTGCCAGAAATCGACTGCAAAGTAAGATAATTACTTGGCCAATTCCAGGAGTCGCTAAACAAGCTGATGAAGAACCTGCACAGCACTTCGCCGCACTTCATCCGTTGCATCGTGCCGAACGAGTTCAAGCAGAGCGGCGTTGTCGACGCTCACCTGATCCTGCACCAGCTGCACTGCAACGGTGTGCTTGAGGGTATCCGTATCTGTCGCAAAGGCTTCCCCAACCGAATGATCTACTCGGAGTTCAAGCAGCGGTGAGTGCTCTAACTCAACAGGAAGGAGCATAAAGCTACGGCTGTAAAAATCTTTACTTTCAATTCAATGAAAGAAATGAGTAATCAATCGCAAAAATAACCCACAGCTACTCGATCCTGGCTCCTAACGCTATCCCGGAGGGCTTCGTCGAAGGCAAAGTAGTCAGCGGCAACATCCTTGAGGCCATCCAGCTAGACAAGCAGCTCTACCGTCTGGGCAACACCAAGGTGTTCTTCAAGGCCGGAGTGCTCGCTGAACTCGAGGATATGCGCGACGAGAAGCTGAGCCGCATTCTATCCCTGTTCCAGGTAAGAACTGGGACCTAAATTTTCATCAGACAAAATTGAGCTCCTAAACACACATTCGTCATTCTAATCCGTCAAGGCTCAAATCCGAGGCTACCTTATGCGCCGCAAGCACAAGAAGCTGCAGGACCAGCGCACCGCCTTGAGCATCATCCAGCGCAACGTGCGCAAGCATCTGCAGCTGAAGAACTGGGAATGGTGGCGGCTTTACCTCAAGGTGAAGCCTATGCTCAACATCGCCCGCCAGGAGGAGGAGATGAAGAAGGCCGCCGAGGAACTTGCCAAGTTCAAGGAGGAGTACGAGAAAATGGAGAAGTTGAAGAAAGAGCTCGAGGAGCAGAACGTTACTCTACTGCAGCAGAAGAACGACATCTTCCTGCAGCTGCAGGCCGAACAGGACACCCTTGCTGATGCTGAGGAGAAGATTGAGAACCTGATCAAGCAGAAGGCCGACTACGAGTCCCAGATCAAGGAGCTGGAAGACCGCCTGCTAGACGAGGAGGACGCTGCCAACGAACTTGAGGGTGTCAAGAAGAAGATGGAAGGCGAGATGGATGAGCTAAAGAAGGACATTGAAGATCTGGAGCAGAGTTTGCAGAAATCTGAGCAGGAGAAGCAGAGCAAGGAGAACCAGATCCGCACCCTGCAGGAGGAGATGGCCCGTCAGGACGAGTCAATCGCAAAGCTCCAAAAAGAAAAGAAGGCTCACGAGGAGACCATCAAGCAGACCCAGGAGGCTCTGGCTGCTGAAGAGCAGAAGGTTTGATTATGCTCATAGCAAAGCAATATGATATCCTATATTTTATGCTTTTAAAACAGTTTTATTTATTTATATTTTTTTCGTCTCCAGGTTAACAACCTCAACAAGCTGAAGCAGAAATTGGAGCAGAACCTCGACGAGCTCGAGGACCAGCTCGAGCGCGAGAAGAAAATCCGCGCCGACGTTGAGAAGGCTAAGCGCAAGGTCGAGGGCGACCTGAAGATGACTCAGGAAACCGTCGATGACCTTGAGCGGGTGAAGCGCGACATGGAGGAGCAGATCAAGCGCAAGGACGCTGAGCTGAACAGCCTAAGCAGCAAAGTAGAGGACGAGCAGGGCATCATCGCCCAACTGCAGCGCAAGATCAAGGAGCTGCAGGCCCGCATCCAGGAGCTGGAAGAGGAGCTCGAATCTGAGCGACAGGCCCGGTCCAAGGCTGAGAAGCAGCGCCAGCAGGTCGAGGCCGAGCTGGAAGACGTAGCCGACAGACTGGAGGAGCAGGGCGGCGCAACCGTCGCTCAGCAGGAGCTGAACAAAAAACGTGAAGCGGAGCTGCTCAAACTGCGCCGTGAAATTGAGGACAGCGCCCTACAGCACGAGCAGATGGTGCAGCAGCTGCGCAAGAAGCAACAGGATGCAGTGAATGAGCTGGCTGAGCAGGTTAGACCTCACGAAAATTATTACTAACCATAGAAGCAGTATTTTATTTATGAGCTACATTTTTATGACAGACTGATCCACTTTATCTCAAATAATAAAATTTTATCCAGGTTGACCAGCTGCAGAAGGCCAAGGCTAAGACTGAGAAGGAGAAGACGCAGTACAAGGCCGAGATGGAGGACCTCCACGCCCAACTGGATCACGTCAACAAGGCCAAGGCCACAGCCGAGAAAAACACCAAGGCCTTAGAAGGCCAGCTTTCGGAGCTGCAGGTTATTAACTCCTCATTTAATTTCAACGTCATTGCTCTAATTTTATATGTCCTGTATTCTTAATGAAAACGTATTCGCTAAAAATCCATTTCAGGGCCGTCTCGACGAGGCCACTCGCCAGATTGGTGACCTACAGTCGCAGAAGAACCGCGCCCAGCAGGAGGGCGGCGATCTCGGTCGCCAGCTAGAAGAGGCTGAGGCTCAGCTTAGCCAGTTGGCCAAAGCGAAGCAGCAGCTCTCTCAGCAGCTCGAGGAGGCCAGGCGCAATCTGGAGGATGAGAGCCGGCTGAAATCCAAGCTGAGCTCAGATGTGCGCAACCTGAGTGCCGATCTTGAGCAGCTGCGCGAGCAGCTGGAGGAGGAACAGGTTAGTTTGGCAATAATTCAATTCTGAGTAAAATTAAAGCTATTCAATGACTCAAGTACTCAACGAGCTACTGAAAACTTGCAGGAGGCCAAGTCGGACCTGCAGCGTCAGCTGGCTAAAGCACAGGGCGAAGCTCAGCAGTGGCGCTCCAAATATGAGAGCGGCGGCGGCGGTGGCGGTGAGGAGGTTGAGGAGCTCAAGCGACGCATGCAGGCCAAGCTGTTGGAGGCTCAGGACGAGATCGAGAGCGCCAGAGCCAAGGTGGCTCAAGTTGAGAAGGTGAAGCAGCGCCTTCAGGCCGAGCTTGAAGATGCCACCGTCGACTTGGAGCGTTCAACTGTGCTGGCGGCTCAGCTGGAGAAGAAACAGAAGAACTTCGACAAGACCCTGGCCGAGTGGCAGCAGAAGTGCCAGCAGGCCCAGGCTGAGCTCGAGTCGGTTCAGCGCGAGTCTCGCGGATATTCCACCGAGATCTTCAAGCTGAAGGCTCAGCTAGAGGAGGCGCGGGATCAGACTGAGGCTGTCCGACGCGAGAACAAGAGCCTGGCCGACGAGATTCACGACCTAACTGAGCAGCTTGGCGAGGGTGGACGCAACGTGCACGAGATTGACAAAGCTCGTAGGAGGCTGGAGATGGAGAAGGAGGAGCTTCAGACTGCTCTGGAGGAGGCTGAGGCTGCACTTGAACAGGTAAAGTAAAAAATAGACACTTTTGCACGATTGGGACGCAGTGGGCTCTAATGAACTTTTGAGTCGATTCAATTGAGTCTGTTACGAAACGAGTCTGTATATACTTTTTTACCGCTTTTAGGAGGAGGCCAAGGTGGCCCGCTCCCAGCTGGAGATTGCCCAGCTGAAGCAGGACATCGACCGACGCCTTGCTGAGAAGGAGGAGGAGTTCGAGAGCACCCGCAAGAACCACCAGAGGGCCATGGAGTCGATGGCCGCCTCTGTCGAGGCCGAGACCAAGGGCAAGGCGGAGGTGCAGCGCCAGAAGAAGAAGCTCGAGCAGGACATCAACGAGCTGGAGGTGGCTCTGGACAATGCCAATAGAGCTCGAGCCGAGGGTGACAAGAACCTGAAGAAGTACCAGCAGCAGCTGCGCGAGCTCCAGACTCAGGTCTGAAGAATTCAACTAGCCAAGTATACTCCAGAAAATGAAATTTTATTTAAAAATGCTGTTTCAATTTATCGTTCCCAGATGGAGGACGAGCAGCGTCAACGCGACGAAGCTCGCGAACTAGCCATGTCTGCCGAGCGCAAGGCCAACATGTACGCCGCCGAGCTGGAGGAGCTGCGCACCAGCCTGGAATCTGCCGAGCGAGCTCGCAAGGCAGCCGAATCTGAGCGCGCGGAAGCTTCCGATCGGGTTGGCGAGCTGTCGGCTTCCAACGCTTCGCTGACTGCCACCAAGCGCAAACTGGAGGCCGACATCAACGCTATGCAGGCAAGCATGTCGGATTGCTACTTCAACGTTTCAATAATCAAAAAATCGTTATACAAAGCCAAAGCGATTCAAAACAATGTTTTCCCTCAAAAACTCCAGGCCGATCTTGACGAACAGCACAACGAGGTCCGCCAGGCCGAGGAGCGAGCCAAGAAGGCCGCCCTGGACGCTCAGCGAATGGCTGACGAGCTCCGCACCGAGCAGGAGCACGCGCTGCAGGCTGAGAAGTCCCGACGCCAGCTGGAGATGCAGGTCCGCGACCTGCAGACTCGTCTGGACGCTTCCGAGGGCAACGCCATGAAGGGCGGCAAACGCGAGTTGGCCAAGCTGGAGGCCCGCGTCCAGGAGCTGGAGGCCGAGCTCGACCAGGAGCAGCGTCGCCACCAGGAGACGTCCAAGAACGCCAAGAAGGCCGATCGTCGGCTGAAGGAGCTCAGCTTTGCCGTACGTAGAAGTTTTTAAGCGCTCGAACTTATTGACTCGTAGCCTTGATAAAAACATCAAAAAATATCCACCCTCAGTCTGAAGAGGAGCGCAAGAACCAGGCCAAGCTGCAGGAACTAGTCGAGAAGCTGCAGTCGAAGATCAAGACCTACAAGCGTCAGGCCGAGGAAGCCGAAGAGATTGCCGCCATCAACTTGGCCAAGTTCCGCAAGGCCCAACACGATCTGGAGGAGTCGGAGGAGCGGGCCGATATGGCTGAGCAGAGTCTCACCAAGTTCCGCTCCAAGAGTCGCAGCAGCGTTAGCGTTGTGCAGAGCAGCAACAGTCTGACCGCTAGCACGGCTGTGAGTAGTTGCACATACTGAGTTTTATCAATGTTCATAACATACCAACATTAATAAAACAAAAAATTTTCAGAGTGCCACGGCCGCTCGGGCCAGGTCCCGCGCCCTGGCCGAGGAGTGAATCTCAAAGTCTAATTGACAGCTCGGCGGGCGATGTGAGTTTTGGCGATGCATATTTCAGCTACAGGTGATGATGAGTTCAATTGTAAATCCATGCGGTAAACTTTCATTATTAAGTAGTCTTAGCGATTTTACCTATTCTGTGTATACAAGCAGAAAGTTATCCGAAAAGCTAGTTTAAACAAAAAGTATTTATTCAAAAACTTGCAGAGAGCGTTTTCGACACCGAACGGACGTAAAACAAGGATGCGCTGCGTCCTTGCAAACATAATCTTTTGGTTTCATTAAAACAGACAATCTTTTTTAAAACGCATCACTTCTCATGTAGCCCTATTACGTAGCTCTCGAACTAAAGTCTAGAACAACTAGTTGAAAGTATCTGTGAAGTACAGACAATGAGCAGTTTCTAGATCATTAGCTACCATCTGAACTTCAAAGATAGCTAAGAATCATAATCTATTTTAGCGCTCGCCATGACCTTTAGTTGTTACTATGTTTTATTTTGCGAGTCAGCCAGTTCGAGTCTTTGTGATTGACGTCTCGTCTCTTGTTTTCGTGTGCGTCTGAGAATTTTTTTCAGCTGTTAGAATTACCAGTCCGTAACCCTCGTTTTGTTGTATTTTTTTTACTTTCGAACTGTCTCTCTCAGTAGCGAACCATCTGCTCGCCAACAACTCATCAAAGCTGCACAAGCTGTCGATCTCGAGATAATTATTGCTGAGCAATTCGGCCTTGATTGGGCGAACTCTTCAAATTGATAAAAAAATTATAGTTTCTGATGACTAAGCATCAATCAATAGGATAGGCTGCATGGACTTTAGCCGCTTATTTACCGCATATTACTACTTATTATGCATAATCAAAGCTTTTTAGCGCTTTTTTAGCGTTGGTTGTCGGTTTTTTATAGTCGCCTGTCTCGGCTTTTTTTTATAACAAATTCTTTTTTTACTGCTCTTTTTTTACTACTGACATCACGCGAGTAGTATTATCGGCAAATTTATTCGTGCCTTGAAGACTGTTATGATCTCTTTTTTTGCTTCCTTAGAATTATTGCAAGCAAGCCGTTGTCTACAAAGGTAAAACAAAATACACTGACAAACAAAACAACACCGCAAGCTCTGACAATTCACGCTTTTCAATCAGCTAATGAAACATGTAGTCCCATTTAATCATCCGTTTTACTTTTTCCTTTTAATTCTAGTTGATCATTGAGATTAAAGAAAAAAGCATCAGATTTTTTTAAAGCTGACCTTGCTATATACGCACCATGGTTTCTTTGCTAATATAATAATAATAAAAAGTATAATAATTTAGGGTAAAAAATAATTCGATAGGGTGTGATCTTTTTCAGCCCAGGCCAGGCCAAGTTATTGTAAAAAATTAGAACAGATAAACAAAAAAATTAGTCTTTAAAGCAAAGATAATATTTTTTAGCTCTGAGCACATAATTAATTTTTATTTATGCATATTTATACTACATTTAATTACAATAACATGGGCTAATTTTAGCCAGAAAGTTCTTAAATTTTAGCTGAATCATTTCCTGGAAACCTGATCTTTAAAATGCACTTTTCAACCCTATTTTTATGCCAATTTATTCACAATAAAATGCAGAAAGAACATTATATTACCTTTTAAATTAAAAATCTGCTTAAAAATACACATACAATTTTTAATTATTTGTTTATCTTAACAGTTACAATTTTTTTTCCTTCATAGTAGACATAATCAGTTAACAAACGTATATTTTTTAAATTAACGTAAATTTTAAATATGATTTTTATAGGAATGGTTGACTTGCTGTTGTACTTTTAGCTCCCAGGGAAGCGGATAAAGAGCCTAAGGGAGGGGTAGAGTAAAACGACGGCTCATTTATCTCAATATCGCATTGTTCCTCATAGCTGGTTGTCAGGCAGTCAGTAAAATTGGCTGCCGCGTGCGCATTCGATGCTCAAAATGGGAACGAGAGATGCTGGGAATTTTTTTTGGGATAGCTTTTTTCTTGGATAAAACAGTCGGCTCTCGTGGCAATTCATCTAGCTGCGTTATTCCTTTGGGAGTTTCTCAAACCATAGCCGATTTTTTTGTGATTTTTGAAGCAAATGAAGTCGGTTGTTGATAAATTAAGATGACTTTTTGACTGTTTTAACGGAGATTTAAAGCAAAATATATGACGGCAGTATAGCACTTGTTCTATTATCTCTGATGACCCTTGCACGCATGGGCTTACTTAGGCTCATAAATTCGTAGCTACGAATAATAACCCCCTGCTTTCTCCTTGCAGACATAGGCATAGATACAGGGTGTCACTCGCAGGGTAAGGGAGCATTTTCCCTTGATGCTTCTATTTATGACTGACCAAGCAGTGTCCTAGCTATTCACTTTCGAATAGCTAGTTGCTGCTCTCAAATAATTGCGAGATGAAGCTCTGATGCAGAATCTGTCTAGGCCATCAGGGCGTGCGCATATAGCCGTGTTGCTCGGGGCTTGGAATATCCCCTTGGGGGACGGACTTGCGAGAGAGTGAGACAAGCTTTTGACGGATTGAGAGGAAGATAGACGGGGTCACAGTATGGCACTGAACTTTGTGACTAACTTATTTGCTTCGTGCAACAAGTAACTAAAGTAATTACTCGCTACTCAAATACTTGAGAGCCTGCGGTTTTGCTCGTATGCCGGCTTACTGGCCTAAGATCTGTCTCCTTACACTCGTCTTTACCTCCCTAAGATATTCGCTTAAGTCAAGACATTATTTTCAAAAGCCTTTTTCGGACTGTAATCTCTAGAATCCTAAATTGTAGTTTTAACTACCCTTAGCCCTACCGTCTGCAGTAGCTTTCACTACCCTTAGCGCTAGCGTCTACAGTAGCTTTCGCTACCCTTAGCCCTACCATCTGCAGTAGCTTTCACTACCCTTGGCCCTACCATCTGCAGTAGCTTTCGCTACCCTTAGCCCTACCGTGTGCTGCAGTGTACTATGCTCTACAAAAGCAGTTAGCAGAGAAGCATCTAGATGTGCTCACCAGCAGCCAATCACAGCTTTGCATCAGTCAGTACTCAACCATGCAGTGAGCTCAGTTTTTTTCCTAACCAGTTCCTTTCTGTCGTTTCTGGTTCATGTAAAAAGTGAGCTTTAGCTAGTGATAAATACCTCAGACACAAGATTGAAGCAAGCTTTCGAGAAGTCTTAATTGCTAACACGACAAAAACTTGCTGATCAGGTAATTTTGATCTTGTTTGAGCTTGTCAATCAAACATTTACCAATCTAGCTTCTCGGGAGCTGCATTTTTCCTATTATTAATAGCTACGTCCATATCATCAGGATCTCCTGTTTTTCTAGGATAGAAACCTAAAATTTTGGTTAGCATTCAATCAACCTATATTGTCAAGGTAGCTCGTAGTTGGAGCCTACTTTTTAGGGCGTCTGAGTCAATGCTCGGAAAAGCCTAGGTTCGAGCCCCTGATCTTTGAGACCCAGCGTGTGCTGGGAAAATTTAGGATGAGTGTTGCGGCCCCTCAAGCCGTGGTGTACCGTGGGCAATAGCATCTAATTAAGAAAAAGCAAAACCTAAAGCAACCCCGACTCAATCAACTCACCAACGCATCAACAAGCGATGGCCTCGGGTCGACCAACATTTCTCTACCCGTCCGAGATTAGCTACATCTCAAACATCGAGGCCGAAGCCAACGAAGACTGTCGCAGACGCCTCAACGCTGTTGACCTAGCTGAATACTCTCGCCGACTGCTGAGCCACAATTCCAGCTACCCGAAGCTGCAGGTGGCGCGACAGAACGGGCGTTGGTACGCGTTGAACAGCTTGCACCTGACCATCTGCCAGCACATGCAGCGCAGCGGCCGATGCCGACGAGTTCGCGTTGCCGTCTGTCCGAGCAAACTGCTGCCCGACAGTCTGAGCATTCAGCTGATGACAGACGAGGAGCATGCGGGTCAGTGGTCGTGCTTGCTTGATGAAGATTTGTAGATTTTGAATATTTTAACCCATTGAAGTAGCTCTGGAAGGAGTCTAGAAGCTTCCTGACTCGTTGAAGTAGCTCTGGAAAGAGTCTAGAAGCTTCCTGACTCGTTGAAGTAGCTCTGCTGGAAGGAGTCTAGAAGCTTCCTGACTCGTTGAAGTAGCTCTGGAAGGAGTCTAGAAGCTTCCTGACTCGTTGAAGTAGCTCTGGAAGGAGTCTAGAAGCTTCCTGACTCGTTGAAGTAGCTCTGGAAGGAGTCTAGAAGCTTCCTGACTCGTTGAAGTAGCTCTGGAAGGAGTCTAGAAGCTTCCTGACTCGTTGAAGTAGCTCTGGAAGGAGTCTAGAAGCTTCCTGACTTGTTGAAGTAGCTCTGGAAGGAGTCTAGAAGTTTCCTGACTTGTTGAAGTAGCTCTGGAAGGAGTCTAGAAGCTTTCTGACTCGTTGAAGTAGCTCTGGAAGGAGTCAAGAAGCTTCCTGACTTGTTGAAGTAGCTCTGGAAAGAGTCTAGAAGCTTTCTGACTCGTTGAAGTAGCTCTGGAAAGAGTCTAGAAGCTTCCTGACTCATTGAAGTAGCTCTGGAAAGAGTCTAGAAGCTTTAGAAGCCACAAAGTCTCGAAGCATTCTGGAACTTTCTGACTAACCAAAGTAGCTAAGCGAAGGAAATTCAGTTTAAAAGAAAGAAGCAAAAATTTTATCCAACGATATGCTTTGGCATGAATTTAGCTTAGCAAACTTTTGTTATTTTAGTGCCGAAAACTGCATAAATATTTTTTTATTATTCAACGGGACAGTTTAATGTCATGGCTACATCTCGTGTTTCGCTATTTGCAATTCGAGTTCCGAACTCATTACTGGCCTTTGCTTTTTAGTTCCTTTCACATCAGACTAATGCCTTGGATTCCCCAAAACGCCTTGGAAACTCTTCCTGTCTGTCTGTCTGTCTGTGTCTATTTGGCAAGTTTACTGACAGTCATTCGAGCTTTTAGCTTTTCCTGTCAAACCTAAGGGAAAATCGAGACGCGGAGGGGCGAGAGATTTTTATTATTATTATTCCTGTTTAGCTTCCGGGCAAGGGATACTTTCCTGTCATTTCCTTTAATGTGGCGCCTCTGGGGAGGGCTCGGGAACCCTCTCGTCCTGTATGGCCGTTTGCGTCTGTTTCTCCCCTTTTTTCCTCTATTTCTTGCGCCTTAATTTCCCGAAAGCATCCGAAAAGTCTGGATAAGACTAAACCAGCTCCTGCTTGAACGGGGATGTGCCTAGATTTTCATAAAGCTCTGCTGCTTTCACCCTCTGTGCTTCATATCTACCCCTAAGGGAGTTGTAGCCTAGTGGCTAGGGCGCCTGCCTTATGACCGGAAGGTCGTGGGTTCGAGTCCCGGCCCCTAGGAGACAATTTGTGCCCTTGAGCAAGGCACTTAATCCCGCATTGCTTCAGTCCACCCAGCTGTGATTGGGTACCAGCATATGCTGGGTAATAACTGATCATGAAACAGGCCCATCTTACCCTGTCACAGCGCGGCTGTGAGTGAAGACTCACTGTTCGCCAGGCAGGTTCAAAATAAAAAATAGAGCTGGCAGTGGGGTGCCTACCATGCCCGAGAGTATTTCAGGTGCAACGGGTGAGCAGTCTTCACCTGCATCAGCACCCGCGCTACAGGTTTACCTGTCAGCGTCTGTTATTATTATATCCACCCCAAGCTGGCCACACATTCCAGACAACGTCAAGCTGTCAAGTCGAAATCGACGTCAACAAAAAGCGGACGAAACTGAAAACCACGGCAGCAGCAGTGCCGGAAGCACTACTGACAGTAGTCATAGCAGTAGCAGCAACAAAAGTAGTAGTAGTAGTAGCAGCAGCAGGAGCTGTAGCAACAGCGATCAAGATGATGAAGATAGCGAAGATCATTGCTCAGCCTCCGGCAGCTTCTGCAGCGAATGCGAGTCGTTGGAGGCCGCCGGTCGAGGTCGCCAACGTCGGCGCTGGCAGAGGCGTCGGCGAAGGCCAGCCGGGACGGTGCAGGCGCCGGGAACAACCGACGCTGCCGATGGAATGGCTAGGAGGCCACTAGGTTGGTCTTTCTGGTCGGGCTGTCCTTTATTAGCAGTGACCCGGAGCTGTAGATTTATTATTTTGTTCTATAATTATCGACCAAATCCATCTCTATGCAGTCGGCTCGAGCGAGGCGGAAGCAGTCGGTGATTATTCGAACAATCAGCAGCATTGGAAGCAGCAGAAGCAGCAGAAACAGCTAGTTGCGGCTGCGGCCACGCAAGCGGCATGTGGCAAGTTGGAACCAGAAATTGAACCGCAATTTCCAGAGTTTGAAGCGCTACTGTGACTGAAAGTCATAATTTTTGTTCGCTGACAATTTTTTACTGTAATTTGCTAATTCTTACTGTAAGTAAGCGGAATGCGCGTAAAATAAAATTTCCTTGAATTTTCTAATTCCTTGCTTGAGTTTTTTTGTGTGCGCAATTGTCTCAGAGTTCATTTTGATCTCTCTAGTGTGTTTTAGAGCTCTGCTTGATCCATTGATTGTGTGTCAGAGTGGCTTATGGATCTCCGGGTCTGATGGGTTTGCGTTTAGTTTCTTCACTGAGACACAAAATATGTGAAATTGAATCAACGCTCTTTACCGCTTTTACTGCTTTTATTAACCATCTCCAGAACATTTGAAAGACTAAATATTTTTGTGTCTGTAGATAAACACTTACTGAGCTGAATCAATCGGGAAAATTAAATGAGTGCAAGTTATTAAAAGTCGAAAAAAATAGTAAATATTATTGAGTTAGCATGACTAATTTGTATATTATATTTGATTACCATTTTAAGCAATAAAATGTATTAAAATTCAGTGCCGACACAATCAAATTTGGCCAGTAAGTAACAAACAGAAGCAATCCAAGCAAGCAACTTCTAAACTGAAAAGCAAATTGTATGTTTATCTTACAAAGATTTCAAACCATCCAAGCTCGTATCTTTCCTCTCCTTGTAGAGTGGGTGTATTGCAGACCATCGGTTGTACAAGATTAGTTAGCCACAAGTACAATAAATTGAACTGCGCAATACTGCCTACCCTTTATATACACACACACCCAACTGGAAATTCTGAAGATAAGTTTAACTAGAACATTGGGGGCCCACCCCAGCACACAACGGTTAAAACATACGACGAAAAACAGACGCAGATTGAGACACAACGCTCGCTCTCTTTATATGCGCCCTGTTTATTCTCAGCGAAAGAAAGCACGGACAGAATTTGCAGGGTAACTCAAGTTTGAGACTTGTTGGATGCCGGCACTGTACACTCTGAGAGACACAGAGACAGCAACAGGGGCAGTACATATTCATTTGTACATATATAGGCATTTAGCACAGACTCGCACAGCTCAATGCCGAAAGACATCAGGCACAGGTTGGAGCGGGCCAGACAGACAGTAGCCAGCTGGCTTCTTCCATCCGACGACAGCAGTCACGGTCGGCACGGCAAGCGAATCTCCACGCCTCAGTTGGTCAAACGGAATTTGCACGTTAGCTACGACTCTCTGTCGGGGACCTACCAGGGCGTTCCGGACAAGTGGCTGTCCGAGTTCGAACGTCGTTTAGCGCCGTCGAATAAACAGCAGCTGTTGACTGTGCCAGCCGCGTCAGCGATGTCCTTCGCCTCGTTGCCAGCTAATTCAACTCGGTCGTCTATTGACGAGGACATTCGGCGCTCGATTGTCAAGCAGAAGGGCGTGTCGGAATCCGATTCGCCACCGCCCTCGCCGCCACCGAGACTCGCCGAGCGGATGATGGGGAGATCTTGCGGTGCGTGGCAGCCATCAGCAACTCAACGGAGCTCAGTAAGTACATGTAGATCGCAGGTATCTGAGCTAGGTGGCCCTCTATCGAGTTGTTTGGCCCTCTATCTGAGTTGTTTGGCCCTCTACCTGAGCTGGGTGGCCCTCTATCTGAGTTGTTTGTCCCTCTACCTGAGCTGGGTGGCCCTCTATATGAGTTTTTTGGCCCTCTATCTAAGTTGTTTGGCCCTCTACCTGAGCTGGGTGGCCCTCTATCTGAGCTGGGTGGCCCTCTATCTGAATTGGGTGGCCCTCTATCTGAGCTGGGTGGCCCTCTATCTGAGCTGGGTGACCCTCTATCTGAGCTGGGTGGCCCTCTATCTGAGTTGGGTGGCCCTCTATCTGAGTTGGGTGGTCCTCTGTCTAAGTCGGGTGACCCTCTATCTGAGCTGGGTGGCCCTCTCTCTGAGCTGGGTGGCCCTCTATCTGAGCTGGGTGGCCCTCTGTCTGAGTTGGGTGGTCCTCTGTCTGAGCTGGGTGGCCCTCTGTCTGAGCTGGGTGGCCGTCTATCTGAGCTGGATGGTCCTCTATCTGAGTTGGGTGGTCCTCTATCTGAATTGGGTGGTCCTCTGTCTGAGTTAAGTGGCCCTCTATCTGAGCTGGGTGGCCCTCTCTCTGAGGTGGGTGGCCCTCTGTCTGAGTTAAGTGGCCCTCTATCTGAGGTGGGTGGCCCTCTCTCTGAGGTGGGTGGCCCTCTATCTGAGTTAAGTGGCCCTCTCTCTGAGGTGGGTGGCCCTCTGTCTGAGTTAAGTGGCCCTCTCTCTGAGGTGGGTGGCCCTCTGTCTGAGTTAAGTGGCCCTCTCTCTGAGGTGGGTGGCCCTCTATCTGAGGTGGGTGGCCCTCCATTTGAGATTTGATATGTCATAATGGCCCATTCAATAGACAATAATTGACTTATGCCAACTAATTTCTGAAATGCAGCGGCATCAAGAGCAGCACCAGCAGCAGCAGCAACTCCAGGAGCAGACTCAGCAGCAAAAACATCGAAAGCAACCGGTCGTATGGTTCGATCAAAACACCCGTCGATTCGTCAACTTGCCGCGGCACTGGCGCGAACGCCTTCAGAGGAACAACCTCGCCGATTTGGCAGAATTCCAGAGGAATCCCACCTTCCTAGCAACCGTGTTCAGCATGATGGACGACGAGTTGAGACAGATGGACCTTGGCGAACTCGGCCTGGACTCCAGCGTGCACTCTTCGGAGCCTGATTGTCCTGAAGAGAAAGAGGAGGAGGACAAGACGGCAAAAACCGACACAAAACCGGCATCGACAGCTTCCGCAGGCGTCGCTCGTTGCGGCGTCGTGTGGCGTCAGCAACGAAGCTTCGTGAAAGACGACGACAGCGACAGCGAAGAATTCACGGAGATGTAGATTTTTTAGTGTCAAAAAGTTTTTTGCAGTCTTTGTAGATCTTTGTTTGTAAGTAGCATTGTGCTGAAGACACTAAAGAACTATGATGTACTTTGCTGTTCTCTTTGTATTCGCCAAAATACGCATCATTATTGTGATATTTATAGCCAAAATTATCAAAATTATAGTGTTAAATGCTTTATCAATAATAAATAATTAGATTATTTTACTTGCCAATAAATGTTGATGCATGTCCACGAAACAAAACAAAATATATTCCGGAACTTTACTACTTATTTTATCAAGTAAAGTAGTGACCTAAGGAAGTAATTAAGTAATAATTCGTGTAATCAAGAAGGTTATAAAGTAAGTAGTTTAGTAATGAGTTAATCACTTAGGAAGGTCCTGCATAATTTACTATTGATAGTTACCCTACTGGAGGAGTTGCAGCCTAGTGGCTAGGGCATCTGCCTTATGAACGGACGGTCATGGGTTCGAGTCCCGGCCCTAGGAGACTATTTGTGCCCTTGAGCAAGGCACTTAGTCCCGCATTGCTTCAGTCCACCCAGCTGAGATCGGGTACCAGTTTGAGCTGGGAAAATTTAGAGTGGGAGTTGCGGCCCCTCCAGCCCGTCAGGACAGAGCAGCTGAACACAGCCCTCGGATGCGCCACACTGTGCTGTGCCGTGGGCTGTACATCTGGTCGTTAGTTTGGGTGTCTAAACCTTGGATTCTTATTTATTTTAACATATTAAAAATAATTAAATGATAAAATTAGAAAGATTTTATAAAAACAAAAAATTTAGAAAGCAAAAATCGCACACATCACGCTGAAATACACAATCAACTGGCGATAGAGTATATTTCTGATTATTCAATAATTGAGATATATTCATGTATGCTTCAGACTTGCGCACGCTGAGTAAGTAGTACAGTTTGCAAATAGCAATCATAATGTATTATTAATAATAATAATAGATCATAAATATGAAATTCGTGTTCTATTTTTTAATAAGCAAAATTGACTATAAAGCGAAGAGATTGAAGAAACGCTTTATTGAAAAATGGCAAGCGAAAATTTTAATACAGCGAGCGCATGATTAGAGGCATAAGAGCGAAAGAAAAATATAAAATAAATAGTCACAAATTATAATAATTATAGTTCTAAGTAGAATAAAATCTGTGTTAGAATGTCGACCAGAATTCTTAGAAACTGGGCGCGAGTTCAAAATTGATTATAGGAAAGAAATTAGATAATCTCTGGAGGATAGGATAAACAAGCGGATCTATTGTAGGGATATTTACAGGGCGACTGAACGATAGACGCAATGACTAACTTTGAGTTGCCAATGCTAATTACAATATTTAGTCTGTTACTACGCAATTATGTAGATTAAAACAAAGCTGCTACAAAGAGAATATATTTTCTGGTAATAAACAGGTGAGTACGTCACTTAAGTTCAAGTGAGAGTAAGATCCTCTAAGATGTAACTTAATAATACTATCATAGCATTTTGTAGCAAGTTATAGTACACTATAACTACACTAGATTTTACTTTGGATAAAGGGCAGATGTACTTTTAGTAAAGTACAAACTTAAATAATGTAATAAAGTACCAATGTACCGTTTAAGTGCAGATGTACTTTAGCACACACGTGCAATTAATTGTTAAAGTACAAATATCGTGGCTGGGCAAACACAAACAAAATTAACTAAGTTCACTTCGGCAGCCTCTAAAAATCAATGACATAATTAGGGCAAAAAAAAATTTCCACTGCGACAGGAGTAAATCAATTAAGTACAAAATAATACCTTTAGAGTTAAAAAAAGATTAAGCATAAGCGTATCTAGTAGTTTACTTTTTATATTCGTGTACTTTTAATTTTTTAATAACAATTCGAGTTAAGACAAATATTATTGTACAAACTTTCAGGCACTATTACTATAAAAACACAGATATAACAAAAATTCTATCCAACGCTGAATATTATTATTGAGTATAAATTGTTTGAATAGGAAAATTTCACTAAATCAAAATTGATCTATTGTAAGGTACTACGTATTGAACAATATTGCTTGTCTTGCTTCAAAGCAGAAAGCTGCACTATAAATTGTAAGCAACGTAAATTGGATCCAATTTGTCGTCAAGGAAACCGTCTCTGAGGTGCATTCGCTGTTTCTCGCCCCGACTATTGAGCGGTATGGTGCGCGGGTCGCAGATCACAATGACGCCGGCAATGAGGTGGTGCTCCTCCAGGACGCAGGACGTGATCAGCGGGATCAGGTCGAGCGATTCGAACTCTTTGCCGTTTAGTTCGGCAACGACAACCAGCAGGGAGCGCCAGGTAAACACGGCGCTGCGGGGAGTCAGGGTTGGAATGTCTATGACCCAAGGTCCTCTATGACCCAAGGTCCTCTATGACCCAGGGTCCTCTATGACCCAAGGTCCTCTATGACCCAAGGTCCTCTATGACCCAGGGTCCTCTATGACCCAGGGTCCTCTATGACCCAGGGTCCTCTATGACCCAAGGACCTCTATGACCCAAGGTCCTCTATGACCCAAAGTCCTCTATGACCCAAGGTCCTCTATGACCCAAGGTCCTCTATGACCCAAGGTCCTCTATGACCCAAGGTCCTCTATCAACCAAGGTCCTCTATGACCCAGGGTCTTCTATGAACCAAGGTCCTCTATGACCCAAGGTCCTCTATGACCCAAGGTCTTCTATGACCCAAGGTCTTCTATGACCCAAGGTCCTCTATGACCCAAGATCCTCTATGACCCAGGGTCCTCTATGACCCAAGGTCCTCTATGACCCAAGGTCCTCTATGACCCAAAGTCCTCTATGACCCAAGATCCTCTATGACCCAAAGTCCTCTATGACCCAAGGTCCTCTATGAACCAAGGTCCTCTATGACCCAAGGTCCTCTATGACCCAAGATCCTCTATGACCCAGGGTCCTCTATGACCCAGGTTCCTCTATGACCCAAGGTCCTCTATGACCCAGGGTCCTCTAGGACCCAAAGTCCTCTATGACCCAAGATCCTCTATGACCCAAGGTCCTCTATGAACCAAGGTCCTCTATGACCCAAGGTCCTCTATGACCCAAGGTCCTCTATGACCCAAGGTCCTCTATGACCCAAGGTCCTCTATGACCCAAGATCCTCTATGACCCAAGATCCTCTATGACCCAAGATCCTCTAAGACCCAAGATCCTCTATGACCTGGTGCTGCTATGACCCAGACTGTCTCAGATGGTGCTGCTATGACCCAGACTGTCTCATTGGGTGCTGCTATGACCCAGACTGTCTCATTGGGTGTTGACCCAAAGCTACGTGCTACTATAAGTAGTCTAAGCAGACAATTGGCGCCTCACCACTCGCATACGGTGGGATGACATCGCACCACCGTGGCCTCAATATCGCCAGGATGATAACGCAGGCCGCGCAATTGAATAGCTTCGTCCAGAGCGCCAACTAGGAACACGGCGTCGTGACGCGATCCGTCCACCGCCGTCAGGTCGGTGCGCTTGACGAAGCCCAAATAGCCGGTGCGACAATATCTGACCGACGTGTCGCCACCGACAGTCAGACAGGCGTCGAAATGATCTCTGGCGCTCGCCGGGTCGGGACTGCCGGTCTCCGAGTCTCCGGCTGCCGCTCCGCCGCCGCCACCGCTGCTCCCTAGCAACGCGCAATAGCCAGCCCCGTTGTGACCCGAAGCGACCCAAATTTCGCCCAGATGCGAATCGGCGCACTGGGTTCGAGTCTCCGGATTGGCGATAACGACACGGGTGCCGCAGAGCAGCTGGCCGCATTCGGCTAGGGCCAGGGAGCCGGGACTGCCGCGTTCAACTAGCTGGACTCGGTCCTGCGCCCAGTTTGAGATATTATTTGAGATGTCATTGTGATATTAATCTAGCTAAGCTCCCCGCCGCAAGATCTTTTTATGTCGATCTTTCATCTCACTTTCACTTCTCTTCATCTTAATTGTCACCTCCCTTCACCTCAATTGTCATCTCCCTTCATCTCAATTGACACCTCCCTTCACCTCAATTGTCATCTCCCTTCATCTCAATTGACACCTCCCTTCATCTCAATTGTCACCTCCCCACATCTCAATTTGTCACCTCCCTTTATCTCAATAGTCATCTCCCTACATCTCAATGGTCACCTCCCTGCATCTCAATAGTCAAATCCCACCCTACAAACCTGACGCAGGGCGGCGGCGTCCACATAGACGGTGCTGCACTCCGGCGACGAGGCGCCCTGCAGGCAGATGCAGGCGTTGACGCGGCAGCCGAAGCTGGCGCTGACCGCCGACGGTTTCAAGCCGAGCGGGCTGAACAGCTTGCCGAAGCTGTGCAGCAGGCCAAGTCGGGGCCGCTCCTCAGCAACGGCAATGAGGGAGCGCAGGCTGGACAAGCTGACTTGGAGCTTCTGCTGCAAAATTGAAAAAATATTTAAGTATTTAAGTGCCGTATGTGATCGAGGTTGAAAATTGCCTTCTAGGACTGGGACTCGAACCAAGGACTTTGATGCTGAAAAATGCGAGTTAACTCCCACCTTGAGCAAGTCCAGTTGCTGGGCAAGCTGCGCGGCGCACAGCTCCAACACCGGATAGCTGCAGAAAGCGTCCCGAATGCCTCGCTGACTGACAGCTAGCAGGAAAGCGGCCGGAGCCGAATCGAGTTCGACAGGCGGCATCAGTACGGTGTGATGCCCCGTGTACACTGAGCAGAGGCACCACAGAGCGAATGACAATCCCGAATAGGGATCGAGGCACAGTGCAATCTCCCTAGTGGGATAAAGTTCGCATTGAAGTTTCACCGCTTTGCACAGGTGTACGGCGGCACGATGCGTGACTCGAACTCCGGACAACAGGCCAGTAGTGCTGATGGAGAAATCCAGATAGGCGTCGGAGTCTGGATGAATTGGCAGCGGCTGTTGTTGTTGCTGTTGCTGGGGTAATTTTCGTTTGTCGTCAATGTCAACAATTGGTGGCCATGCAGACTGCTGCTGATGCTGCAGCAGCGATTTGAGCAGCTTGCCAGTAGCCTGGTTGGTGAGCAGCAGGGCAGCTTTGCTAGCCTGTAGTACAGCTTGACAAGCTGACAATCCTTGATGCCCCAGCGCCAGTGTGCCTCCCGACAAAGTTGTCGTTCCCGACAACGTCGACGAAGACAAACCGGCTCCGCTGCTGTTGCTGCTGCTGCTACTAGAAGCAGCAGACGAAGGCGGTCGCACAGCAACAGGCAGGCAATTGGCGTAGAAGCAACCGAAAACGCCAACAATAAGATCTAAGCCTGGCGGAAACATCAAAGCCACAGTGTAGCGCTGCTGCTCCGAGTTCAACGGCTGAGGCAGTCGGGACCGGAGCAACGCGGCAACCCGCTCGGCCCGTTTGTGCAGACTCTGAGCGGTGAGGAACTGCTCCGGCATGGCCGCCTGCGGCACCATCTTGCCAGCGGACAGCACAGTGAACAGGCGTTGGTCGGGATCGCGACTGCGAGAGCGCAGCGTGTCGGCAAGACTGAGCCACGGCTGCTGCTGCTGTCCTTGGCCTTCGTCCGGCATTGGACGACCTTCGGCTTCGGCTAGGCGAGCGCCTTGAACCAGGGAGCCGACTACCATGGAGACCGGCTCGACGCTGCTGTTGGAGAGTCTGGGCTTGGGCAGATTGGTGACGGTGGAGTGCGGGCACATCAGGATGTTGGCCGGGTGCAACTGGCCGCTGGCGAATCGGCGTCGAGTCTCGTGCGAGTTGATGCCGCCTAGGGGACTGCGCGGCAGGGAGTTGGGCGGCACCAGGGCGATGCAGTAGACGCCCACCTGCGGGAGAAGCATTGAAATATAGTGGAAAAATGTTTGATACTCTACTGTGAGTAGGGCTGTTAGAAGCTAGAGATGCTTTATCAATGGGGCGATTCTTAGTAGGGGAAAAGAGACAGGGGCGATTCTTCTTAGGAGGGATGGTACAGGGGCGATTCTTCCTGGGGGTGAGAGATGGTACAGGGGCGTTTATACCTAGGAGGGATGCTACAGGGGCGATTCTTCTTAGGAGGGATGGTACAGGGGCGATTCTTCCTGGGGGTGAGAGATGGTACAGGGGCGTTTATACCTAGGAGGGATGCTACAGGGGCGATTCTTCTTAGGAGGGATGGTGCAGGGGCGATTCTTCCTGGGGGTTAGAGATGGTACAGGGGCGTTTATACCTAGGAGGGATGCTACAGGGGCGATTCTTCTTAGGAGGGATGGTGCAGGGGCGATTCTTCCTGGGGGTGAGAGATGGTACAGGGGCGTTTATACCTAGGAGGGATGCTACAGGGGCGATTCTTCTTAGGAGGGATGGTACAGGGGCGATTCTTCCTGGGGGTGAGAGATGGTACAGGGGCGTTTATACCTAGGAGGGATGCTACAGGGGCGATTCTTCTTAGGAGGGATGGTACAGGGGCGATTCTTCCTGGGGGTGAGAGATGGTACAGGGGCGTTTATACCTAGGAGGGATGCTACAGGGGCGATTCTTCTTAGGAGGGATGGTGCAGGGGCGATTCTTCCTGGGGGTGAGAGATGGTACAGGGGCGTTTATACCTAGGAGGGATGCTACAGGGGCGATTCTTCTTAGGAGGGATGGTGCAGGGGCGATTCTTCCTGGGGGTGAGAGATGGTACAGGGGCGTTTATACCTAGGAGGGATGCTACAGGGGCGATTCTTCTTAGGAGGGATGGTGCAGGGGCGATTCTTCTTAGGAGGGATGGTGCAGGGGCGATTCTTCTTAGGAGGGAGGGTACAGGGGCGTTTGCTCCTGGGAGGATGGTACAGGGGCGATTCTTCCTAGGAGGGATGGTACAGGGGCGATTCTTCCTAGGAGGGATGGTACAGGGGCGATTCTTACTGGGGTGAGGAATGCTACAAGGACGATTCTTCCTGGGGTGAGGGATGGTAAAGGGGCGATTCTTACTGGGGTGAGGAATGCTACAAGGACGATTCTTCCTGGGGTGAGGGGTGGTAAAGGGGCGATTCTTACTGGGGTGAGGGATGGTAAAGGGGCGATTCTTACTGGGGTGAGGGATGGTACAGGGGCGATTCTTACT
Source organism: Macrostomum cliftonense (assembly GCA_950096795.1). Lineage (NCBI taxonomy): Eukaryota > Metazoa > Platyhelminthes > Macrostomidae > Macrostomum > Macrostomum cliftonense. The sequence goes on from CATNEM010000145.1 coordinate 635,350, forward strand.
GGGGTGAGGAATGCTACAAGGACGATTCTTCCTGGGGTGAGGGATGGTAAAGGGGCGATTCTTACTGGGGTGAGGGATGGTAAAAGGGCGATTCTTACTGGGGTGAGGGATGGTACAGGGGCGATTCTTCCTGGGAGAGATGGTACAGGGGCGATTTTCATATGAGATATAAAGGGCGATTTTTTTCCATGGGATGTTAAAGAGGCGATTCTTCACAGGAGAATGGTACAGGGGCGATTCATCCTAGCGCATAGAAGAAGCGAGACCGACAGGGGTGAATCTTACAAGGATATCAAGACCGAAGGATCTAACAAACAACGCCCACCTGATGAATGCTATCCACAGCTTGCAGCACGTGCGACATCCACTGGAAGCACTGATCTTCATTGGCATCCGGCCGCTGCTCAGCCGCAATAATAATACGCTCGTCGTCTAGTATGCGCTGACTGAACACGGCGATGCGACCGCGGAACACGAATTTCAACGGTTCAACGGCCAACACTGTGGCGATGAGGTCGTCGGAGTTGTGACGCCTGCCAGCTACTGTCATCAGGCCTTCCAGGCTGCCGCATACAAAGACAAGGCCGCCCTGGATTGGTTTGGATAATAAGGTATGAAAAGATTGGTTCGTCTGGGTCAAGTATGCGACTTTCCATGATGTACACGTACGAGAAGAAAGGTGGGACAGTACTAAAGGAGTTTTCATGGCAGAGAAAATTAAAAAGAAAAAGGGTACAATGGAGGGAAAGGCTACTAGAAAGTAGGGGGATAAGGAAGAGATAATCCGTAGTAAGGGGGAGAGGAGAAAGATAAGATCGAAGATGTAGAGGGGAGAGGACATAAGAAGAGGTAGAGGGTAGAGGATGGAGATAATGAGAAGTAGGGGGGAGATGAGGGAGATAATGAGAGGTAGAGGGGAGATGAGGGAGATAAGGAGAGGTAGAGGGGAGATGAGGGAGATAAGGAGAGGTAGAGGGGAGATGAGGGAGATAAGGAGAGGTAGAGGGGAGATGAGGGAGATAAGGAGAGGTAGAGGGGAGATGAGGGAGATAAGGAGAGGTAGAGGGGAGATGAGGGAGATAATGAGAAGTAGAGGGGAGATGAGGGAGATAAGGAGAGGTAGAGGGGGGATGAGGGAGATAAGGAGAGGTAGAGGGGAGATGAGGAGATAAGGAGAGGTAGAGGGGAAATGAGGTAGATAATGAGAAGTAGAGGGGAGATGAGGGAGATAATGAGAAGTAGAGGGGAGATGAGGGAGATAATGAGAAGTAGAGGGGAGATGAGGGAGATAAGGAGAGGTAGAGGGGAGAGGGAGACGAGGAGAGGTGGGACTGGGAGAAAGGAGAGGGACCTTCGGTAGAGGGAGAAAAAGGAACAGAGATAAGGGAGAGATACGAGATGAAAACCAATAGTTATTGAATACCATTAACCACGCAATCAGCTTTGCAACGGTTTGACGCATAGGAGAGCAAAAACTATATAGAAAATATACTTTCTATCTGTGCATGGATATTAATTTTTAACAAACTATTGCGCACGCATTTTAGCAATTACTTAAAGCCTAACGCATTAACCAAACTAAAAGCATTTACTAGGCATTGCCCCGCAAAAGTTCACTGATTGTTGCAGGCTGTCTAGAAATTGCAACCAGACACGATTCAACATGATGAAAAAAACAACTCCGGAAACAATTTCTGACTAGCCAACTATAGCTAGGCTACACAGCTACTAACTAATTTGAAAAGCTATGTGTACATGCAGGCAGTTTTATGGACAGAGCGAACGTTCATCGTGTCTATTTTTCAAACTAAAACAACACTTTAGACAGCAAAAATTATACAGTGAGTAAATTAGAAAAGAGATTCTGTGGGAAAGTTTCAAGCAAAAGAACAATTAGCTAGTAAATTGCTAACTATATATAGAAACTTAGTCTGCAATTGCGGCTACTGCACAAATAGCTTTAGAATGCTATGTAGCTACTCGAGTTCACGACTTTATCTTATGCGTTGTTGTTGCAATGAGCTCAGCTCAAATGCTACCACCTACATACATTCAACTGGGGTCGCATAGGGGCAGCAATATTTGTTAACTTCGATAGGCCAAAAATTATGTTTAAAAAAAGCTGAAAATGAAATAAAAAAACTACTTAACTAGCTTAATTTAGGAAATTAAACAAACATTTATATTTCAAATGAACCAGATAACAGAACAAGACAAGTACAAGACAACAAAAATAGACAGAGAGTGAGTAAACATGCATTAACACAGACAGACAGGCAGACAGCCAGGCAGAAAGACAGACAGACAGACACAGACTGACAGACAGACAGACAGACACAGACTGACAGACACACAGACAGACAGACATACAGACAGACAGACAGACAGAAAAACAGACACAGAGACAGACAGACAGACAGACAGACAGACAGACAGACAGACAGACAGACAGGCATCGACAAAAAAACAACACAACAAAGACTCACCGACGAAGGCGGGCCCAGAAAGCCGAGCAGGCCAGTCCGAACAAAGACCTCCCTATCTGAGATGGGCGCCCCGGTGGCGGCGGCCAGCGGCTGACAGCGGAACACCTGGTTGCTAAGGCCAGCCAAGCCCCAGTACTTATGCGCGGCGTACCTGGCCGACACGCAAATCTCGCCGACCTCGTCCTGACGGCACAGGTAGGGCTGAGCCGGTGCCAGACGGACCACGGCAACAGCGGCGGCGGGCATCACCAGGCCGCAGTCCTGCAGCGTCAGCGAGGTGTAGGAATTCTCCGAGTCGACGCGTACAACGCCGTGGCTGAGGCCGAGCATGCTGAGAACGCCGCGACCGCTGGTGGCCGCTCCGGAGCCGGCGGGACGCCTCAGCGACACGGTCAGGGACTCGCAGGAGTAGGCGCACGGACACAGAGCTTCAGGCCGAAGTCCGCGCGGTTGGAAGACACTTAAAAACGAATCGCACGAAGTCAACGACCAAGGATTGGCGCCATCGGCTACGATCAGACAACGCAGGGAGCTCAGATTGACGTCGCGATGATCGCGCTGGGTCAGCAGAGACCAGTATAAATCACGCGATTTAGCTAAAGCTACGCCGTTGCGTTGCTTAGCAACTAGGCGAAGCCAACACGATGGATCCTGTTTCATAACGGCGTAAGGCACGAAAACGACGCTTAAACCGAAATAGGCTGCAGCTAGGACGGCGTGCCACAGGCCCAGTTCGCGTTTGGGATCCACCAAACAGATCATGGACTCTCCGCTGGCGTAGCCGCAGGCGGTACCGATTGAACGAGTGTGCGCCAGGGCAGCGCCGCGGCTGACGCAGACGCCGCGAACGGAGCCGTCACGGCCCCAGGCGTATTCAATGTAGGCTAGGGAGGCCGGGTCCAAGCTGCTGGAGCCACCGCTGGTGGTGCCGCTTTCGCCGCCGGACGATTGATGAAGCGACGGCGGTTGCCAATCTTTCGGCGGAGTTGACTGATTAGCGTCAATGAGGGCCCAGTAGAGATTGCGCGGCCAGCCGGGATAGGTTGCCTGGAGTGTTTTTTAAGATTGTTTTGTTTAAATGGACATTAATGTACATGCGTACTGTATGTAAACCTATAAAATGAAACTGGATAGCACGTATTTTAAGTACATTAGACAGTAAAAACTGAAATAAAATTGGATTGAACGCGCTAATAGTACATATTAGAGTTAGACAGCACACATCTAAAGTAAATATTAGACACAACACACTAAAAGTACACACTAAAAGTAGACATTAGACAGAGCGCACTTAAAGTACACATTAGACAGCACACAATTAAAGTACACATTAGACAGCACGCACTTAAAGTACACATTAGACAGCACACACTTAAAGTACACATTAGACAGCACACACTTAAAGTACACATTTGACAGCACACACTAAAAGTACACATTAAACATACAATTTAAGTACACATTAGACAACGCACACTTAAAGTAAATCATATAGTACCCTTGCAACCACTAAAGCACATCATATAGCGAACTAAAAGCACAAAAAATACATACTGCAGCCATCACTAAAAGCACACAATACATTAGCTACTAACAGCACAACTAGCTCCGAATAAAATTACACAGTCCGCAAATCTCACCTGGTCCGCGCCCTGTCCCGAAGCGCCAGAGCCAGCCGAACCCGAGGCCGACGCGGCGACAGCAGCGGCCACAGCTTTAGGCGCCGAGCGCACAAAAGCCTCGGTGGTCAGCAACACTCGAATATCCAACGAGCTAAGCAGAAAACCGGTAGCTGAGGCGCACAATGGCGGAGCTTCAACCGGCACGGGAACCAATCCGGCCAATTGCGAGGCCAAAAATGCGACAACAAAATTAACGGGATCCGAATTAGGCACAGCGATAGCCAATCGATCGCCAGGCTTCAAGCTGAGATCGCCACGATGACCCAGCCTATTGAGCAGATTGTAGGCCAGCTTACGCGACCGGCTTAACAATTTAGCGAAGCTCAAACAGCTGCTCAGCTTGCCGGATGATTCTAGACAGGCGACAGCCTGAGTTCGAGCCTGCGAACCGGCCGCAGTTCGCATTAGCGACTCCTCTAGCGACAGAGCGGCGCCCGGACCCGTCACTAGGGACTCCCCGACAGCTGGACGAGATTCTTCGCCCTGCGGTTTGGGCGCGTCGTCCGCTGTTGACGACGTCAGAGTGACATCGGCGGCGTTGGCCGCGGCACTGGCACTGGCGGCAGCGGAATCGGCTCCGCCACCGCCTGCTGCCTGCTGACGCTGCTGTTGCTTCGGCCTGGCCAGCGTGGCCACTAATTGTTGAATCTTTGCCGACGTGCGCGATTGACCGTACGGACCGCCTGGAGGCACCGCCGATGTCGACGAAGAGGCTGCAGCAGCCGCTGCCGCCGCCGCCGCTGATGCGGCTAAAGTCACGTCGGGAGGCTGTTGCTGCTGTTGTTGCTGTTGCTGCTGCCTTTGTCGTTGTATTGGTGGAGTCTGGCTTTGAGCCTGAGGTTGCTGTTGCTGCTGTTGCAACTGCGGCTGCTGCTGCTGCCGTCTCTGAATCTGATTAGCTCCCGAATCCGCTGCGTTAGCTCTGCTCTGATTGGTCGGCATGCCTAGATAATTGTTACCCTTGATAATATAAGTATCTGTTGAACTGTATCGACTTCGATTAGTAACCGGTTGATTGGTTGATGACGAATGCGCCTGAGGAACTGAAGCTGGGACTTGGACTGGGACTTGGGCCGGGACTACTTGCTCCGCTGGCCGATGATTCTGCAATTGCCGACGTCGACTGCCGGCGCTACTAGAAGAAGACTCGCCAACAGAGGCTACGCTGGCTGCGGATTTGGGCAGAGACGACTGAACGGAAGAGGAACCGTCCAGTGTTGAGGAATTGTTGCGATCTCTCGACGCTTCCCCAGTTTTTTGTTGCTGCAGTTGCTGATTAGGGCGATTGGCAGCGGCTTCTGCTTCAACAGAATTTGAAGTGTTGTCTTCTGCTTCTAGGGCTTCATCAGCACCTTCATCGTCGCTGCCTGATTCAGTAGATGCGTCCTCTTCGCTGTCTGCACGCAGAGAAATATTTTAACAAATATTTTAACGGATTCAAATATAACTAAATAGTTAAATATAAATTGTTAATTTTTCTTTTGATTTTCAAGGCCAAAATTTTGGATATGATTGAAAAAACCTGACTTGTTTAGTTTGTTACTGCTACATAAAATTGAAATACGTACTTAAGTTATTCTGTTAGTAAAATCACATGTTTATTTACGAGTACTTAGTAATTACTAGTTACAATTTTTTTAAAATTGGACTATCATAATTAAATAATTATTCAATGCAATCAATATATTTATACCAGCACCTAGATGCCGACAGACACAACTTTCTTATCTCGATTGATGTTTCTGTAAGCAATTAAAATTTCAGGACACAAAATTTTACATACAACGCCCAACATTATCGCGTTAAATTAAAAAGCTAGTATTTGATCCCTTTAATCCCTTTAATTTTGGAAGCTTCTAATCTCCAGTTAATCCCTGCTAGAAGCTTTTAATATCCAGATAATCGCTACTAGCTTCTAATCTCCAGATAAACACAAATATAAACTTATAATCTTCAGTTAATCGCTTTTAGAACCTTTTAACCTCCAGTTAATCACTTTTAAAACCTTTTAATCTCCAAAAAACACAAATATAAACTTCTAATCTCCAGTTAATCCCTTTTAGAACCCTTTAATCTCCAGTTAATCCCTTTTATAACCCTTTGATTTCCTGTTAATCCCTTTTAGAACCATTTAATCTCCAGATAAACACAAATAGAAACTTCTAATCTCCAGTTGATACCTACAAGAAACTTTTAATCTCTAGTTAACTCTTTAAGAAACTTCTAATCCCCAGTTAATCCTTACTATTAGCTTCTAATCTGCAGTGAATGCCTACTAGAAGCTTTTTATCTCCAGTTAATCCCTTTCAAAAGCGTCTAATCTTCAGTTAATCATTTAATTTAAAGATTTTAATCTCTATTAACACTTATGAGGCTATTTTCCGACAGTTAATCTCTACTAAAAGCCTTTTATCTTCCTTTTACTCTCATATATATGAAGCACCTTAACTTTAGCAAGGATCTTTTCTTAGAAAATTGTTAATTTTCCAGTTAATATGTCGTACAATATTCAGCCTTTCAATTAATTTACAGGTTATAAGTTTGTGGTAAAACAGCATTTAACAGAGCAGCCAAGTCGTCACACCGTGAACTCACAGTGCTCCCGATCAACAGCCGCCGCTGCGCCGCCAGCAAATCCACACGCCCCGGTAGCCGACTGAGTCATCGCCGATGAGGGATTCCGACGAACAGCCGGCAGAGGCACGGCAGCGCCAACGTGAACATTCGTAGATGACGGTCCGGCGCTCTCGCGATGCCTAGCTAAAGCGGCTTGGACCGCCTCGGTGCGAATCTCCGATTGGTAGCGAAGATCGTCGCGGCGGTGATGTCGTGGACGACGGATCCGTGGACTGCCGCCGCTGCTGTCGTCTGGACTGGCGTCTTTCGGACGGGACTGGGACTGGGACTGGGACTCGTTAGCGGCCAATTGCCTGCCCATATAGGGATCTAGAAGTTTGGCTCGTTTCTTCTCGTAGCCTTTCTGCGTGATATCGCCTGGCGTGTATTTTTGGGGGGTAAAAGGTGGGAGTAACTATGACTAATATAAAAGCCTCGTCATCTAATTAGTTATGCTTGGGTTATTCGGTCATAAACTACATGGTAAAACAAAATAATGAAATGACAAATTGTTGTTTTTGGCAAATTAATCTAACCAACATACTTAAGAACATAATTAAATGCAAAAATAATAAATGTTTTTACTACTAGTTGTATATTTGAGCAAAAAATGCAAGTAGGCTTGTTAGTTCCACCTTTAGCTCAACAAATGTTAGTGTCAGTCAGGTTTTGTCATAATAAGAAAAGATAAAGTTATCCAATTAATAAAAAACTTTCAATTATTTCTACAATATTTGCATTTATTGCCTGTAGCTTTAAGTTTTAAAGTTCAAAGTAGGTGTCAAAGTTTGGTTTAGGGTGGTAAAAGTACACAATCCAGAAGTGGATGTTGCTAAAAGTGTTCTGTGGGTACATTGTGCACTATCTTGCCCAGTAGGAAATATAATAAACTGCTAGATAAGTAGCCATATAGTTTTGAATCTAGATACTGCAATTAATATTGACACAGTTGTAAATACTAAGCTTATCTAAGCTAACTTGACAATTATAAGTTTTATAGGTTGCACTCATGTTACTCCCCCTTTAAGCCCAGCCCCACAGTTTTGACCATGTCTTTGGAACATTTTACTAACTTATTATTTTTTTTTAATTTTTGAATGGTAACTATTTCCAAATGAAAAAAAATTAATGAAAAGGATAAAATTTACTTTAAAAAGAACAATAGGGATTTTGGTAAAAAAGCATTTACCATTAAATGCCTTTTTGATATCTTTTTTGAACATTTTTAACAATCCTATTTATGTCTTTAAAATGAGACTATTGAAATATATTTAAGATATTTCACATTTAGAATTACTGCAAAAAACTAACCTCCAGGCAAGCAAACTGCAAAATTGCAAAACATGTCCTTTAGGCAAAAGCTTAGTTTTCTTTGTACAATCATTTTCTATATTGTTTTTTTTTATTTTTGCAGTAATTATAATAATGTGGTGATAGACACTAGACCATTGACCATAGTTGATTTAGATTACTAATGTGGCACTCCAACTTACTTAACTTAGTTTGCAAAGATAGCCAATCAAAGAATAAGATATTATATCTAAAACTAGAAGGCATATCCTTGTAATAGATAGTTAGCTAGCCTATACTAGGTTTTAGAATCATACTGTTGTTAATGATTGTTTGCACTTTGAGTCCAAATGACTAATGCCACAATCAATACAAATACAATTGAAGGCACTTGGGTATATGCTAAAGCCCATCTTTGTATTATGCATGGCATTAGCTATGTCCCAGTCAAGAGCTATATTGAAAAGTATCTATGGCATTTGTCCCTATCCAAAGAACTGCTTTGGTGTAATGCTTTACAGAATTAGCCATTATTATTCAAATAAAGTAAAAAACATTTACACAAGGAAAACTTGAACTATTGCCAAGATTGATATAGACTCAGAAGTCAATTGATAAAAAGTCAATGTATTATTTAATAAGGTTTATGGGCATAAGTATAGTTTCATTCGTTAAATTATTTTGACTTCAGAAAACGAATCTGTGACTAATTTTAAGTAAGAATAACTACTGCTGAGGGGCCCAAAGTCAGATTGAAAGCAATTTATACTTGTCGAAACTTGTTATACTGCGTATCTACTTCGACCATGAGCCGAGAGCCGAAAATTGTAGTCTGTGGCCAAAACTGAAATGTCAGACTGTCAATTGGGGTTAGGATTCAAGCAAGATAAGCAAGAAATACGCAAAGTTCTATATTCTTGATTCTCGAAAATTCTGAAAATTTAAAAGCATTTAGAAGCAATTTAAAAGTACAATGGCTGGACGACCACCAGTGCCGACTTCGATCATACTACCGGCAGATGTATGTCCCAGTGCCGATTTGCAGCTACTGGACCTGAACCACAGAGACCTGATGACAATTATGGCTGACATGATGGCAACAATGCGCTGGTTGGCCACCTACCATCTACTTAGTAATGAGCGGCAGTGTCATTGTGCTATTGGCCCAGCCAGTGATGGTGGGTTGGCAATGAAGCTTCAATGTCGAGTTGGTGAATGGTTTATTGATGGTTGGGCCTGGTCCTGCAACTCTTGCCAAGGGCAGGAGTCCATCTGCAAAGGGAGCTTTTTTGAAGGGAGTCACCTACGACTGGTGCAGCTAGTAGACTTCATCTACCTGTGGTTGACCAAAACCATGCTGAAGGACATCCAGCACGAATGCAACATTGGCTACAACAACACTGCCATTGATTGGGCAAACTTCTGCTATGACATCTTTGCTCAAGTTCTGATTGACCATCCGATCCAGCTTGGTGGGCCCAACAAGGAGGTCGAGGTTGACGAAAGCAAGTTCTTCCACCGCAAGTATCATGTTGGCGCATACCATGAAGGCCACTGAGTGTTAGGGATAGTTGAAAGGAATTGAAGCAAGTGCATGATGTTAGTTGTGCCAGACCGGTATGCAGAGACCCTCCTTCCTATCTTGTAGCAACACATCCTGCCTGGCACACGCCTCATTACTGACGGATGGCAGGCCTACAATGGCCTTGCTGGTGCCCTGCAGGTGCAGTATGCGGTCGTCAACCATCGTCTGAATTTCGTCAACCCAGCAGACCCAATGGTGTATACAAACTTCATTGAGGGCACCTGGGCTCACTGCAAATCGAAACTAAGGGCCATGCATGGCACATTGGATGCCCTCTTCGAGACCTACCTCCAAGAGTTCCTATGGCACCATGTATATCCAGTTCAAGTTTTTGGGCACTTCATGTACTGGGTAGCGCACTATTATCCACTATAGATCCGACGGACTGACGGACCCTAATGGACCAACAAATGACCCTGCTGCTAGCTGTTGTTCATGTTAACGCTCCTCGTTAGTCATTGTTATATACTTGTTATATATCATTGTTATGTATCTTATCTTGCTTGAATCCTAACCCCAATTGACAGTCTGACATTTCGGTTTTGGCCACAGACTACAATTTTCGGCTCTCGGCTCAAGTATAAATCGCTTTCAATCTGACTTTGGGCCCCTCAGCAGTAGTTATTATTACTTAAAATTAGTCACAGATTCGTTTTCTGAAGTCAAAATAATTTAACGAACAGAACTATACTTATGTCGGTTTATGGACATGGTCAAAATCAAGTTAATTTTGCCTTTGCAGAAATTGTCTAGGATAAGCTAAAGTAGACAAAAATGAGAAACTAGGAAAACTAGGAACTACAAAAAGATTCTCACCATCAGATAATTCAAGCTCCAACTCAGCAAGTTTTGCTCGAACATCTAAAGGCAATCGTGATGTGTCAATTTCAGATGACATAATTTCCTCGTAAAACACTGCTTCTCTGAATTATTTAACCTATTGATGAACACTGATCCTGCCTTAATTAAATCCTAAGATTTCATTTTGCTTTTGTGCTTCTTATAGGCATGCTTGCCTTTCTGAAAACAATTAGAATACACTAGATTCTTAAATGGTTAATGAATGCAACAATTAAAATTTTATTCTGTACAGCTACTAACGATATTGTTGCATACAAGAAAATGGGTCAATTCAGGACAAAGAAAAATTTTATATATCTGACTTAAAAACTGCTTTCCAATAAAAACATTTTTAAAGAAAATGTCTTTTTTTATTGTCGTAAAGTTTAAAAAAATGTTTTTATTAAACATTTCTGAACAAGAAACTTACACTTTGATCTGTAAAACACGTTCATATCAATTGCTTAACTTGTTGTACTTGTTATAATAATGAAGCTTTCCGTAATATTAGGTTACGCCAACTATGCTGTGCCTTTTTGTAAAATACCTCAACTCAAATGTCGGACAAACCAGTTTTGCCAACCCGCACCAGGTATACGACCAGTGCCACAAAATGTCCAGTTCCATTAGATTTCAATTTCAACCAAGGACTAGCTACATGTAATCGAAGAGGGCATCGATCCTCACGTAGGGCTGTTTGGTGATGTAAGTCCACAAAATGTAGGAGTTGGCTGGGTTGCCTGATCTCTACTGTGGTTTTCAGCTCTCTATCTTTAAATATCCATACGTCAGTCACTCGCTGCATTCTCTTACTACATGTAGCATAAGCGACTCGCCACTATTACGTAAAAAGAGACACGTCTTCTTACGAAATAAGACACGTAACATCTATCTAAATAAATACTGTATGCATGGAAATGTACTGTGCATGTACCCTGAGGCTGACCTTGTAATCAGGAATAGGAGGTTAGAGGCTTAGAGCAGTTGAGTCCACATTGATAGAAAGCTACGCCTCAGAGTTGCGTGTAAAGTATATACACGTAATTGTTGGTATTTCGAAAATATACGTGCGGGACTACTGATGACAGTAGATTTACTTGAGTGTTCAAATCCAAGCGAAGATATTTCTTTCAATTTGTGGAGTGTTGAAGACAGAGCCTCTAATTCTGTTGTTTTAATCATCCAACTTTAAAGTATTTATGGGCATCAGCTGGATCAGTTCCTTGACGAAATTCAGGTTCTAATTGTGTCTAAGCTAGCGCAAGTTTGTCAAAAGTTTTCGCGTTAATTTGACCCTCAAGTGACAGTTGTGCCGTTGTGGGACGCAACAAATGCAATTGTAAAAATGGTCAACTAATTCAAGTCGTTTGACGGAACTGTGCCTGCAGTAGATAATTGCATGTCAGTGCCTGATTTATTAGTCAAGTCAAGCTTATTCTACGAGTAACTGTTAATTTTTGGTGAAAAATGGAGATGGAGACATTGTATGCAATAAACTTCCTCACACTGGACAGTTCATTGCGTCAAAGCCACAAAGACATTGGTATACTTACAAATACTTTTAGCATCATCAATATAATTCAAAGAATTCTTGATTGCGTCGTGCACTTTATATGAATAGTTAAAATTAGGTCATACAATCTGTATGCGCGGCTGAAATTGTGTCATGCAATCTGCATGAGTGGCTGAAATTGGGTCATACAATCTGTATGAGTGGCTGAAATTGGGTCATACAATCTGTATGAGTGGCTGAAATTGGGTCATGCAATCTGCATGAGTGGCTGAAATTGGGTCATGCAATCTGTATGAGTGGCTGAAATTGGCTCATGCAATCTGTATGAGTGGCTGAAATTGGGTCACACAATCTGTATGAGTAGCTGAAATTGGTTCACACAATCTGTGAGTGGCTGAAATTGGGTCATACAATCTGTATGAGTGGCTGAAATTGGGTCATACAATCTGTATGAGTAGCTGAAATTGGGACATGCAATCTGTATGAGTGGCTGAAATTGGGTCATACAATCTGTATGCGCGGCTGAAATTGGGTCATACAATCTGTATGAGTAGCTGAAATTGGGACATGCAATCTGTATGAGTGGCTGAAAGTGGGTCATACAATCTGTATGAGTAGCTGAAATTGGGACATGCAATCTGTATGAGTGGCTGAAAGTGGGTCATACAATCTGTATGACCCAAAGATTGTATTGTCATACAATCTGTATGAGTGGCTGAAATTGGGTCATGCAATCGGTATGAGCGGCTGAAATTGGGTCATACAATCTGTATGAGTGGCTGAAATTGGTTCATGCAATCTGTATGAGTGGCTGAAATTGGTTCATGCAATCTGTATGAGTGGCTGAAATTGGGTCATGCAATCTGTATGAGTGGCTGAAATTGGGTCATACAATCTGTATAAGTAGCTGAAATTGGGTCATACAATCTGTATGAGCGGCTGAAATTGGGTCATACAATCTGTATGCGCGGCTGAAAGTGGGTCATACAATCTGTATGAGTGGCTGAAATTGGGTCATGCAATCTGTATGAGTGGCTGAAATTGGGTCATGCAATCTGTATGATTCGATGAAGTCAGTAGAGCCGCATCGCCACAATTTTGTATCGCCACATCAAGTCGTTATTCTGACGGTAACGTTTCCACTAAAAAAAAATCTACCTTAACTTCGGTTCAACGCAATAATTTTGTGCGCTAAAGATGCCCCAACTGCTGCTAAACGGGCAATAAATAACCACAAACGCACATCCTTTTTACTGTCCTCCGCAGTTTGTCAACCTTCGACAAAAAGCCAAATTGTATACAGGCTTGCCGCCACCCCCCAACAAGCTCCTACAGCAGCGGTAAAACTCCCTGTTTGTGCGACTAATCTGCGTGGGTGATGAATGGCCACTGTTTAAATCATGCTTTGAAAAATGGATTTCACATTACGTTGCTAGCGTAAGGGTTAGTTGGTCAAACAGTAAAGGTATGCAGTCCTTATTCTTTCTGACAGGCGCCACTTTTTGTGTTTGATGGGCGCCACTTGTGTGTTTGATGGGCGCCACTTTTTGTGTTTGATGGGCGCCACTTTTTGTGTTTGATGGGCGCCACTTGTGTGTTTGATGGGCGCCACTTGTGTGTTGATGTTCGCCACTTGTGTGTTTGAGGGGCGCCACTTGTGTGTTGATGTTCGCCACTTGTGTGTTGATGTTCGCCACTTGTGTGTTGATGTTCGCCACTTGTGTGTTGATGTTCGTCACTTGTGTGTTGATGTTCGTCACTTGTGTGTTGATGTTCGTCACTTGTGTGTTGATGTTCGTCACTTGTGTGTTTGATGGGCGCCACTTGTGTGTTTGATGGGCGCCACTTTTTGTGTTTGATGGGCGCCACTTTTTGTGTTTGATGGGCGCCACTTTTTGTGTTTGATGGGCGCCACTTTTTGTGTTTGATGGTCGCCACTTTTTGTGTTTGATGGGCGCCACTTGTGTGTTTGATGGGCGCCACTTGTGTGTTGATGTTCGCCACTTGTGTGTTGATGTTCGCCACTTGTGTGTTGATGTTCGTCACTTGTGTGTTGATGTTCGTCACTTGTGTGTTTGATGGGCGCCACTTTTTGTGTCGATGTTCGCCACTTGTGTGTTGATGTTCGTCACTTGTGTGTTGATGTTCGTCACTTGTGTGTTGATGTTCGTCACTTGTGTGTTTGATGGGCGCCACTTTTTGTGTTTGATGGGCGCCACTTTTTGTGTTTGATGGGCGCCACTTTTTGTGTTTGATGGGCGCCACTTTTTGTGTTTGATGGTCGCCACTTTTTGTGTTTGATGGGCGCCACTTGTGTGTTTGATGGGCGCCACTTGTGTGTTGATGTTCGCCACTTGTGTGTTGATGTTCGCCACTTGTGTGTTGATGTTCGTCACTTGTGTGTTGATGTTCGTCACTTGTGTGTTTGATGGGCGCCACTTTTTGTGTCGATGTTCGCCACTTGTGTGTTGATGTTCGTCACTTGTGTGTTGATGTTCGTCACTTGTGTGTTGATGTTCGTCACTTGTGTGTTGATGTTCGTCACTTGTGTGTTGATGGGCGCCACTTTTTATGTATGATGGGCGCCACTTGTGTGTTTGATAGGCGCCACTTTTTATGTATGATGGGCGCCACTTGTGTGTTTGATGGGCGCCACTTGTGTGTTGATGTTCGTCACTTGTGTGTTTGATGGGCGCCACTTTTTGTGTCGATGTTCGCCACTTGTGTGTTGATGTTCGTCACTTGTGTGTTGATGTTCGTCACTTGTGTGTTGATGTTCGTCACTTGTGTGTTGATGTTCGTCACTTGTGTGTTGATGTTCGTCACTTGTGTGTTTGATGGGCGCCACTTTTTATGTATGATGGGCGCCGCTTGTGTGTTTGATAGGCGACACTTTTTATGTATGATGGGCGCCACTTGTGTGTTTGATGTTCGTCACTTGTGTGTTGATGTTCGTCACTTGTGTGTTGATGTTCGTCACTTGTGTGTTGATGTTCGTCACTTGTGTGTTGATGTTCGCCACTTGTGTGTTTGATGCGCGCCACTTTTTGTGTATGAAGGGCGCCACTTTTTGTGTATGAAGTGCGCCACTTGTGTGTGTTTGATGGGGCCTCTTGTGTGTTGATGTTCGCCACTTGTGTGTTTGAGGGGCGCCACTTGTGTGTTGATGTTCGCCACTTGTGTGTTTGATGGGCGCCACTTTTTGTGTCGATGTTCGCCACTTGTGTGTTGATGTTCGTCACTTGTGTGTTGATGTTCGTCACTTGTGTGTTGATGTTCGTCACTTGTGTGTTTGATGGGCGCCACTTTTTGTGTTTGATGGGCGCCACTTTTTGTGTTTGATGGGCGCCACTTTTTGTGTTTGATGGTCGCCACTTTTTGTGTTTGATGGGCGCCACTTGTGTGTTTGATGGGCGCCACTTGTGTGTTGATGTTCGCCACTTGTGTGTTGATGTTCGCCACTTGTGTGTTGATGTTCGTCACTTGTGTGTTGATGTTCGTCACTTGTGTGTTTGATGGGCGCCACTTTTTGTGTCGATGTTCGCCACTTGTGTGTTGATGTTCGTCACTTGTGTGTTGATGTTCGTCACTTGTGTGTTGATGTTCGTCACTTGTGTGTTTGATGGGCGCCACTTTTTGTGTTTGATGGGCGCCACTTTTTGTGTTTGATGGGCGCCACTTTTTGTGTTTGATGGGCGCCACTTTTTGTGTTTGATGGTCGCCACTTTTTGTGTTTGATGGGCGCCACTTGTGTGTTTGATGGGCGCCACTTGTGTGTTGATGTTCGCCACTTGTGTGTTGATGTTCGCCACTTGTGTGTTGATGTTCGTCACTTGTGTGTTGATGTTCGTCACTTGTGTGTTTGATGGGCGCCACTTTTTGTGTCGATGTTCGCCACTTGTGTGTTGATGTTCGTCACTTGTGTGTTGATGTTCGTCACTTGTGTGTTGATGTTCGTCACTTGTGTGTTGATGTTCGTCACTTGTGTGTTGATGGGCGCCACTTTTTATGTATGATGGGCGCCACTTGTGTGTTTGATAGGCGCCACTTTTTATGTATGATGGGCGCCACTTGTGTGTTTGATGGGCGCCACTTGTGTGTTGATGTTCGTCACTTGTGTGTTTGATGGGCGCCACTTTTTGTGTCGATGTTCGCCACTTGTGTGTTGATGTTCGTCACTTGTGTGTTGATGTTCGTCACTTGTGTGTTGATGTTCGTCACTTGTGTGTTGATGTTCGTCACTTGTGTGTTGATGTTCGTCACTTGTGTGTTTGATGGGCGCCACTTTTTATGTATGATGGGCGCCGCTTGTGTGTTTGATAGGCGACACTTTTTATGTATGATGGGCGCCACTTGTGTGTTTGATGTTCGTCACTTGTGTGTTGATGTTCGTCACTTGTGTGTTGATGTTCGTCACTTGTGTGTTGATGTTCGTCACTTGTGTGTTGATGTTCGCCACTTGTGTGTTTGATGCGCGCCACTTTTTGTGTATGAAGGGCGCCACTTTTTGTGTATGAAGTGCGCCACTTGTGTGTGTTTGATGGGGCCTCTTGTGTTTGATGGGCGCCACTTGTGTTGGAATCAAAGAATGCTCGATTTAATTTATCCAATTTAAAGTTAAAAGTTATTTTCTTCTTTGGGACTTAAAAGCGGATCGCTAAAATGTTTCGCATTTTTTAATTCTTTGGCATTTCTGACTGACCCCTGCATGGGATTGATTCAAAACTGCTGCAACAAGAAACTTTCCCATCCTGTCAAAACGCAATCCATCTTGTTTGACGGCGCTGGATTGCAAAAATGTAAAACTAAAATAATTAAGACGGATAAAGATGCGAAGAAAGCTTAACGAAAAATTTTTCTGAGAAAATGTTAGTCTAACAAATTTTCGAATAGTCAAATTCATCAACTGCGACCACCTCATCTCTGTGTCAGATGCTCCCGGGGGCTATATTCCTTTTACACGGAACTGAATGGTTCACCAGATCTGCCAGATGAGAGTGAGGATGTCTAACAGTTTAGTAAGCTGTCATACCGGACGTTACCAGTAGGGGGAGAGGTTGGTCCATGGGACCATAAGACAAAAACACGTGGCAGGAGAGGATCTGGACTGGCTATAAAAGACTGCACCTACCGGGGGGATTTGAAATTTCACTCGTTTTTTGGTAAGCTCGTATTGGATCCACTAGCAGCCATGAAGTCTTTCCTCATCAAGGACATCATTGATTTGAATGATAGCCAGACTCTTGAAGAGTCTTCGTCCAGTCCAGAGGTTGACCAAGTGGATATTTCCAGCTCAAATGTTGTAAAGCAGGACAATCAGCACCAAGTGAAGTCTGATATTATCTACTCAGCTGCAGAGGGAGACCTGCAGTCTCCGCTGAATAGACTGATGCGCCTGACTGCGGAGACTCTGACCGCCTTCGGAGGCAATAGACAGTGGTCAGGTTGTTATTCTATTCTGAGTATTTTCAGTTTAATTTAGCTCGTATGTAGGAGTCAGGATATAAGTTAGTTCAGGAGTCCACTGTTGGTTTTTTAGTCAGCGTTTGATTATGTGAATGAGTGAGTTCATGAGTGAGATCATTAGTGATTTTAGGAGTTCTTGAGTGAGTTTATGCGTGATTTCATGAGTTCATGAGTGAGTTTATAAGTGATTTTATGAGTTCATGAGTGATTTTATGAGTGATTTCATGAGTTCTTGAGTGAGTTTATGAGTGATTTCATGAGTTCATGAGTGATTTTATGGGTGATTTCATGAGTTTATGGGTGAGTTTATGTGTGATTTCATGAGCTCATGAGTGAGTTTATGAGTGATTTCATGAGCTCATGAGTGATTTTATGAGTGATTTCAAGAGTTCTTGAGTGAGTTTATGCGTGATTTCATGATTTCATGAGTGAGTTTATGAGTGATTTTCTGAGTTTATGGGTGAGTTTATGTGTGATTTCATGGGCTCATGAGTGAGTTTATGTGTGATTTCATGAGCTCATGAGTGATTTTATGAGTGATTTCAAGAGTTCTTGAGTGAGTTTATGTGTGATTTCATGAGTTCATGAGTGATTTTATGAGTGATTTCATGAGTTCATGAGTTAGTTTATGGGTAATTTCATGAGTTTATGGGTGAGTTTATGTGTGATTTCATGAGCTCATGAGTGAGTTTATGTGTGATTTCATGAGCTCATGAGTGATTTTATGAGTGATCTCAAGAGTTCTTGAGTGAGTTTATGTGTGATTTCATGAGTTCATGAGTGAGTTTATGAGTGAGTTCATGAGTTTCATGAGTGAGTTCATGAGTAATGTGAGTGACTGATTAAGTTAGTTGGTGATTCAGTAAATGATATTATAATCAAGCAATTAATTGATCTCATGAGCTCATGACTTTAATAATATGTGAGTTAGTAAATTAGGTGAGTTATAAAAGAATATTTTTGAAAGCTTAACACTTTTAGATATCCCAAGCTAGTGTCTAATTGCTCTAGAAAATCCCTAAGCATCACCCAAGCACGCCATTTCCAACCATTTCCATTAACTAGGGCCCTGGACGGCCGCAGCTTCCATCGCCGCAGTGCTGTCCTCTTCAGCAACGTCATCGGCATCGTCAGGAGCCGCAGCCAGCTCCAACCGCTCCGGCAAATCAAAGTCGGAAGCCTCGACGCAGAAACAACCGACTGGTCGCCGACGGCAGCAGCGGAGAAGTCGGACGACATTCACCGCGTCGCAGCTGACCGCGTTGGAGCATCAGTTTCAGCAGCAGCGGTACCTCAGCGTGCAACGTCGAGACGATGTAGCCGAGCAGCTGGGCCTCAGCGGCTCCCAGGTGACCACCTGGTTTCAAAATCGTCGAGCTAAAGTGAAACGATTGGCTACCAGGGAGACGGCTGTGGAGAGGAAGCTGAGTGAGATTAGCATTAGTCTAGAGGAGAAATGACAATGAGTCTCGTAAAGTTTGATTTTATTTGCATTGTAAATTTTACGCAGTAATAAAAGTGCATTTTCCCAAATCTATGTAATTGCGTACACAAATTATAGCTACTGCTGTCAAAACCTGTCAAAAACTTTACCAACTTTCTCTTGTGTTCTGAGCCTTCTACTTAAAGTAGCTAGATCCGAATATTATAAATAAATTTTTAGAAAATTCTGAAATAAATAATTATGATTTTCACCAGTAAAAAGTATCTCAATTAGATGTTATTTAATTACTTGTATGTTAAAGAGAACTTTCAAATTAAATTGCTTCGATTGCTTACTTTTATTTTCTAATTTATTTTTTTCAATCAAATGTACATGGAGCGGCCATAACTTTTCCAGCTAACACTGGTACCCAAACTCAGCTTAGTTGGACTGAATTAATGCTGGATTAAGTTCTTTAGCTCCCCTTAGGGTATTAGGATTCTTTTGTATATTATTTCTTATTTACTGCTACCGAAAATTTTTGGGAAGATTTATTTATTTATTACTAAATTTTCAACTTTGAATCTGATCTGTCATTTTAGATAATATAAATTTATCGCAAAGTAGAATTTTATGCATGCATACAATCTGTAAAATGTTGAATAAACTATACTAAATGTTATTTATTTTTACAACGCAAATTAACAAACATAGGGATAAATTAATACTATATGTAGAAAAAAGACACGTAAATGTAGTTGTACATTTTAAGAACATTCGCTATCCATTCAAGTTTTAAAATAGAAAACTTGGTTTTGGTAAACTTAAATCAAAGAGATTCTAAAGAGTTAGCCTGGGTTAGAAACTTTAATCTCGCTTTAAAAGAGAAGAATTGACTCGAAATTTAAGGATGTGAGTCCATAAGGAAAGAAGTGAGTCGACAGGGAAAGAAGTGAGTCGACAGGGAAAGAAGTGAGTCGACAGGGAAAGAAGTGGGTCGAGGAAGAAAGAACAGGGTCGACAGGGAAAGAAATGGGTCGACAGGGAAAGAAGTGAGTCGACAGGGAAAGAAGTGAGTCGACAGGGAAAGAAGTGGGTCGAGGAAGAAAGAACAGGGTCGACAGGGAAAGAAATGGGTCGACAGGGAAAGAAGTGAGTCGACAGGGAAGGAAGTGAGTCGACAGGGAAAGAAGTGGGTCGAGGAAGAAAGAACAGGGTCGACAGGGAAAGAAATGGGTCGACAGGGAAAGAAGTGAGTCGACAGGGAAGGAAGTGGGTCGACAGGGAAAGGAGTGGGTCGACAGGGAAAAAACAGGGTCGACAGGGAAAGACGTGAGTCGAGGAAGAAAGAAGTGGGCCGACAGGAAAAGAAGTGGGTCGACAGGGAAAGAAGTGAGTCGACAGGGAAGGAAGTGAGTCGACAGGGAAAGAAGTGAGTCGACAGAGAAAGAAGTGGGTCGACAGGGAAAGAAGTGGGTCGACAGGGAAAGGAGTGGGTCGACAGGGAAAGGAGTGGGTCGACAGGGAAAAAACAGGGTCGACAGGGAAAGACGTGAGTCGAGGAAGAAAGAAGTGGGCCGACAGGAAAAGAAGTGGGTCGACAGGGAAAGAAGTGAGTCGACAGGGAAGGAAGTGAGTCGACAGGGAAAGAAGTGAGTCGACAGAGAAAGAAGTGGGTCGACAGGGAAAGAAGTGAGTCGAGGGAGAAAGAAGTGGGCCG
Organism: Macrostomum cliftonense; assembly: GCA_950096795.1. Taxonomy (NCBI): domain Eukaryota; kingdom Metazoa; phylum Platyhelminthes; family Macrostomidae; genus Macrostomum; species Macrostomum cliftonense. Next base: position 655,971 of record CATNEM010000145.1, read on the forward strand.
ACAGTAAAAGAAGTGGCTCGATAGGGAAAGAAGTGGCTCGACAGGGAAAGAAGTGGGTCGACAGGGAAGGAAGTGAGTCGACAGGGAAAGAAGTGAGTCGAGGAAGAAAGAAGTGGGTCGACAGGGAAAGAAGTGAGTCGAAAGGGAAGGAAGTGAGTCGACAGGGAAAGAAGTGGCTCGACAGAGAAAGAAGTGGGTCGACAGGGAAAGAAGTGAGTCGAGGAAGAAAGAAGTGGGCCGACAGGAAAAGAAGTGGGTCGACAGGGAAAGAAGTGAGTCGACAGGGAAGGAAGTGAGTCGACAGGGAAAGAAGTGAGTCGACAGAGAAAGAAGTGGGTCGACAGGGAAAGAAGTGAGTCGAGGGAGAAAGAAGTGGGCCGACAGGAAAAGAAGTGGCTCGACAGGGAAAGAAGTGGGTCGACAGGGAAGGAAGTGAGTCGACAGGGAAAGGAGAGGGTCGACAGGGAAAAAACAGGGTCGACAGGGAAAGAAGTGAGTCGAGGAAGAAAGAAGTGGGCCGACAGGAAAAGAAGTGGGTCGACAGGGAAAGAAGTGAGTCGACAGGGAAAGGAGTGGGTCGACAGGGAAAAAACAGGGTCGACAGGGAAAGAAGTAAGTCGAGGAAGAAAGAAGTGGGCCGACAGGAAAAGAAGTGGGTCGACAGGGAAAGAAGTGAGTCGACAGGGAAGGAAGTGAGTCGACAGGGAAGGAAGTGAGTCGACAGAGAAAGAAGTGGGTCGACAGGGAAAGAAGTGAGTCGAGGGAGAAAGAAGTGGGCCGACAGGAAAAGAAGTGGCTCGACAGGGAAAGAAGTGGGTCGACAGGGAAGGAAGTGAGTCGACAGGGAAAGGAGAGGGTCGACAGGGAAAAAACAGGGTCGACAGGGAAAGAAGTGAGTCGAGGAAGAAAGAAGTGGGCCGACAGGAAAAGAAGTGGGTCGACAGGGAAAGAAGTGAGTCGACAGGGAAAGGAGTGGGTCGACAGGGAAAAAACAGGGTCGACAGGGAAAGAAGTAAGTCGAGGAAGAAAGAAGTGGGCCGACAGGAAAAGAAGTGGGTCGACAGGGAAAGAAGTGAGTCGACAGGGAAGGAAGTGAGTCGACAGGGAAAGAAGTGAGTCGACAGAGAAAGAAGTGGGTCGACAGGGAAAGAAGTGAGTCGAGGAAGAAAGAAGTGGGCCGACAGGAAAAGAAGTGGCTCGATAGGGAAAGAAGTGGCTCGACAGGGAAAGAAGTGGGTCGACAGGGAAAAAACTGGGTCGACAGGGAAAGAAGTGAGTCGAGGGAGAAAGAAGTGGGCCGACAGTAAAAGAAGTGGCTCGATAGGGAAAGAAGTGGCTCGACAGGGAAAGAAGTGGGTCGACAGGGAAAGAAGTGAGTCGAGGAAGAAAGAAGTGGGCCGACAGGAAAAGAAGTGGGTCGACAGGGAAAGAAGTGAGTCGACAGGGAAGGAAGTGAGTCGACAGGGAAAGAAGTGAGTCGACAGGGAAAGAAGTGAGTCGACAGAGAAAGAAGTGGGTCGACAGGGAAAGAAGTGAGTCGAGGAAGAAAGAAGTGGGCCGACAGGAAAAGAAGTGGCTCGATAGGGAAAGAAGTGGCTCGACAGGGAAAGAAGTGGGTCGACAGGGAAGGAAGTGAGTCGACAGGGAAAGGAGAGGGTCGACAGGGAAAAAACAGGGTCGACAGGGAAAGAAGTGAGTCGAGGAAGAAAGAAGTGGGCCGACAGGAAAAGAAGTGGGTCGACAGGGAAAGAAGTGAGTCGACAGGGAAAGGAGTGGGTCGACAGGGAAAAAACAGGGTCGACAGGGAAAGAAGTGAGTCGAGGAAGAAAGAAGTGGGCCGACAGGAAAAGAAGTGGGTCGACAGGGAAAGAAGTGAGTCGACAGGGAAGGAAGTGAGTCGACAGGGAAAGAAGTGAGTCGACAGAGAAAGAAGTGGGTCGACAGGGAAAGAAGTGAGTCGAGGAAGAAAGAAGTGGGCCGACAGGAAAAGAAGTGGCTCGATAGGGAAAGAAGTGGCTCGACAGGGAAAGAAGTGGGTCGACAGGGAAAAAACTGGGTCGACAGGGAAAGAAGTGAGTCGAGGGAGAAAGAAGTGGGCCGACAGGAAAAGAAGTGGGTCGATAGGGAAAGAAGTGGGTCGACAGGGAAAGAAGTGGGTCGACAGGGAAAGAAGTGAGTCGACAGGGAAAGAAGTGGGCCGACAGGAAAAGAAGTGGCTCGATAGGGAAAGAAGTGGGTCGACAGGGAAAGGAGTGGGTCGACAGGGAAAAAACAGGGTCGACAGGGAAAGAAGTGAGTCGAGGAAGAAAGAAGTGGGTCGACAGGGAAAGAAGTGAGTCGACAGGGAAGGAAGTGAGTCGACAGGGAAAGAAGTGAGTCGACAGAGAAAGAAGTGGGTCGACAGGGAAAGAAGTGAGTCGAGGAAGAAAGAAGTGGGCCGACAGGAAAAGAAGTGGCTCGATAGGGAAAGAAGTGGCTCGACAGGGAAAGAAGTGGGTCGACAGGGAAGGAAGTGAGTCGACAGGGAAAGGAGAGGGTCGACAGGGAAAAAACAGGGTCGACAGGGAAAGAAGTGAGTCGAGGAAGAAAGAAGTGGGCCGACAGGAAAAGAAGTGGGTCGACAGGGAAAGAAGTGAGTCGACAGGGAAAGGAGTGGGTCGACAGGGAAAAAACAGGGTCGACAGGGAAAGAAGTGAGTCGAGGAAGAAAGAAGTGGGCCGACAGGAAAAGAAGTGGGTCGACAGGGAAAGAAGTGAGTCGACAGGGAAGGAAGTGAGTCGACAGGGAAAGAAGTGAGTCGACAGAGAAAGAAGTGGGTCGACAGGGAAAGAAGTGAGTCAAGGAAGAAAGAAGTGGGCCGACAGGAAAAGAAGTGGCTCGATAGGGAAAGAAGTGGCTCGACAGGGAAAGAAGTGGGTCGACAGGGAAAAAACTGGGTCGACAGGGAAAGAAGTGAGTCGAGGGAGAAAGAAGTGGGCCGACAGGAAAAGAAGTGGGTCGATAGGGAAAGAAGTGGCTCGACAGGGAAAGAAGTGGGTCGACAGGGAAAAAACAGGGTCGACAGGGAAAGAAGTGAGTCGAGGAAGAAAGAAGTGGGCCGACAGGAAAAGAAGTGGGTCGACAGGGAAAGAAGTGAGTCGACAGGGAAGGAAGTGAGTCGACAGGGAAAGAAGTGAGTCGACAGAGAAAGAAGTGGGTCGACAGGAAAAGAAGTGGCTCGATAGGGAAAGAAGTGGCTCGACAGGGAAAGAAGTGGGTCGACAGGGAAAAAACTGGGTCGACAGGGAAAGAAGTGAGTCAAGGGAGAAAGAAGTGGGCCGACAGGAAAAGAAGTGGCTCGACAGGGAAAGAAGTGGGTCGACAGGGAAAGGAAATCCAATTGAAAGTGAAGATAGTGAGTCCAACAGTGTAAAATTTTGTCAATTAGTGTATCTTAAAGATTTTCTGCACATGTAGACACTTCTGGACTCGAGGCAAAACGTCTTAAAAATTGATTCAGATTTTTCTCACTAGTCGTAGTTTTTACATAGCAATTCAAATTCCCCCTAACGTATCCATGAGCAGTTTGAACTCTTGAAAATTAACGAAACCGTCCTGATCCTTGTCCGCCTGTCTAATCATCTCCTTGACGTCGTGCTCGGTGAGGTTCTCGCCCAGGCTGTTCATGACGTAGCGCAACTCCTCCGAGCTGATCTTGCCGTCGCTGTTCTTGTCGAATATTTTAAACACTTTTTTCAGCTCGTCCTCGGTGTCGGATTCTCGTTTCTTCTTCTCCATCATTTCGACAAATTCTTCGAATTCGATGTAGCCTTTTTTCTTGTGATCAACGTCGCTGATCATTTTCTGCAAGTGAAGTTTTTACCGTTTATTATTTATGGCACAACATAATTACTGTTATATGAAAAATTACGTTTTTACCTTGATGAGCCGCCTTATTATGATGAGTCACCTAATTACCCTGATCCTTTGATAAATTACACCGATTCTTTGATCGGGCCGCCTAATTACGCCAACCGTTTGATTGGGCCGCCTAATTACACCAATCCTTTGATCGGGCCGCTTAATTACGTCAATCGTTTGATTGGGCCGCCTAATTACGCCAATCGTTTGATTGGGCCGCCTAATTACGCCAATCGTTTGATCGGGCCGCCTAATTACGCCAATCGTTTAATGATCCACCCACAAGGCGCCATTCTTTTGATCAGATAATTGGACGAATTCTTTGAAATGTGGACTCAAAGCTTAATTGAAGGGCCGAATAATTATATCGATTTTTTAAGTTATTATCATCTAAAACTCACCTGTATATCGGCTTCGGTAGGATTTTGTCCCAAATTTCGCATAGCAACACCCAGATCGGCTGGAGTAATTTTACCGTCACGATTTTTATCAAACAGATTAAACGCCTCTTGGTACTCGGCTTTCTGAGCCGGTGTCAATGATTGCATCGTAAAGTTTGCGCTAGTTCTATAAAATGCGAATTAGGAAATACCCTTCTGCAGAAATTATTGTAACTAACTCCAATTTTCGTCTTCTATTATAGCTATATTGGAATAGCAAAACTGCATTTACCCACAAGCGGCTCCAATGTCTTTCTGTCCCCTAGCTAACTAACAGACTCCGCACGCTTTCTCGTTGCTTAGCAACGGGTCAAACTGGGGTAGAGGTTTATGGGGTGGGTGGAGGTTGCGTTCTCAACCAACTGGAGTACTGTACTCAGGCCCATGAGCTCAATAGGAGTGAGGAGTTGATGGGGTGGTTGGTATCTGCGTACTGCACCCTTCACTTAGCTAGTACCAGTCTGCACTCTCGAATTTACACTGGCAGTTTTGCCTGTTTTTACCAGGTACATATTATAAATTTTCATGATTTTTTAATTGAAAGTTTCCTGGCATTCTAACACTCGTGAAATCTCATAAATGATACTTTTTCATAGAAAATCTTGAGTAGTCAACTGTTTTGGAGACCTCCGCATCGATCAACCTGTAATTCTCAGGTAGATTTAGACATGGTAACCTACCTAAAAAGGATAAAATTATCTGAGGGCATAGCAACTAAATCACACAGAATAACGAACGGAGTCAGACAGGGGTGCCCGCTCTCACCACTGCTGCTTTCTTTATATATCGACCCTCTAAGTAATTTGTTAACTGAATCATTTGACAGCAACACTTCAATCAGAAATGAGCCCATCAACAACTTGCTTTATTGCGACGATTTAGTAATATTTGGAGAAAATTTGGCTGAGTTGCAAAAAGGCCTCGACAAAGTATCCGAATTCTGTCAGTCCCACAAACTAGAAATCAACACACAGAGAACAAAACTACTCAGCTGCAACACACATTCGAAGGGTGCCAACAAACTTATTCTCCAGTTGATTCTGTTAAAGAGTGGAAGTACTTAGAATTTCATATCAACATCAAAGGAACTATAGACTCACATGCCATTGACATTAACAAGAAATGTGGGTACCCAATCTCATTTCTGAGAAAGTTAGCGAGCTTTGGGACTGTAAAATACAAGCAACTATTGGTGTACTGTACAGCCATGATCGAAAGCATTGTGCTCTATGCCTCTGAGGCCTGTGGTGCATTCATTTCTTGGAACCTGGGACCTTGGGACCGAAGCATTATAGAGCGAGTAAATTTTAGGAGTTGCAAGGCCATACTCCAAGTCAGCAAAAATACTGATATCAACCGGGCACGTTCGGAACTAGGCCAGTTACCCCTTTTATACAATATCCAAAGGAGAAGCTTGCAGTACTGGGCTTCTGTAGCAAAGCGTCCAGATTCTATACTAGATAAATTGATGGCGGACCCAGAATACAGTGATGTTGGCCTCAGATCAAAATTCAGCAGCAAAGTAATGCAAAACTACAACGTAACTAGCATTTCAAAGGCGCTCAAAACACGTAGAACCAATTTTGATTCCGAGTTCAGAAGGCATTGGGCACAGAAAATCGAAAATTCTTCCAAATTGAGCCACTTTATATTTTTAAAGGAAAACTACTCTCCCGAAAAGTACATTAAGAATATTAGAAATCCAAAGTACAGAAGAACTCTGGCATCATTTAGATTGGGCAATCAAAAACTTGCCTGGGAAACGCTGCGAACAGCTAGGCCGAAAATCCCTTATGAAAACAGATTGGGCCCCAAGTGTAAAACAGAGGTGGAAAATGAAATCCACTTTCTGTTCAAATGTCCATGGGTTCAGTATCGTGTTGCCCGAAAAGATTTTGTCACAATTGTGTCAAGTAAGATAGCAAATTTTCAGTTTTTAACAGATGAAGACAAGTCATTCTATTTAATGACACAGGAAGACATCTCCGTAACGGAACTGCTGGCTCAGTACATCATAAGAATGAGCGAAATTAGAAAGCAGCTGCTCTGATGCACCCACAATCGATAAATTCGGAGTTTTTTTAATGCAAAATTTCAAAGTGTACCAGTACTTCTCGTTTTTTTTTATTTTTTTGTTTGTAACCATAGGAAAATAATTGATATAGCGTTTGTAATGTTGCTCAAATATTTTATTACCGTGCGCTAGAACTTTTGTACAATTTTCATAATTTTTATTATTTCGCATTGGCTTTTTTCGTTACCTCTTAATAAATTATAAAAAACAGCACCCTTTCGGCGTGCGTAGCTTTAATAATAATAATAACAATAATAATAATAATAATAATATTTCGCCAAATATTTGCAGAAGTATGTATTTATTTTTAGACAAGTCATGCAATTTACTAGCTACTTTGACAAATTCGCATGCAGATGTTGCTTGTTCTAGATTCTCTATAATCAGTGTAGCGATAATCTAATATCTCAGACAAAATAATAGTGCTCGAAGATCTATAGTTACTTTACCAAACGATTATATATTTTCAATTAAAGTAAATTGCTAAATCTTTTGACGAATAATTTGGCGTAATAAAACAAAGGAGGGCCACTCAGACCGACGACAACCAGCGCGAAGTTTGAATAGAAAGAGTTCGAGCGAATATATATTTTTGAAATCGGATTTATAACAAAATTATTGATTGAAAATATTCATAAAAATCGAGATACATTTAAATAATTGAATTATCTATTGCTTGATAATTTGGAAAATAAAAGTAACGTTGAAAGACTGCGAAAAGCTGAAATCCAAATCGTCACACTACGATATGGATTAGAACTCTTAAAAAGTTAAAATACAGACTTCGCTGGCAAAGCTGAAAATCCTATAATCTACTTTAGCTAATTACGAGCGTACATGTACATCATTTTAGGAGAGGAGGCGCTATGACAGAAATTATTGTGCCAAGCAAGCGACTATTGGTGAATTATTAAAATAAACAATAGAAAACTGTCCTTTTTAAGTGTGAAAGTACAATTTTATGGCTCCAAAGAATTTATCAAAGTTGTAGCCGTTTCTGGCAAGCTCACTGCCGAATCATGCACTCGAATGTCTTCATAGAGTAGTCTAGGGTGAGACCGGAGCCCGGGTCGATGTAGTACAACCCTGCGGTCGAAAGAGCGGCAGGCGGCACTAGGTAAACTCCATTAGGGCCCATGAATTGGCAACCTCTGAACCACCAGCCAGCCGAAGCCGCGAGTGCGCAGCTTCCAGCACTCAACATGTCGTTGTCAGAATCCGGCGTGCTGAACTGCTGGTTGTTCGGTAACCAATCAATCAAAGTTGGCTGTCCGACACTCGACCTGCTCGCGTCCAGCGATCCCATTGCGGCTCTGTACTTGTCAGCAGCTGCGCCAACCGAGAACGGGGCGTTCTCAGCCCAGTACCACGTGCCGTTCCAGTTGCTGAACTCCCATCGGACTCTCCACAATCCGGTCGCAGTGAGCTGATGGAGCCGCTCCAGTCCCATCCAGTAGTTCGCACTCTCGCCCTGACCGAACCCGCTCACATACTCCGACCAGCTGCGATTGAAGCTGACGGAGCCGTCGACTCTGTGCTGGAACGTCGTCCAGCAGCTCACGGGCTCGCGCATCTGCAGCGGGCAACGCGTGTTTTCTCTGCCTTGTCATGTACGAGCGTATTGCATCCCCAGCTATCTGACAGCAGGGCTCAGGTTGGTGCACTCACCCACAGCAACGGCTGGCTGGAGTTGCTGGCGTGTCGGCACTTCCTGCAGCCGCCGGCTCCCCGAGTGCAGGCCAGCAGCGAGCAGGAGCCCGAGGCCGCGTCGAAGCGCACCGCGTCCGCGTTCTCAGCCTCGGTCATGCAGTGAATGTCGCTCAAGGCCGTCTTCACAACCAGCACTCGGTACTCAGCGATGTCGTCTCGCTGCTGCTTTCAGTTCAGCTCAGCAGCGACCGCCACAGTCAGGAAAGAAAAAAGGATTGGCACTAAATGGCCCTTCAGTGTTAGTCGCAGCATCCTTGTTGCTGTGTGCTCGGCAGCTGTTGCAATGCTTATTTTCTGTCAACTTTGTCAGCTATATTATGGCCCTCGTATTTTGCTCTGCTCTACGCTCGTATCATGTCCTTGACTCTGCCTTATAGCTACGTGTGCTTTGCATCAACCAGCATATTTTTTATCTCCACCCACGCCGTTGCCATGACAGACTCCCAATTAAACAGTGCACACGTACATGTAAACTCCAACATGTACTCCCGAAAATGACGTTTCCCTCCAATGCGTCCACACGGAACGTTGCAACATCAAAGCTACGTAGGCGTCCACCTCATAGTAGAAAATGCCCAGCTTGGAGGGTCTTCGCGCTATCATGCACCCCCTATTCAAGTTATAATGCCTGCATGTATTTTATTAATCTGGCGGATGAAAATGAATAACAAATAATAAAAATGAAGCTGCACGGACAGAGGCGGTTGCGGAATACGCTCTTAGAGTCAATCCGCCATCAATTGAATCCAAATCAAAGGTCACAAAGGCACAGCCGCAAGCGTTTCGACTAGAACACTTCATCTATTATTAATTTGATGGCCTATCCAAAAATTTTTCCTGAAAAGAGGGACTTAAATAAACCGTGGATCCAACTACATGTATTTAGACGCAAAATGCTAACCACACTACTTTTTCAGTTTCAGAAACAGTATTCATGCGCAGCTTTCTATTCTGATTAGTGAATTTATTAATTCTAATTAATAAAACCTGGTAAACTTTTAAAAGCAAGTCGACCGAATTCCACGTATCGCTGAGCTTTCGACCAGATAGTCGTACCAAAGACCACTTAAAAGTTAACGGTTAACGGTCCTTGAGGCGTAAAGCCCGAGGCACAGCCGCAGCTAGCTGCGGGACAGGTCTGATGGCCGTTGACACAAGCTGCTGGGGCTGCAACATCCTTGCTTTGCACTCTGGTACCTCGGAAAGTGCAAACGGGCGAGTCAATCCTGATTGTTGTCTTCGAGAAGCAGTAAAATATGACAGATTTAAACGCCTTTTTAACAGGCTCTTTGAAAGCAGTTAGACACTTAAAAATGTATTACCTTTGTACTATTCGGCTACTTTTCCACCCCACTCCGTTGTGGGAGAAGAGAACTGAGGGGAGTTTCCAAACTAGTCGAAGTCAGCTACGGGTTGCCTGATGATCCTCGCCTGACCCGCAGATCTCTGGCTACAGTGTCTCCGCCCTGAGATAGACTTTGGTAACGTTGGCACGAGGGCTTGGCCTACATTCACCCCTCCTGCAGCACAGGCGTATGAAAGGTACTCCGAGACAGTAAAAGAACATCGGAGGCCGCCACCACCCCTTGCGACTGGGTACGCCAAAAGCCAGCCTATCGAGACAGGGGTCCCGTCCGATGGTTCCGGGGTCTTTGTACTAGCAGGGGAGAGAAACATAGCCGAATCAGGGACTCTGCTAAGGGCACTAATTGGAGATCTGCACTACAACACCAGAGGACTTGTTAGCAGGGGATCCTTCGTGGCTGTAGCTTAATCGGTAGATTGGGGAGAGCCTATTAAGAGTAGTATAAGCCGAAAATGGGCTCTGTAGGTTTCCAAACACTCAGTGTGGGAGGATAGCTACTAAGTATCTAGGGTATGCACCGCTTCTAGTCAGACTACGCAGACAGACACCACGCTCTCAACACACTCGTGGACCCGACAGGGCTCAGCCGTGAGCCTTCCCTAACTTTCCCGTGCTTCACCGCTCTTGGGAGGGTTTAGCACGCCATGGATTGCTCAGATGAGGAACAGAGACAAAATAGGATTTATGATGTTAAATCTACAGGAGCTGTACAGGAGCTGTAGCCTAGTGGGAGTTGTAGCCTAGTGGCTAGGGCGCCTGCCGTATGACCGGAAGGTCGTGGGTTCGAGTCCCGGCCCCTAGGAGACAATTTGTGCCCTTGAGCAAGGCACCTAATCCCGCATTGTTTCAGTCCACCCAGCTGTGATTGGGTACCAGCATATGCTGGGTAATAACTGATCCTGAAGCAGGCCTTGTGAGTGAAGATTCCCTGTTCGCCAGGCAGGTAAAAAGATGGAGCTGGCAGTGGGTGCCTACCATGCCCGAGAGTGTTTCAGGTGCAACGGGTGTGCAGTCTTCACCTGCATCAGCACCCGCGCTACAGGTTTACCTGTCAGCGTCTGTTATTATTATTATGGAGCTGAAGATGCTGATACTGTCGTGGTACGGTCCCCGGAAGGACAATGGGACTTTTATGAGTCCAAGCTGAGAAGCTTCTGAGAATTTTAGGGGCATAGTCTTGCAGTTTATCTATTGCTCAAATTGGGGATGAAATCCTCCTCCACGGCCGTTGCCTCTCCTCGATTGGCCACCGGTGTCCTGGCGTCAGGGAAAAACAGATTTCGAGGTCTGGAAATGAGGAAAAATGAGGATTCGGCGAGGGAGCGCGTATTCAGGGAGACAGTTACACTAGTTTCGACCATAGTAAACCTGGCACTGGTAGGTGCAGAATGGTACGAATGACTGGTAGGCTGCAATTGTTTCGCGCATGCAATTCAATTTAGATTTATTTAAAAGTTTATGGATCTATCTTGATGATAATAATGGTGATAATTATGACGCTATGTAGAGGCAATCTAAGAGTACGACCGTCTAAAATTAACATTTGTGTTCTACGATTTTTTAAATAGAAAAATACCAGAAAATTTGAAGTTTTTTGGACAATTTTACCAAAATATCACACTTTTTCTAACGAATTTGCCTCGCGGACACACTGTATATTCCTGTTCCGTTTTCAAAATTTCAGCATTTGTTTCCAATAGAATGTAGACAACACACACACACAGATGCGGACATCACACAGCTGCCTTCAAGCATTCTGCCAAGCCTTTCTCTTTGATGCTTCCTGCCTGGCTACAGAAATCGTTTTGTCTCCATTTCTCTTCGCTGCGTTCCTCCCTTCCCCATCAGAGGCTCCAGCCACTCCCCGACTACACATGCAATATGGAGGAAAGATTTTCGTGTTGCAGTGTCGAAGAAAAGGACATTTCAGTTTTTCGAATTGCTTGCAAGCCGAGAGGGCAGAAAAGAACGATGGACGAACGGAGGGTTGACGGTAGGCGCAGACGGGGAGAAACAAAGCTGAAAAATTAAAACGACTGGCGCATGTCCCATCTGGGAGCGAGATTTCAACTCCCCGCTGCGTGCAAGTCGCCACCAAGGACTGTCTGCCGGACATGCAGCCAGAGAAGCAGCAAAACGTCCGCAAAATTGCTGTCCAAGACAGCGACGATGAAGACGACACCGGTTCGACATTCTCAGATGCGTCTGACATCAGCTGGGAGGAGACTGCGGCAGCTGGCAATCTGGCCGACATCAACTTGGACTCGTTGCTGCCCTTGAACACGGCCCGGCTGTTAGAGGAGGCCGCCGTCCTGGAGGACTGCGTGGCCGAGTTTCTACAGGCTGCGCCAGCTCTGGAGGTGGCCGACGTCGAATTTGAGCAGGTTGAAGACGGCGGCCTGCTAGTGGCCGACAGTAGCGAGATGCGGGTGACGGCGGTGGAATCCAGAACTTGCTGGCCCTTGCAGGTACTTCAGTGCTGACAACTGGACATTCATTAGTTGGTTGGGGTAGATTTTTCCAATGAGAGCGTAATAAAATCCACGAAATTTAATGCACTTTTAACTACATATATTTCATCTAATTCTTCAGTACAAGCCAGTGATTTTCGGTAATAAAAATAAGTCTAGCGATGATCTCTATGCTTTGAATACTACTCATTTAAGTAGTAAGTTGAGTGACGATTCAATTAATCAAGAATTCGTTCGAAGGAAAACCTACATGAATGCCGCATTTCTATGAAATGACATCATCGCAGGTGGTTCACAGCTCCGCTGCAACTGTTCTGCTTCTGCCATTGCCAGCATCTGCAGCTCGCGGCAGCCTAGTTGGACCGCCTCCGGTGCCACCGCCGCCAAAGCCCCCAGCGCCGCTGCCTAATCAGTTGAGTCACCAGCAGCTTCACCAGCCTCAGCAGTTGCAGCCGCGAAGCCTGCTGGCAATGCTCACCCAGCCGAAGCTGGTGCCGCACAATCCCGAGATGCACACCGTCCACCTGGTGGAACGTCCTCGTCAAGCGCCTCGGAGAGCGTCTCTAGCCAGTCGGCTAGCTGCAGCGGCCAGCGCTGCCACTGGACTTCAATTCCAACCGCTGACGCCGCCGCCGATGACCCGATGCGAAAAGGTGCCATATTTGCACGGCTTTCGATTTGGCGATACCTATCAGCTCCATTCGAAACTGTGGCTTCTGCCGCAGCTTCTTTGCGGCGCTTTAGCGCTGACAGGCATCCTTCTGACCTTGGTTGGAATTATCATGCTGCAGATTAATAAATACCTGGTGTCTTTGTGAGTTTACCAATTAACCATAGCTAGATGGTACTACGAGCAAAAATGCCTAAACATTCGTAAACGACCAGCTTACATACTATTTCAGATGTGATACACCCGAGGAACGAATCAACTGCCTTAGAAAGGATGAGGAAAGTATTACTAGGTAAACGGCGTTCCTGTATTTATTCGATGCTGATTTAGGAAGTACTCAGAATGCATACTGCGATAAAAACCGGCACCACATTGACTTTTTCTCACACCCACGCCAAGTGTCACCATGTCAATCGGTGTTGGCACGGCCGGAGGCGGCTTATCACTCATCCTAATCTGTGCCATCGTGTTTCTACACGCGTTTTGCGTTATTTATAACGAAGGCGAGCATCACCAGGTGAAGAAATTTTTGTTAGTTCAATCAATATTTACTCAAGACACCCCCGCTAAATGAAGGGAGCACGAGATTCTTCCTGCCGAGATTTTCCCGTCGGAAGTTTTCCTGCAGCGAGGTTTTCTCATAGCGATAAAAAGAGGGACTGTAGTAGCTTCAGGTATATCTATAGCCGAATCTCTGAACCAACTCACAGCATTTTCGACGTACGCTCGTATTATGTCTTAATCCAATGAATTGTTACCGCACAGCTCAACCCGCAAGAGTCAAAAAGGTGCATGGCAGCACAGCAGGAACGCATTTCTACCTCCCGGGAAAATCTGCAAGCTACAATCATACAGAATTAGAAGGAATACTTAAAGAAAAAATCTACGAGGTAAAAACTCGTGCAAGTGAACTCGCTACGAGAAAACCTCGCTGCGGTAAATACTCGACGGGAAAACTTGCTGCGGGAAAAATTCCTACGGGAAAATGTCGGCGGCAAAAGGTAGCGGGAAAATCCCTAAATGAATGCTACATGGATTAACTGTTGGGTCTCGAGGAAAGGACCTTAATATTTATGTCACCAATAAACTTCAGAAACAGGAAAACGTCAGCCTACACGTACCGGGCGCCACTTGTCATGCTGACATGTTCGACTTCGCCAGCGTCATGCAGTCGACCGCGCGGCAACAACAAAAACAACTTGAGGAGACCAAGAACAAGGATGTACCAGCTACTAAGACCCAGGCGGTAGATGAAGAGCCGCTACAGCATAGTGCAGCTGAGAATGGCAGCAATTTGGTGCGCTGTCAAAGTCAGTACGACAATCTGCAGGAAGTGACGGATGATTTTGTTTGACTAACAGCGATTCACAAGGATTCACTCGAAAATGCCTAACAAGAACAAACGTAATCGTTAAGTAATAGATGTGTCAGCAACACGTGTCAATCAGAATTTTTTCCCAATTTGTTTTCCGCTCACTTTTCCTAACGAGCACTTTAGAGCGCCTCGTTCAAGGATGAATATCTTGCCTTGAAGAATACTCAATGCAGAAAACCTGTGCCCAACTCATGGATTCTTAATCGGTTAATTGCAACGAAAAATTTCACACCCACTCTTTAGCTGAGAAGATTTTTTCTAATGAAAAGAGTATTAAAAAAATAATTTGTTGAGAAAATTTTGATAATTACATATTTTACTAGATGGCATTCATCAGTACCTGAAGATATGCATTCTAATGCTCGCTTGTTGTCCATCTAGCTTTCTTTTCTACTGCAACTAGATAATTAATTTGCGCTTCCTAATGCACTAATTCTGCTGTAGGTGGGAGTATGGGATCCCATGCGGAGTTTATCAGCATAAAAAACACACAACGCTGGGAGATGGCGATTCTCAATTTATCCCTTCAGCGTATAGCATTGTCGGAGGGGGCAAACACAGGGGCGTATAGATGAAGGAAAGGGGATAGGGATTTTACTGAGTCTGGGTTTGTGGATAATTTTTTTTTGCTAGCTAGTTCAGTCCGTCTCCCGGTATCGCGAGAGAGTACATTTGGTGCCGGCTGTTGAGAAGGCCTCCCTTGGGGGGATAAGGCCGAGAAGGGATATGGATTCATAGAACAGAATCTGCTCCAGACCACCCCCAGTCAGCCTCACTAGCTGTCTCTCTCTTTCTTGCTCTCCATCTCGCCTCCAGCATCCCTAGTTGCGTCTCCCCCCCCCCTTGAAGGTCCGCGGGAGGCAACCAATAAAATTAAGATCTGTAAAGGAAGCCCCGAGAGCTGGGCCCAGCATACACAGACTGGAACTTGTGCTTATATTGAAAAAAATTTTGCTGAGCCTTCACAGATATTTTTACAGGACTCAAATTGCACTTGTCTAATAGGATTAAAGCTGGTGAGTTTTTTACCCTTTGATATTTTTAACCAAATGTTACTACAGGCTCTATTTACGAAGTTTTACCGGTAAGTAAAAAGAGCTCAAGAGGAGCTAAAGACAACCACGTCATCAGTTGAGCCAAAAAGACACTTTTATGAGCAATTATTGCACAGCCTTTTAGTTGGCATGGGTTTCTGCGAGACACACTCCCAAAAAAAAACTGGGATGACTTCCAATGCATATTGTGCTCAGTTGCTCGCTGACTCTGCAAGAGCTCTCCAACCATATGAGGACCAATACGAGTCAGACACGCTGAGTCAAGGGAATTGACTTCCCTTATACGAGTACTATCTGACAGTTGGGAAGCAGCTATGCGTTTTTGTACGCCAACCCAACGTGACTAAAATGTGACGCCCACAAAACCCCAGCGGTCCCCAGCCGCAGCAATTTTCTAGCGTTCACATCAACAGACAGCTTTTGACTTGCAAGTATTCTGCAGGTCAGTTAGTTGATGCTGTTTAATACGAATAAATCGAATTAGAGAAATAAAACATGGCACAAATGCAAAATCCAACGACTTGTAAGTTTCATTTTTATACGGATAAACAGTTAACTATACATAGTTTTCTAAAAATAATCTTACCATATTTGAATTTCGAGAGGAGTTGTAGCCTAGTGGCTAGGGCGTATGTCTTATGACTGGAAGGTCGTGGGTTCGAGCCCCGGCTCCAGGAGACAATTTGTGCCCTTGAGCAAGGCCACTTAATCCCCGCATTGCTTCAGTCCACCCAGCTGAGATTGGGTACCAGTTTGAGCTGGGTACATTTATTGTGGGTGTTACGGCCCCTACAGCCCGTCAGGACTGAGCAGTTGTACACAGCACTCGGATGCGCCGCGCAACTAGCTGCGGCTGTGCCGTGGGCTGTACATCAGGTCGAGAGGTCGGGTGTCTGAATTTATTCTTTTTCGAAAAAAATACAAAAGTGTTACCAGTGTTACTTTAAGACTAACGTACGCACTCTATCTAACCAAATCGAACACACCAGTGAACATGCTCGGTTACATCAAACGACGATTCTCTTCCGGCGACGTTCAAGGCGAAGGAGACGAAGCTGCTGAACAACAGCAGCAGCCAACGCAGCCGGCGCCGCCACCTCCGCCGCCGCCGCCGCCGCCGCCGCCGCCAGCGCAGCCACAGCAACAAAAATCCTCATCGTCCACAACGTCGTCATTCTTCGGTAGAAGAGGCCCATCGCCCAGTGCTCCAACATCGCCGTCAAAATCGGCATCGGCGTCCAGTTTGATGAATCCGTTCGCGGCTGCGTCTGGCGGAGGCGTCGGCGGTGCTGGAAGCAGCAGCGGCAGCGGTGGAGGAAGCAGCGGTGGAGGTTTGGCAAGCCAGCTGGGCTTGAGTCGCAGCATCTTTGGCAAAGCTCATGCCTATAATAAGGACCGATGCAAGACTCTGTTAGTAATTGACGAGCCTCACACCGACTGGTAAGGAACGGTGACGTCACAAGGACTTAAGTTAAAAAAAAACTACGAGTATCTTAGCCCATAATTACTCACTTCCTAAACGTTTCATAATCAAACACTTGCTGCTTTCAGTCCCAGTGATCACCAGTTAGCAAGTAGAAACCCAAAGACACGTTGTCCCTAATATTCCTTAAAACAAAAGACGTTGGCAACTATATCAAAGATATTTTCGTATTTTTCTGTCTGTCTTTTTTTCTTTCACTGTTAAGCGAGTCCCCGAATATCTTTTAATTTAAAATTTTTAAGCATTTAAAAATTAAGGAAAATCAGCACCCAATTGTTTTGTGGAAACATTCTTTACTAAAAGAAAAAAATTATTTCAGGTCGAAATACTTTCGAGGCCGAAAGATTTTAACGGATTTTGATGTGCGAGTCGAGCAGGTAAGACGAACTCCAAGTCGAAATAATCTTTTCCGATTTAATCCAGCTCGTATTAACAAATGGCTGGATTTCCCTTGGGGAGGCGTGTAAATTTCCTGAATTTCAATCATCAGAAATGCAAAATAGGGCAATCAAATTATGCTAATTTGTTTAAGCAGGGAGATTAAGCGATTGATTCGGGCTGAGTGAGTGTGATATCAATAAATAAAATATTACTAAAAATGATGTCTTTTTTATATGCAAACTTAATGCCCGAAGCCAGAAATGAAAAAATTATTTTAAAAGTATCTACGTAAACACAGGGAGATAAATAATTTGATGATTAAGTCGTAGCAGCAACTCCAACAATGACGTGAAAGATGATTGATACGTTTCTAGTTACAATTTCGTGAAATTTAAGACTGCTAGTCGTCTCGTCAATCAAATTGAAAACCCGCAGGCCGTGTTTTCGGAAATCAGGCTGACAGCCAACACGCGATGCGGATGCACTGTGGAACTGGTTGGCTCTGGAAGCGTTTCAGGCGATGGGAAAACAGCAAGGTGAGAAAATGGTGGCCGTAGAGGGACAGTGGGATACACAGACATACAGACAGACAGACATACAGACAGACAGACAGACAGACAGACATACAGACAGACAGACAGACAGACAGACAGACAGACACAGACAGGTAGACAGACAGACAGACAGACAGACAGACAGACAGACAGACAGACAGACAGACAGACAGACAGACAGACAGACAGACAGACAGACAGACAGACAGACAGAAAGACAGACAGACAGACAGACAGACAGACAGACAGACAGACACAGACAGGTAGACAGGCAGACAGACAGACAGGCAGACAGACAGACAGACAGACAGACAGACAGACAGACAGACAGACAGACAGACAGACAGACAGACAGAAAGACAGACAGACAGACAGACAGACAGACAGACAGACAGACAGACAGACAGACAGACAGACAGACAGACAGACAGACAGACAGACAGACAGACAGACAGACAGACAGACAGACAGACAGACAGACAGACAGACAGACAGACAGACAGACAGACAGACAGACAGACAGACAGACAGACAGACAGACAGACAGATAGACAGACACATACAGACACACGGACACACAGACAGACAGAGAGACAGACAGACAGACACACTCACGGACAGACAGAGACACACACAGACAGAAAGACAGCGAGATTGCTACATATACTTTAAATTAAGGAATTTACGAGCTTAAAAGAATCTAAAAGCTAAAAGTACACGTTTGAGTAGTACAAATTTGAGTAGTATCCCACTATAACTGGATGCAAAAATCAATATTTTCCAATCCTAAATGGAAAGCTCAGCCTGACATCCTTGTGCTCTAAATCAGTATTTTACGCTACAGAACGAAAGAACGAAAGAATCAGGACGGAAAAATATTCCCATTTCACACTCATCTTGCGGCGCGACCAAGCGTGACGACTTTTTGCATGGGCAGTTATTCATATCGATCCCATTGAATTGTGTGAGACCTCTCCAGCTTTCAGGTCAATCTTAGGCGTAGAATTTTTCTTGATTGATTCGTTCATTGCAAGAAAGAAGATGATTGATTCTGTGAAAACCTGTCCGAGTAATGGGACACTGCATGGCTCGATTGCTATTCCGCTGAATGAATATGACTGCATGATACAAATGCCAAATTGAAAAAAAATTGATTATGCAATAATGCCTATTTAGCGCATAAAAGTACATGCAAATTGTAAAAGTGAAGGTGTACATCTGGGCTGGACTTTCTTATCGTGCAAACATGGATGTACACTCATTTCTCGTCAGTGTACATACACCGTAGCACAGCAACCCCAAGTTAGTTCGTAATTTTAGGCTGCATCTTTAGCTGATTGTCTTTAATAAAATTTAGTGTTTTGCTTTTCTATCAACCCACAGAAGCTTCAAACCGGACTTTGTCCTGGTTCGTCAGCACGTACGCGATGCTGATCAAGATTGGCGTCGGATAATTATCGGTTTCTTGCACGCAGGAGTTCCCACTGTTAATAACTCTATGGCCTTGTACAACTTCTCTGAGCGGGCCTGGCTGGTGTGTTTACTGTGTGTGTTTTTTATAGATTGACTTTTTCAAACATTTCTACTTATAAGTAGAGTAAAGTAGGCAATTGTATTATAAATTCAATGATCATTTCAAATAAAAAATTATACGATCTCATCAAACACCAGTACCAAATCAAACTGGAACCAATGCAATTTTCATTTACAGTTTGCCCACCTGGCTCAAATACAAAACCGCGTTGGGGATGAAAATTTTCCCCTGATCGAACAAAACTATTTTCCCAGCTATCAGGATGTGGTGAGTTGAATGTATAATTCTTAATGACTTCCTTTGATTTTATTTTTAATGAAATCATACTCAATCAGTATGTAGTAGTCATCAGTAGAGTTGTAGCCTAGTGGCTAGGGCGCCTGCCTCATGACCGGAAGGTCGCGGGTTCGAGTCCCGGACCTAGGAGACAATTTGTGCCCTTGAGCAAGGCACTTAATCCCGCTTTGCTTCAGTCCACCCAGCTGAGATCGGGTACCAGGTTGAGCTGGGTAAATTCAGTATGGGTGTTGCGGCCCCTCCAGCCCGTCAGGCTGAAAGCTGTACACAGCCCTCGGATGCGCCGCGCAACTAGCTGCGGCTGTGCCTTGGGCTGTACATCTGATCGAAAGTTCAGGTGTCTAAATTTATTTTTTATTATTTATTTATACTCAATCAACAAAATCATTTTGAACCGAGGAAGGCTTTTCTTTGCAGCTGCACTAACATATAAAATTCCAAAAAAATTCATTCGTTCTCCAGAGAAGAAAAATCCTCCAGCAGAGCAATCAAAATCTAAACGGAACCAATTTAGTCGGTGGGCATCATATTTCTTCATTCGCCGAGTTTTTCTGCTCCAGTTTTTTTCAACACAGATTAATCCTGGGATATTAAGAGTTCTGGGATGACTGCTAGGAAAATTTTGCCTCGAATGAGTGCTCTAATCCTAGATTTTTCATTTCAATATATTACTCAAACGCAGGAGTTCAAGCTACGAGCGAGTCGCAGCACCAATATTATGGATGTGGTAATAAAAATTTTGATTTTGAATCAGTAAATACGAGTATAGAAAAATTGATTTAATTCCGGGTAAAACTTTTTTATTAAATCAGATGCAGCAGTCGCTTAGACAAACCAAATCAAACCAGGTATACGATAACGATTAAACAAATTATTTTTAAGCAATTAACAATTTGCTTAAAGCATTGCACAGGTGCTTTTTTATTCGTTTATATTTACACATTAAAGCAAAAAATATTAAAAAAATTTCTTCCGATGATAAAAGTATCTTGCTGCATGAAACCAAAGTTTATCAGTTAGACATGAGGTAATTCATAGACTTAAAAACTTTAATTTGGTCAGCATTTTGTTTTAAGATTCCTGTTCGAAATTCCTGTGTGAGTCGAGTTAATTTAGAGTTTATACTCGGAAAAATTTACTTCAGAAAGTTGCATGGAATTTAAGACTTTTTTCAAGAAAAAAAACGCTTTTTGGAAAATCGATTCGATTTCAAATATTATTAACAACAATTTAATACGTACATGTAGGTAGAACTGTTACACAATAAAGCAATATGAAGTTACTGTAGCAAATGAAGTTGATACAGTAGTCAAAACAGAAAATATTGTGTTTTTAATGACATTATATCGCAGTGCCTGCACTCGAGAATTTTCAATCTTACAATCTAAAAAATCGTTTTGCCATCATGTCATAATTAATGTTCTGTACAGGTAGATTGTAAATCCCGCTAGTAAGCTAAGCATTGACACCGAGACGTATTGCATCTAGCTCAAAATTTTTGCCAATACAATTTCTGTAGGCCCTGGGACTGGCAGTGTGCCATTGACAACCGCTCCAACCAGTATAGATGTCTTTGTAGTACTGGCAGTAGCTGAAGCGTGCGTGACACATGTTGTAGTCGGTCTCTGTGTGCAGCTGGCAGACCTGCTGTCTCCGTGCAGTCGGCCAAACAGCCGAGTTTGTCAGTCTGATGTCTTCAATCTAGAATCAATACAGATCAAGTGACACCTTGAACCGATTGTGTACCAAAGAATAAGTGCAAACATACTTCAAACCTGTGGAATCTTTGTACTTTTGGAAGACTTTTAATCAAGTTTATCTATAGGATATAAAAATTAGCTGCTGGCAAAAATTTCTATTCATAAAACCAGACTAAAACTAACGACCCAAGAACGGTCTCCTAAACGGTCTTGAACTAAACGAGCAACGCCATACTTTACTAAATTTGAGCGGCAGTACTGCTATAAACTATTTATAATATTGCATTCTTTCTGGTGCCTAAAAGTCGGCCAACTGCGAGGCTCCTTGTTTATTTCATGTGTCAGTCATTCTTGTTGCCTTCTTTTGGGATTCCTAAACTGGCGTGCAGGGATTTTAAATACCATAAGGGGTATTTCTTCACTGCAGCATTTCTTTGCCAAAAAAGTTTATAATCTACATCTCATAGAATTCTATCTATAGCCACCAATATTTTATATAGAACATGACTATTAATTAGGCATCATTGACCGAATGTTGTCAGCTCACCTGACAGCTACGACAACCATCGGCGTACAGGCCACGTCTCAGGTAGCGAGCCTGCAGCCTGCTGACGTGCTGCTGTTGATCATCAATGGCAAGAAGGCGTCTCCTGTCCCGTTTTCTAGGCCAATAGGAGACCCAGCTGCACACGGACAGCTGTAGTCTTTGTGATCTGTTGCCGATACTGATTGAGTGGCCTTCGATGTCGTGCAAGATTTCGATTTAGAAATCCAGTTAGTATAGTGGACTAGCTCGACGAACCCCCCAAAAAACCATTTCATGAGCATTATGAGTTCTATCTGACAACACTGTATGCGTTCTAGCCACACTCACCTGTAACAAGGTAAAAACTGCCAGCATGAAGGCTTCTACTAATTAGTGGTGCGTTCGGTTGCCTGAATGTTACTTGACCGCACGAGTCTCTCAGGCTAGCCACGTGAAGAACGATTCGAAGACCTTGTCTTAGATCGTGAAGCTATAGGAGGAAGAAGCACAGTAAAGTATTTTGAAATCGAAGTCATAAAAAATGGCAAAAAATAGTCCCTCTATTGTACCTTTCTGTGAAGCTTGAAAATGCGTTTAACTTTCGCGAAAATTACTTGCTCGCTGGTGTTGGAGACAATTTGTACGGATTGAATCCTAACTTTGAGCACTGCAAAAAAACGAATACGAAACTTGATGAGAGGCGACAAGTCCGTGAGCATTTCAATTAGGAGTAGCTTTTAAAAATCGGCAAACAAAGTTCACAGAGATTTGAAAGATTTTCACTTTACGTGCCTTTGATTTCTGAGCAAAACAGATTTTTTATTGAAAAATTCTCACCAAAATCGCTGCGACAAAACGCCATCTGCGGATGTTGCGGATGATGCGGCTGGCAATTGCAGCCAGGAGCGCCAAACTCTGCAGCCACCTCGCTGCTTTGAAGAAGCAGCAGCAGCAGTATTAGTTTGAACAAAAACTGGTGCATCAAATGATCAAGGACGGCCATTGTTTTAATTACATGATGATTCTTCGTACTTTCAGACAGTGTCTCAGTTTGACAAACAATATAGAAGAACAATATTACCTGATATAAGCTCGTTGGGGACCTAATTTTAGCATGGATTGGGGAGACCTCTGGTTGAGGACCAATCAAAACAGCCAGCCATTGGGATTTGGGATCTTGCTATTGCATGCCAGCTGTAATGGTATAGAAATAACTTTGTTTATTAATTTTGTTTCTTAGACATGCTTGCTGGTGATGTATTTAGAAAATTAAGTCGCTAAAAGAAGTTTCAAATTATTTTTTTTAAAATTGCATTTTCCCCAATTCTCAGACCGTGGCGCAGGACAATTTTCCCATGGCGATGAAAATCGGTCACGGACACGCAGGTCTCGGCAAGGTGCGTTCGTTTTCCCTTTCTTTTTATGTTTATCTAACAAGCCGATCAAGGCCTTCTGAGTCACGGCCAAGCGGAGGGAAAACGCGTTTGACTGGACAACACAAAAATGCCAGTTTAGGATGCGCAATTTTCACTGTTTTGTAAACTGTGCCAGCTATATGTGGGGAGCCGAACTTCTTCCGGTGGTAGTGGTGGCATCGCGGATGGTTGCTAGGGTGGCAGTTTTCCCATAAAGAATGGCTTAGGCTTGTTAAGTCTGCAAAGACCATTTTGATCATTTTGAATCAGCGAATGTTAAACAAAAAGCGAATCTATATAGCAATAATAAAAGTGCAAAGTGCGGCTCTACTTGTCAGTAGCCACGCCAGCCGCCTTCATCCTGCGGAACCGATCTGCGTGGGTGTTCGCGAGGCTGCGCTGTGATTTGCGAAAATATTCAATTGAAAGACAGCGCACAGTTAGAAATCTTCTTCTTTTGCGGCTAAGCCATACCCCACCACCCCCCCCCCCCCCCCAGTCAGGTGCAATTGCACCGCCTGACATTTCAAGCAGGAACCAACGTTGACGAATTAATGATCGAATTACTCCTTAATTTTATAAAGTACGTAGAGTGCACAATCAAAGAAACCTTGAAACATTAAAAAAAATATCATTACATGGCAATAATCTTCTTAGATAAAGCTAGCCGGTCCCGATGAATACCGGGATGTGGCTGGAGCGCTGGCTGTTGCCGGAACCTACGCAACTACCGAGGCTCTGGTTGATGCGAAGTTTGACATCCACATTCAAAAGATTGGCTCCTATTATAAGGCCTATGCGTGAGTTTATATTCATAGATACTTTATAGATAGATAGATAGATAGATAGATAGATAGATAGATAGATAGATAGATAGATAGATAGATAGATAGATAGATAGATAGATAGATAGATAGATAGATAGATAGATAGATAGATAGATAGATAGATAGATAGATAGATAGATAGATAGATAGATAGATAGATAGATAGATAGATAGATAGATAGATAGATAGATAGATAGATAGATAGATAGATAGATAGATAGATAGATAGATAGATAGATAGATAGATAGATAGATAGATAGATAGATAGATAGATAGATAGATAGATAGATAGATAGATAGATAGATAGATAGATAGATAGATAGATAGATAGATAGATAGATAGATAGATAGATAGATAGATAGATAGATAGATAGATAGATAGATAGATAGATAGATAGATAGATAGATAGATAGATAGATAGATAGATAGATAGATAGATAGATAGATAGATAGATAGATAGATAGATAGATAGATAGATAGATAGATAGATAGATAGATAGATAGATAGATAGATAGATAGATAGATAGATAGATAGATAGATAGATAGATAGATAGATAGATAGATAGATAGATAGATAGATAGATAGATAGATAGATAGATAGATAGATAGATAGATAGATAGATAGATAGATAGATAGATAGATAGATAGATAGATAGATAGATAGATAGATAGATAGATAGATAGATAGATAGATAGATAGATAGATAGATAGATAGATAGATAGATAGATAGATAGATAGATAGATAGATAGATAGATAGATAGATAGATAGATAGATAGATAGATAGATAGATAGATAGATAGATAGATAGATAGATAGATAGATAGATAGATAGATAGATAGATAGATAGATAGATAGATAGATAGATAGATAGATAGATAGATAGATAGATAGATAGATAGATAGATAGATAGATAGATAGATAGATAGATAGATAGATAGATAGATAGATAGATAGATAGATAGATAGATAGATAGATAGATAGATAGATAGATAGATAGATAGATAGATAGATAGATAGATAGATAGATAGATAGATAGATAGATAGATAGATAGATAGATAGATAGATAGATAGATAGATAGATAGATAGATAGATAGATAGATAGATAGATAGATAGATAGATAGATAGATAGATAGATAGATAGATAGATAGATAGATAGATAGATAGATAGATAGATAGATAGATAGATAGATAGATAGATAGATAGATAGATAGATAGATAGATAGATAGATAGATAGATAGATAGATAGATAGATAGATAGATAGATAGATAGATAGATAGATAGATAGATAGATAGATAGATAGATAGATAGATAGATAGATAGATAGATAGATAGATAGATAGATAGATAGATAGATAGATAGATAGATAGATAGATAGATAGATAGATAGATAGATAGATAGATAGATAGATAGATAGATAGATAGATAGATAGATAGATAGATAGATAGATAGATAGATAGATAGATAGATAGATAGATAGATAGATAGATAGATAGATAGATAGATAGATAGATAGATAGATAGATAGATAGATAGATAGATAGATAGATAGATAGATAGATAGATAGATAGATAGATAGATAGATAGATAGATAGATAGATAGATAGATAGATAGATAGATAGATAGATAGATAGATAGATAGATAGATAGATAGATAGATAGATAGATAGATAGATAGATAGATAGATAGATAGATAGATAGATAGATAGATAGATAGATAGATAGATAGATAGATAGATAGATAGATAGATAGATAGATAGATAGATAGATAGATAGATAGATAGATAGATAGATAGATAGATAGATAGATAGATAGATAGATAGATAGATAGATAGATAGATAGATAGATAGATAGATAGATAGATAGATAGATAGATAGATAGATAGATAGATAGATAGATAGATAGATAGATAGATAGATAGATAGATAGATAGATAGATAGATAGATAGATAGATAGATAGATAGATAGATAGATAGATAGATAGATAGATAGATAGATAGATAGATAGATAGATAGATAGATAGATAGATAGATAGATAGATAGATAGATAGATAGATAGATAGATAGATAGATAGATAGATAGATTGATTGATTGATTGATTGATTGATTGATTGATTGATTAATTGATAGATTAGATTGATTTATTTATTGATGGATTGATAGATTGATTGATAGATTGATAGATTGGTTAATTGATGGAGCGACTAGATTTTAACATTAAGATAGAAAAGCAAAATATTAAAACAAAAATTGCAGCCGACGCAGCATTTCGGGCAATTGGAAAGCGAACGTTAGCTCGGCTATGCTTGAGCAGCTCAACATGACAGATAAGTACGCGTGTATGTTTAGATTTTCTGCTTTTCCGCCCGCACACATTCCTTTTAAAAAATATCCCACATATTTCTTATCAAGATTCCGACAGTGGATTGACGAAGTTGCCCGATTGTTCGGCGGTCTGGACATCTGCTCGGTGGAGACTGTGCAGCACAAGAATGGCCGCGTTTTCATCATTGAGGTGCGCGGTCTGAATAAATTGGAAAAAAATCAATTTTTTTCAAGGGGTGCTTATAATCTTAGAAGTATCGTACAGGAGGTAAAAACTCGAATCACGGGAAGTTTGCATGTAAATGGTGCTACATTTACACGGACATTAATAAATAGATAAGTAGCTTAGTTTTAAGGGTTCTCAAAAGAAGTACAGTTACTATTTTTAGATATTTTATTACACAATCCCAATTTTATTCAAATATCTGCACTGCACTACTGTTTGCACTTATGAGTAGTATCGTGAACAAAATGAAACATATTTTGTCTAGGCCAACGGTTCCGACATGCCACTGCTTGGCGACTCGCAGGAGGAGGACAGGCGAGCCATCGCAGAACTGACCCTGTCGAAGATGCACCACGCCTGCTCCGAGGCCGCAGTGCTGGCTGCCCAGCGAGCCAAATCGCAGCAGACTCTGGCTGAGCAGCAGCAGCAGCAGCCGAAAGCGAACGGAACGCCAATTGAATATTCGGTTCGACAAAATCAGGCGCAGGGGAAGCGGCCCCAACAGTTGCAGAACAGTTTGGACGAGGGAGACGATACAATGAGGAATTTGCGCAAAACTTTTGCCGGCATTTTTGGCGACATGTAACAAACAAAGACCTGAAACGATTTTGGATAAAAAAAGATTAACTTTTATAAAACTTCGAGTTATAAACTAGCTTTTCTTCAAATAATTTTCTGATGCAATATGCGCTAAATTTATATTTTTAAAACTACATTTCCTCTGCTTCCTTAAGTTTTATTAACACTGTGGTAAACATGTACAATATGAATATTATAGATACATTCTGTATTAAAGTTTTATTTGACGCGGTATTTAAAGAAAGAGTCGTTTTTATCGCTTCGCTTATTATTATAGGTTGTTAATATGCTAATCATACCCACATACAGTACTACAGTTGTTGCATACTCATATATACGTACAATGTAGCTAGAATTTTTTAGACGTTTAAAATATACTAAAAAAGCGTAAATTATAATTGTTTCGAAGCAAGTGAATAATAATTATATTATTGAATGTTCACTGAGTGAATCAATTGTGAAAAAAGTAAATCGTACTTTCCATAATTTATATTAGGCTACCAAATCAATACTTAAAATGGTGGGTGGTTCCCATAGGTACTTTTCGGGTGCTAAGTTATTTACTGAACGATCTACAATTGTTGATGAATGCACTTTTTTATAAAAAATTATTTACGTTGCTATCTACTAGGAGTAATATATAACAAGTGCATACTAGCGTTTTATGGTTCGTGCTGTATTGTTTTTTCTCAGTGGAATTTGGAAATACCCAAAAAATAAAGTTATAAATAGCTTCTGAGAGGTTTTCTCAGTATTTTGAGAATTGAAAATGAAATATTAGCAATATAAAGAATAAAACTTTTTGCTTCCAAGCGAAGAAAATTTGAAAAACAACATCTGAGGTAATTAGGCGACACAAATCGTCGCTTCACATTCTTGCAGGCCTAAGGCTGGTTCCGTAGAGTTTTGCTTTGCAGCTTCTTCCAGGCACTTTACGACAAGGTCTGCACTTAAATAGATCTGAAATTTATTTAACAAACCACAACTGTACAAAAAGCAAAGAGGCTCAACAAATACCCGACTTAAATTCAATGCTGAATTGTGTCTTCTTGTACCGACTTTACAACCACCCCAACATTGAACCCGTGGTTAATTGTGTTTTATAGCGCTGACTTTACAACCACCTCAACTTTGAACCCATGGCTATAATTGTTTTATAGCGCTTACTTTACAGCAACCCTAACTTTGAACCCGTGGCTAATTGTCTTTTATAGCGCTGACTTTACAACAACCCAACTATGAACCCGTGGTTAATTGTGTTTTATTGCGCTTACTTTAAAACCACCCCAACTTTGAACCCGTGGCTAATTGTGTTTTATTGAGCTGACTTTACAACAACCCCAACTATGAACCCGTGGCTAATTGTGTTTTATTGCGCTGACTTTACAACCACCCCAACTTTGAACCCGTGGCTAATTGTGTTTCATTGCGCTGAATTTACAACCACCCGTAAATTCCAATTACAAAGTCCAATTAAGCAATAGCTATTTACCGACTCATCTTCGGGTCGTTGAATAGCCGAAGTCTTTCTATGATTAATAGTTCCATTTTCTACATCCTGCTGCGAAGTCTGCAAGTTCAATAAGTTATTTAAATAATTTTTTGGTGTAGGTTATTCAGGAAATTTCAGAAAAAGTTGAGTAAAAATAACTTTTGATCGGCATATTTTTGTGAAAATATATACCAACGACGACCAATGGAGGCATCACAGTGGCTAGGGCAATAATGAGCTCTGATGATAGCGATTTTACGTAGAATAATTTTTATGAAGATTATATTTAGCCAGTCCTTAAGCTCTTACATGCTTCTGGCGTGTAGATTAACGCAAAAACCAGGGCAAGAAGTAACCAGTAACCTGAAGTCCACGGGCTTTATTCTATTTTTCGTGTCAAATTCATCCACAGTTTTATAAACAATTCATGTAGATTAAATCAATACTTACCTATTATCAATTTACTGTTTAACAAATGCATATTATTGAATTCTGGTCAAAGCTGATTGCAAGTAAAAATCTAAAACAGCCTACTAAACAAAAAACTTGTTTTCCTTAATACCCCAAGCGTTGAATGTTTCTATATATATATAATGCCAGAATGAGGCAGTTTGTTTCCGAACACACAGTAAGTAGCATTATCTGTACACTCGAACTCATTCGTCTAGCAGTTTGTGTGTGTGACCGACATTAGAAGATTGGCAGCACAGTGGTCTTAGAATGGAGGGGTTCGGCTCAATGGAAACTATTTTAAGCAGTTAGTAGAACGTCAAAACAATACGGAAAAAACTGATTTTTAAGCACAAGGTAGCAAATAAAAACCCTAATTTTTCAACTGAATCGTATGGTGACCAAAACCCACTAGATGATTGAGCGAACAGGAAGAAAGACCCAATCAGTTAGTCAGCTATTTTCCTCTGCAAAGCAGAAGCAGATTTAAGAAATTGGGAAAATTGGAAAACCGAAGATTGCTCCATAGCAAACGGGAAATAGGCTATTTGGAGTATTTCGGGAACGCTTCCTACCTACCTCACTCGAGAGTTATTAATGTTGGCAGTCAATCGGAACGCACGCAACCCAGCGATGCAGCGGGTCTGGACCAGTCTGATAAGAAATTTTCTGTCCTCCCCTCTCCTACAGAGGTTTACTATTTCTCACTATAAAGTCTCCTGTCAACATGAAAATCTAAAGCTCAGCTTCAAGAGCCGCTGAACTCAAATTTGAAACTCTCGATTTTGAAAATGCCAGACACGAACGAGCTAATTAATGAGCTTGGAAAGCAACTTGAATCGGATAGAAAATCGCCCGATTGTTCGCAGCAGAGTCTTACTTGGCAACTGACCCGTTGCTATCTGATTAGTCTGTGGCGCAGGTACGGCTACAAAGCGGTGGCGGCCAGCATTGCCTGTCTGGCTCTCAGTTGGCTGCTTCAGTGCGAGTGCGTCAAATTCTTCGTGCTGAGTCACGCCCGAATCCTGCTAGTGCAAGCTGTACTGCCCTGGTTCGATTGGCGAACTCTGATGACCGACTTCTGTCT
This sequence comes from Macrostomum cliftonense, assembly GCA_950096795.1. Lineage (NCBI taxonomy): Eukaryota > Metazoa > Platyhelminthes > Macrostomidae > Macrostomum > Macrostomum cliftonense. The sequence goes on from CATNEM010000145.1 coordinate 685,944, forward strand.
GTTGCGCAACCCCGTCTACCTGCCGCCCTACCTGTTGCAACCGCGAGATTGCGACCTGTGCGAAGCCACCGTCAGCACTGTTCGTCTGACGTCAGACCAACTACCGCCGGAGGTGTTTCTCGCCGACTTTCTCGACAAAGCTCAGCCAGTGATTGTTACTGACGACTCCAGCGTTGCCGAATGGCCCGCGATGCGGCTGCAACTCGACCAGCTGCAAGAGTTCTACGCCAATCTGGTCAACGAAAATTCACCCGAGGAAGCGTGCGACCTACGGCACAATCTACCCGGTGGCCTACGGACTCAGGAGCACCTGCTTGAGGCTGTGCTACAACGCGACTGGACCAACTGGTTAGCAACTTGGCGGCACTGCGACCTACGCGAGATCAAAGCGTTCCGACAGTTGTACTCTAGGCCTAGTTTTCTGCCACTGTCTGTGTCCACCATCGGCTCGTCCTACGTCATGCTGTGGAATTCGTACGCTGGTAACAAAACTCGTAGAATTTCGGCACCACCCGAACCGAATCTTCTGATTGTCGCACAGGTGATCGATTTTTTCGAGGCTACTATTTTTAATAAATAAAATAAATAAATTTAGACACCCGACCTTTCGATCAGATGTACAGCCCACGGCACAGCCGCAGCTAGTTGCGCAGCGCATCAGAGAGCTGTGTACAGCTTTCAGCCTGACGGGCTGGAGGGGCCGCAACACCCACACTAAATTTACCTAGCTCAAACTGGTACCCAATCTCAGCTGAGTGGACTGAAGCAATGTGGGATTAAGTGCCTTGCTCAAGGACACAAATTGTCTCCTAGGGGCCGGGACTCGAACCCCCAACCTTCCGATCATGAGGCAGGCGCCCTAGCCACTAGGCTACAACTCCTCTATACAGATGGTCTCTTGCTGCGAAGACTCAATTTATTTAAAATACAGGAGCAGTGTTTTGATGGAAAATTATACATTAACTATAGAATCCATCGAACATCCCCGCAGATTAACGGCACATCAAGGATCACACTAACACCAAAGAGTCCTTGCCGACAAGACTGTCCAGTGGTTGAAGCCAGACTCAACCCGGGACAAATCATGGCCATTGGCAATCGGTTCTACGCCGTAGATTGGAAACCCGACTCGAAAGGACACGGATTTAGTTTTGCATTCGAAGGCGATACTGAGAGTTTTTGACACTGAACTCATCGGGATGTCCGCGAAAATCAAATTACAAATTAACACAGCTACGTCTTGTACTTAAGTAGTTAAATTCGTTTCAGTAATTATGTGATTTTTAGGATGTGATGGCTCAGCAAGTACTATCATAGAGGTTTTAAAGGTGTTTGAATTCTAAAACCTTACAAACTTCTGTACAAAAAGTTACCTACTACTACTACTGCTACTACTACTACTACTACTACTTTAAAATCCTAAAAAAGAAAATAGGAAGTCAATTACATTTTTTCCTGCAAACAAATTCTTCCAATCTTGGTAGTTAGTTGCGAAAAATAATTATCGCATATATTTTTCGATATTACGTAATTAGTTACGTAATAAGTGCGTCAATTGCATATTGCGTAAACTACGTGACACTGAATGTGCGGTAGGAAATCTTTGTTGACTAAATGTAGTTTTATTCCTATTAAGTCTAAAAATAAATGGCGCAGAGAGTATAGTAGAGGTTCACTGCAGTAAACAAGGCATCAATAAAAGTGGTATACAGTGGTAATAAATTGAAAACATAATTAAATAAACAAAATTGAAATATTTTACATAAAATTTCGGTTAAGTTAGTAATCGTTACATAGTTTACTAGACACGCTTTATTATATTAGACTTGCTTAGCTATACAGTTAGTGTGTAGGTGCCTATAGGAGGAGGCCGCTGACTTACGTCTGACTGTCCGTAGCGCTGCTTCTGCTCTGTTTCTGCTCCGCGGACTGCTGCTTCTGCTGCGCCTGTTTGTTGCCCTGGCGTTTGCGCCGGTTGGACTTTGGCTCGTCGGAGGTCTCCTGTACGTTGTCGTTTTGAATGCGGCCTCCGGGACGGATGCAGCCGAGACGACATTTGCTCACCTTGTGGTGAAGAAACCTACCGGGTTTTTGGGGGGAGGAGATAGGATGGAAATGATTCTTCCCGTTTCCTACTCGTGTAAAATATCCCATTTGCCCCATTTCTAACTTTACATTATTTATCTCTAAGATATTTTACTCATTTTTATAAATATATTGCATCTTGATATTGCACCCTTATATTACTCATTTTTGCCCTTCTAATACGAGACTCTTTACCCTTCCTCATATTTAACCCTTTCCCTCTATTCTTATGCTATAACTATATTAACTATAACTATAACTATCCATCTACTTACCCTTCTAATGCTCCGGAAGATTTTATAACTCCCCTGGGTAGAATTATCAACGGCTCGGGAGATTTTCTTTCTGCTTGGGGGATTGTTTGTCTGCTTGGGGAATTCTCTGTCTGCGGGGGATTTTTTACCTGCTTGAGGCATTTCGGACTGCTCGAAATTGATTTTCTAGCTGCTCGGAAAGATTTTCTTGCTGTTTGGGAGATTTTTTAAGTGCTCGGGCGATTGTCTAATTGCTCAGGAAGATTTTATTTCTATTTAGAAGATTTTTTAAGTTCACGGAAGTATTTTTTATGCTTTATGCTTCTCGGGGGACTTTAATTTTGGTGCAGAGATTTTCTAGCTGTTTAGGGACATTTCTGTTGAGTACATGAGGGATTTAAAATAAAATGTCTGTCTGCGCACCCCCTTTAGAAGTTATGGCTTCTAAGCCCCGACGTGTACTATAATTTGACTTTTAGGAACAATAATAAACTCGCAATTTAAAAAAAGCAATTAGCCACCTAGCCGCTTGGCAGTAGGGCTTGGTGCACCACACTAGCGGCACCTCGCACGAGCAATACTCGAAACTGACGCCGGCAACTTGCACTCCGCATGACAGACTTTCGCGACAATTGCAACAACGAAAACAGCGCTTGTGATAGACCCTGGCCATGGATGGCACGGTGTAGGCCGAGAGGCCCAGAGCGATGCTGTTGCAGGCGGGACACACCATCTGACGCTTGCCGCTGTCTTCGGCCAAGTAGGTCGGCGGCACTAGACACGGATCGTCTTCGAAGGGCAGCCGACGGACGGGCGGGTCGTAGTAGCGTTCGATTCTGACTGGCCTTCGACTGTCGTCTTTTGGGTTGAATCGGCAACGTGTGGTGCGCGGCACATTGATGTCGTAGTACTCGCTGTTGCTAAGGTTGTCCAGTACGGCTGGCGACTCTTTGGACTGTTCCATGCTGGATTGCAGCGGGTCCTGGCAGGGCGGTTGGTTGGCAAACTGAATGCACTCATTGCGTCACTGATTACGTCATTACACTCTGATCTACGCCTCTTCCTCCGACTTACTGTACTCCCCACCCATCTTAGTACACTTCGATCGTCAACTCTTCCCCATCTAAGTACACTCCGATCGTCAACTCTTACCCATCTAAGTACACTCCGATCATTAACTCTTACCCATCTAAGTACACTCCGATCATTAACTCTTACCCATCTAAGTACACTCCGATCATTAACTCTTACCCATATAAGTACACTCCGATCGTCAACTCTTACCCATCTAAGTACACTCCGATCGTCAACTCTTACCCATTTAAGTACACTACGATCATTAACTCTTATCTATCAAAGAACAGTCCGATCGTTAAATCTTACCTACCTACATGTACATGTAAGTACACTTCTATCGTGACTTCTCCCCAATCTAAATGTAAGAACACTCTGGTCGAAAGCTCTTACCGAGCTCAGTACACTCCTACCATCACCAATTCTTCCCATCCATTAGCGGAAGTTACGTCACCCAAAACCGCCTCACCTTATTAGTAATTGCCTGAACTTTAATGCGCAGTTTCGGCTGACGACAGTGACCGTAAAAGTGAAGGCACGAATAGCAGAGTACCATACCGTCAGTTGACACAAGTTTCCGACTATTCGGTACAGACTGGCGACCGCAGCAGTGACAGCGGGTGCACCCGTTGCACACAAGGGTGCCGTCCAGAACCATCACGTGCCAGCTGTCCTGAATGTGCACGTCGGTGCCGCAATAGCAGCTAAAATTGCGTAGCCTAGGCAAATCCGGATTCAAAACGCAGCGTCGTAAAGAATCTTTGAGACTCCGATCGGCATTCGGATCGTAAAAAGTCTTTAACCAGGCATCTTCGCCGGGCTTTTTGATGCGTTTCGGCCTACTAGGCTGAGTGTTGTCGGAGCTGCTGGTGGAGAAGTCCAGTTCAATCCTATTGTGGAATGTTTTGGTGCCGTCGGTCATGGCTGCTTTGCCTTTAGTTGGTATAGAAGTTTTTAACGAAAATCACTTCAATTTAAGAGCCGAATTCAAGGCGAACACTTGCAAAGAATCGCAGCTTCGATAAGAAGTTTCAGCCATAGACATGCTTTTGAAAAACTTTATTAGAGGCTCAAACAAAGTAGACTAACCAGTTTGTTGATTTCAAGAGTAACTATTTAAACCCCACTTCTAAAACAGTGAAGCATCCACTCTAGAATTTTACTTCGAAAATTAAAGTAAAGATAGCTAGCTAGCTAATAGAGACGATAGTAAAGCACACAAAAGTAAATATCATCATTATGCATTGCACTGTCTTAATTACGCCCTTGGAAACCACCTCTACATGTATTTGACCCTTGTACTAGATGTACTTGTCTTTTACTGGGAGAAAAGTACGCTATTCAGATAGGAAAATTAAGCTTTTCTCCAATTAAGGAGGCTTCCTTTTAATTAACTAAATAAAGCCTCATTTCTGGGGCTTCTTTGGGGGCCTCTTGGGGGTTAGAAATAGCTAGTCCACTATACTAAATCACCGATCTAAAAAAACGAAACGAAACGAAATTTTAAATCAGTTATTATTTCGCCGTTAAGTTTCATATATGGAATGCACGAAGCAGCTAAATAGGCAGGTTAGCACCATTAAAAATTGGATAATAATTGCGTTATAAAAAAGTTGTTATATATTTACATATGGTAAGGGTAAAAAAGCAGATGCATGCGATCATAATGATGAACCGGTTGATAATGATAATTAAATAGTAGTGAATTACGCAAGCCGACGATTAGATTTAGAAAAAAAGTCTACGGAATAATAAACAGTACTAAAATGCTGTCTACACTACTCAAATTGTCAAAATAGCCAACTAGTTAGTTCCTTCTAGCTACCAGGCGCTTGGAATACAATTGGCTCAGTGGGACCCGACTGAGCGGCCAAGGCAGCGGCCTCAGCAGCGAAGGATGCATCGCCCGCGGCGACAACTGCTGTACCGCCGCCGCTGCTGCCGCCGCCGCCGCCAATGCAAGTAGGCGCCAAAGCCAGACAGACAGTAAAATCAGGCGATTCAGTCCAACAACCAACTGGCCGAGTGGAATTCAACGCCAACCAGTTGTCGAAAAAATCTGGCTCGCTACTTTTAGCAAACCCGAAATTCGTGTTCGATAAGTCGGCCCAGCTGTTGGCGTCGCCGAGAAGATTTGGCCAAATTCGTCGGCGACGTCGACGATTTTCGACGCCGTCGTCTGGACCGCAGGCGGCGCGATAGGCGGCCAAGGCGGCAGCGGCCACAGCGGATTCCGGATCCTGCCAGCCGGATCTAGTTGAGGGATGCGAAGTATTATTTTATATACAGTAAACCTCAACAAGCACCACGAGGTCTTGACTCTAATAGTATGCCTGGGTTGTCTCTGTCTGATCGGCTTTCGAAATAGCATTTTTTCGAGTCAAACTTAATAATCACTCTGCTTGGTCTAGATATTTTTCTTTTAAAGATATTAATTTTTTCAGTTTACGAGCGATCATTTTGTACTCTAAATGAGTCAGTCTTTTTCACTTTAAGATAGCCTTAGAATCACTTTTCAGGAATCTCAATGTCACTATTAAGGAGTCTCAAGGTCCCTCTAAAAGAGCATCATTGTCACTCTAAGGACTCCAAAGGTCACTCTTAAGAAGCCTAAAGTTCACTCTTAAGGAGTCTCAATGTCACTCTTAAGGAGTCTAAAGTTCACTCCTAAGGAGTCTCAACATCACTCCTAGATAAGTCTCAAGGTCACCTTTAAGGAATCTCAAGGTCACTATTAAGGAATATCAAGGTCACTCTTAAATAAGTCTCAAAGCCACTCTAAAGGAATCTCAAGGTCACTCTTAAGCAGTCTCAAGGTCACTCCTAAGGAGTCTCAACGTCACTCCTAAATAAGTCTCAAGGTCACTCTTAAGGAGTCTCAAGGTCTCTTAAGGAATCCCAATGTCACTTTTAATAAGTCTCGAGCTTAGTTCTAAGGACTCTCCATAGAATCCCCCATCCATTCTTTCAAAGGAACAAGCTTAATTGCAAGTGCCCTCCCTACCTGTGGGTCACCAGCAGCGCCTGATAGCCCAGCCGACTCCGCAGATGCAGCCTCGAGACCTTTCTCCGCCCGTTCATTACCGACGTAGTACGCAAAATGCCGTACAATTTCCTAAGCATGTCCAAGCCCACGGTGACAGTTTTTGGTTCAACAGGTTGGCCAGCAGGTTTCCCAGTTTCCATAGCGCCAAACAAGGCAACAAGACCTCGACCATCGAGGAACAAAGAGTCAGCATAGGGCACCACGTATTCCAACATTAGCTGGGCAAATCCGGGCTCGTCCTCTAACAGCGGCGGCAACCGAACGTGAGTTTTCACTCGACCGCTAGCCGTAATAAATTCCACCAGACTGGACAGACGCTCTCTAGCCAGTCCGTCAGACGAGAACGGATAATCTGACACAGCCTGAAGGCCCGCGAGAGCCAGCAGGTCCGGCTGGAACTGTTCCATCCGGGATTGGAAGGAGCGCAGGCTGGATAGCTGGGCGTTCCATCGGCTTCGACGTAGGGCGTACCAGCTGTGCGCCCCGTTGACTGGGTCCGCCTGCTCCACTAGCAGCCTGGCGGGGATTAAGGCCACGGTGTAAATAAAATTAGTAGAAATATGAAATGAATTATATAGAAGTACTTTTGAAAGCAAAGCTATATCGTTAGAATTGAAAGAGATTGATCGAAATCAGACATACAGAATAACACAAAACAAACATACTAGATGAAAAAAGACGCGTAAAACAAAGACACTGGACATAAACAGACACACACACAACAAAGACACTGGACAGAAACGCAGACACACAAAACAAAGACACTAGATAGAAACAAAGATAAATAAACAAAGACACTAAACGGAAACGCACACACACAAAACAAAGACACTAGATAGAAACAAAGATAAATAAACAAAGACACTAAACAGAAACGCAGACACACAAAACAAAGACACAAGAAAGAAACGCAGGCACACAAAACAAAAACAAGACAGAAAGTCAGACACACAAAACAAAGACACTAGACAGAAAAAAATGAAAAGAAACAAAGACAATAAACTGAAATTTAGACGCACAAAACAAAAACACAACAAAGACACAAGCAGACACAAAAAACACACTAGACAATGAAAGGAATGCCAAACAGCAAAACAAAGCTGGTCATAACGCAAGTCACCTATAATCGTCAGTATCAACCGCCCGACTATTTGAGTCGGAGGATTCCGAGGAGGAGGCTGCAGCAGCCAGCGAGACGCCCTCGGGCAGGCGGTCGCGCATCCGACCGGCAGCCCGCCCAGCGCCCAGCATCACCTCACAGCCAAACTCGGCCAGCCAGTTGCTAAGCCGGACTGGACACCCGCCGAGAGAGACCCGGTGACTGACACCGCCTTCTCCGCCGGCCAAGTCGCCGACCAGCGAGGCGAACAAACTGGCGTTGTGAAGATGACGCTCAGAGGCTGGCTGCTGCCAGCTGGAGCGCTGTTGAAAATCAGCGGCAACATCGTTGGCAGTTTGAAGCCTGGATTGTTGAAAATTTTTTCACTGTTCTCACCATTATCCCATGCATATTTTCTAGCTTTCAAAATGAAACTACTGATCACTAATTCAGGATCTTAACCTACTGATCCCTTATTGAGGATCTGAAACTATTGATCCCTAATTGAGGATCTTAAACTACTGATCCCTAATTGAGGATCTTAAACTACTGATCCCTAATTGAGGATCTGAAACTACTGATCCCTAATTGAGGATCTTAACCTACTGATCCCTTATTGAGGATCTGAAACTATTGATCCCTAATTGAGGATCTTAAACTACTGATCCCTAATTGAGGATCTTAAACTACTGATCCCTAATTGAGGATCTGAAACTACTGATCCCTAATTGAGGATTTTAAACTACTGATCCCTAATTGAGGATCTTAAACTACTGATCCCGAACTGAGGATCTTAAACTACTGATCCCTGATTGAAGATCTGAAATTACTGGTCCCTAATTGAGGATCTTAACCTTTTGATCCCTTAATTGAGGATCTTAACCTCTTGATTCCTAATTGGGTATCTTAATCCTCATTTGACGACTTTAAGCTGTTGATCCCTACCTGGAAAACTAGAGACTATTATGCCACTGCACAGACTCTAACACGCACTACACTAATCAATAAATCCTCTTCACCTGTCAATTCGCTGCCTTTTTCCACCCGCAGCGGTCTTGGACTGATCCGCAATACCACCTCGAGCCGCCAGCAGGGAAAGGAAGCGGTCAACACTGACCCTCACGTCAACATTGGCGCCTAGGCCGACGGCTATTCGAGTTCGCCTCGATTGTTCAGAGCGTCTCTCCTGAACTCGATTGGATAGGCGCAGTAGCGAGTCGGCTGTGTTGGCAGCGGCCACGGCAGCGGCCTCAGCTGATTGGCTGGCCAGATGACGACCAGACAGCCAATAGGAGGCCAGGAAGGCTAGCAGAGCTGCGGCCGCTGCTAAGAGGAACAAGCGCTGTGGGGTGCCCTGGAAGTTGTGGGGAAAGGAAGGAAACTGTAAAATTGTAGTTGTTGGAGAGATCTCCAGTGACGCTACCAGACAGACGGGCTGCCCATGAACCTACCAGACAGACGGGCTACCCTTGAAGCTACCAGATAGACAAGCTAACCATGAAGCTACCAGACAGACTGGCTACCCATGAACCTACCAGACAGACGGGCTACCCTTGAAGCTACCAGACAGACAAGCTACCCATGAAGCTACCAGACAGACAAGCTACCCATGAAGCTACCAGACAGACAAACTAACCATGAGGCTACCAGACAGACAAGCTACCCATGAGGCTACCAGACAAACAAACTACCCATTAAGCTGCCAGATAGACGAGCTACCTATTCTACCAGACAGACGGGCTACCCATGAATCTACCAGACAGACGGGCTACCCATGAAGCTACCAGACAGACAAACTACCCATGAGGCTACCAGACAGACAAACTACCCATGAGGCTACCAGACAGACAAACTACCCATGAGGCTACCAGACAGACAAACTACCCATGAGGCTACCAGACAGACAAACTACCCATGAGGCTACCAGGCAGACAAACTACCCATGAGGCTACCAGACAGACAAACTACCCATGAGGCTACCAGGCAGACAAACTACCCATGAGGCTACCAGACAGACAAACTACCCATGAGGCTACCAGACAAACAAACTACCCATTAAGCTGCCAGATAGACGAGCTACCCATTAAGCTATTGATGCTGAGTGTCTGTTATTGACGCTGAGTGTCTGTTATTGATGCTGAGTGTCTGTTATTGATGCTGAGTGTCTGTTATTGATGCTGAGTGTCTGTTATTGATGCTGAGTGTCTGTTATTGATGCTGAGTGCCTGTTATTGATGCTGAGTGTCTGTTATTGATGCTGAGTGTCTGTTATTGATGCTGAGTGTCTGTTATTGATGCTGAGTGTCTGTTATTGATGCTGAGTGTCTGTTATTAATGCTGAGTGCCTGTCATTTATGCTGAGTGTCTGTTATTGATGCTGAATCCTCTTCAAGTTACAAAACTCGGCCAAGCAACATCAAGCGAACCTTGAAGATGGCATACGCGAGCACAAGCAGAGCGGTGTACACGCGAGACGATTCGGGCAGACAGACGAGCTACCCATGAAGCTACCAAAAAATTGTTTCCATACAAGCTATATAAAGCTACCAGACAGCCATTGACAAATATCTTTGTAGATAAACAAAACTTAGCAGGGAAAATCCAATAACCCAAAAAAATTAATCAGCTGTCCTGACAAAAAAATGATTGAAAATCAAACAATATGAAAAAGTAGCATTGGAATTGAGTAAAAAATAACGTACCCTTAAATATACACAAACAATTTTAAAAGAAATAAAGAAACAAAAATATTTGTCTACAACGGAACAAGTCTTTACAAGCATGTTAAAAATCACAGGCCAACTTTCCAATTTTATTGTCACGCTGTACAAAATTTAAAATATCGAAAAGGATAAATAAAAATATAGTTAATCTTAGGTTTAGTACCACCCTATCTGAATAAGTAAAAGAAATGAAAATATTGAAACACATAAGACAATAATTTATACAGATCCGTTGAATACATGTATACACCTATCGCAAACAAAGTCTAATTAATAACAGAGACTTCTTGATAATAAATAAATAAATTTAATGAGAAAACCGGCCATTAATTAGGTGACACATTTCTAAACCCCGGTCAGTAATTAGGTGACACCTTTCTTAACCCCGGTCAGTAATTAGGTGACACCTTTCTAAACCCCGGTCAGTAATTAGGTGACACCTTTCTTAACCCCGGCCAGTAATTAGGTGACACCCTTCTAAACCCTGGCCAGTAATTAGGTGACACCCTTCTTAACCCCGGCCAGTAATTAGGTGACACCCTTCTAAACCCCGGCCAGTAATTAGGTGACACCCTTCTAAACCCCGGCCAGTAATTAGGTGACACCCTTCTAAACCCCGGCCAGTAATTAGGTGACACCCTTCTAAACCCCGGCCAGTAATTAGGTGACACCTTTCTAAACCCCGGCCATTGATTAGGTGACACCCTTCTAAACCCCGACCAGTAATTAGGCGACACCTTTCTAAACCCCGGCCAGTAATTAGGTGACACCTTTCTTAACCCCGGCCAGTAATTAGGTGACACCTTTCTAAACTCAAGCCAGTAATTAGGTGACACCTTTCTAAACTCAAGCCAGTAATTAGGTGACACCTTTCTAAACTCAAGCCAGTAATTAGGTGACACCTTTCTAAACCCCGGCCAGTAATTAGGTGACACCTTTCTAAACCCTGGCCAGTAATTAGGCGACACCTTTCTAAACCCCGGCCAGTAATTAGGCGACACCTTTCTAAACCCCGGCCAATAATTAGGCGACACCTTTTCTAAACTATTTAAGCAATAAAGACACCTTTCTAAAACCAAGCAAGAAATTTAACACCTGGAATAGCAAGCCAATTATGTTGAAATATAAATAAAACTTCAGCAAGACAAGCAATAAAATTTCCGGTAGAAAAGTTTATTATTTAATAAAACTGCAGATTAGCCTGAGTCGAACCGTCCAACCAAGCCAGAGCGTCCTGCCCACCTTCAGGCGGGGTGACAGCCTGCCGGCACATGGGACAGGTGCGTGACTGGGCCAACCAGCGAAGCAGACAATCGAGACAGAATGCGTGCTGACAGGACAGTCTGATAGGGTCCCGAACCGACTCCTGACAAATTGGACACTCGCTGGACTCGTCAATTTTGACTGTCGAGCTGTTGAAGGAGTCGCCGAAAAGAATCGGGTGTCGAATCAGATTGGACAGAATTTTGGCCATAGGTAGGGCCGACATGTACAGGCTGTGCACCTAAAATAGACAGTTTTTGTTATTGATTGTTGTCTGTTATTGATGCTGAGTGTCTATTATTGATGCCGAGTCTCTGTTATTGATGCTGGGTGTCTGTTATTGATGCTGGGTGTCTGTTATTGATGCTGAGTGTCTGTTATTGATGCTGGGTGTCTGTTACTGATGCTGGGTGTCTGTTATTGATGCTGAGTGTCTGTTATTGATGCTGAGTGTCTGTTATTGATGCTGAGTGTCTGTTATTGATGCCGAGTGTATGTTATTGATGCTGAGTGTCTGTTATTGATGCCGAGTGTCTTTTATTGATGCTGAGAGTCTGTTATTGATGCTGAGTGTCTGTCATTGATGCTGAGTGTCTGTCATTGATGCTGAGTGTCTGTCATTGATGCTGAGTGTCTGTTATTGATGCTGAGTGTCTGTTATTGATGCCGAGTGTATGTTATTGATGCTGAGTGTCTGTTATTGATGCCGAGTGTCTGTTATTGATGCTGAGTGCCTGTCATTGATGCTGAGTGTCTGTTATTGATGCTGAGTGTCTGTTATTGATGCCGAGTGTATGTTATTGATGCTGAGTGTCTGTTATTGATGCCGAGTGTATGTTATTGATGCTGAGTGTCTGTTATTGATGCCAAGTGCCTGTTATTGATGCTGAGAGTCTGTTATTGATGCCGAGTCTCTGTCATTGATGCTGAGTGTCTGTCATTGATGCTGAGTGTCTGTCATTGATGCTGAGTGTCTATTATTGATGCCGAGTCTCTGTTATTGACGCTGAGTGTCTGTTATTGATGCTGAGTGTCTGTTATTGATGCTGAGTGTCTGTTATTGATGTCGAGTGTCTGTTATTGATGCTGAGTGTCTATTATTGATGCCGAGTCTCTGTTATTGATGCTGGGTGTCTGTTATTGATGCTGAGTGTCTGTTATTGATGCTGAGTGTCTGTTATTGATGCCGAGTGTCTGTTATTGATGCTGAGTGTCTGTTATTGATGCTGACTGTCTGTTATTGATGCTGAGTGTCTATTATTGATGCCGAGTGTCTGTTATTGATGCTGAGTGTCTGTTATTAATGCTGAGTGTCTGTTATTGATGCTGAGTGTCTGTTATTGATGTCGAGTGTCTGTTATTGATGCTGAGTGTCTGTTATTGATGCTGAGTGTCTGTTATTGATGTCGAGTGTCTGTTATTGATGCGGAGCGTCTGTTATTGATGCTGAATCTTCTTCAAGTTGTAAAAAACGGCCAAGCAACATCAAGCGAACCTTGAAGATGGCGTACGCCAGCACAAGCAGAGCGGTGTACACGCGAGACGATTCGGGACCCCGACCAGACACAAGGGTGGCGTACCAGATACCAATAGGAGCAAACTGCCTGTACAGCTGATAGAATCGTTCAGTTATCAAATAGATTCGAGTCATGGCCACGCAATTGAGTCTGTTTGACAACAGACACAGAGCTGCCAATTTGACAGACATGACAGCAAACTTTAACAGCATGTCTGTAACTGTCACGGTGAACATCAAAGCCCAGAAGCCGTAAGACGGCATGGTTGGCGGCATACAAAGAAGGCTAAGCCAAAGTGACTGTTCTTGAAAGACGTACAGAACTAGGAACAAGACTGTCAGGCATACAGTACAAAGACCAGCCGCCTTAATGCGATAGGAGCAAAACAAGTTGGTAGTTGGCTGGTTCGATGAAGCTGCTCGACTCTTCGTAATCAGACTGACAACTCCTTCGTTGCATTTGGCGAAGAGCATTGCTAAGCATAAAAACAGCAGTAGACCAACCTAGAAGGGGAAGTACAAGTAAAATGATTAATCTAACCCTGAGGAGACCATCTGAGGACTCAATTTGACCCTGAATAGATCATTTGAGGACTCAATCTAACCCTGAGGAGACCATCTAAGGACCCGATCTAAACCCTAAAGCGACTATCTGAAGACCCAATCTAACCCTAAAGCGAGATCAAATGCTTAAAATGTCACCTTATGATCAAACAGGAATTTCAAAGCCAGCAGCAGCAGAAACGGCAGCGAGGGTAAAACCATTTTCACCAAATCAATAGCCGGCTGATTGGCATTCGGCGCCGGAGTCTGACCAGCTCCACCGGCGCCATTAATAGGATTTCCGACAAGTCCTTGAAGGCCGCTGCTGCTAACATTGCTATTGGAGTTTGAGTTGATTCTGTGCTGAAACTCGGACAGAAATGGCTGTAAATTCACTGACGAGCTGCCAGTCCCAGTTGCAATTGACAAGGAGGACGAATGTTCAACCTGAACATCTCTGTTGGCCTCCGGATCAGAGGCCGACATTCTGTGATTTAGTTGACGCTGAAATTACGTCAAGCTTTATCATCAAAAAGGTTAACGCGTTTTGCACTTATAAGGGATAATGTACTTTTAGCGGCGTGGGTAACTGGGGAGTGGGGATGTTTTATTTCAGAGGCGCTGTGTACTTAAGAGATATATTTCAGGGGCGCAATGTATTTACTTTGGGATTTGTACTTTGTGAGAACAGTGTACTTTTGAGGTGCGTACTAAAGTAACAGTGTACTTTTCAGGCAGTGCATGATAAAGGAACTGTGTACTTTAGAGGTAGTGCGTACTAAATGAAGTGCGTACTTTAGAGGTAGTGCGTACTAAATGAAGTGTGTACTTTAAAGGCAGTGTTTATTAATAGACGGAGTACTTTAAAGGCAGTGTTTACTAAAGGAACTGCATACTTCAGAGGTAGTGGGTTACTTTAGAAACGCATTAAACTGATTTGAATGCAATTTAATAGTAATTGCGTAATCTGGACACATTTCGCAGTAAGGTACTTTAGACTATAGTACTCTTGGGAGATTGTTAGTTATTTGGACTGTATTTTGGGTCATGGTAAAAAAATTATAAAAAAAACTCTGTGCATGAAGGCTTTTTGTTAGGAAAAAATTTATACAATTTTATTACTCTTTTTGAAAGACAAATAAAATAAAACATCTTTACATCTTTTCGCATTTTTACATAAAAATCGTATAGAGCTATTAAAAAAGTACATTAAAATAACAAAAATATTCTTTTATTGACAAAACAAGTTTTGCAATACACATTTTTCGAAATTTTAATATTAAATACTAACAAAAAACCTTTAAAAAATGAGACTTGCACTTGAAAAACCTCGAATAAAATGCTTTGCATTTGGCCATAAGCAGTAAAGGAAAATTGTTACTTTAAGAAATGTAAAGTACATTGGTTACCAAGATATAATCGAAAAAAACAATACATAATGGTATTTTGAAAATAAAAAAATATCTGAATAATTATTTTATATTAAGCGAAGAATTTATTATAGTAAGCGAAATTAGCGTCGATACAACTCATTACAACCGGAAGTAAAAATATCTGCGATACTGTTTTTTAGGAACACAAGTGATTTGAACAAAAAAATAAACATTATCATAGATAAAACCAAAATTTTAAACCAGAAATCAACTTGTTCATTTTCTGAATTTAGTAATTTATCGTGTTAGACAAATCCGAAATTGTGTTTTAAAACACAATTTGGATGGGACATAATCGTTTAAAAATTTTGTTCGAAACAAGAACTCATAGTTTCAGTCTCCTTTGATAGACCCGAAAAAATTGTTTTACTGTTTTAAAAATGTAGTCGTTCTTCCATTCCTTTATTTAACCGGAAGTGATTTTCTATCTCATTTTTAAACCGGAAGTGACTGTAGTATTTCCTGTTTTATCAGAAAGGGAATGTTTTAAATTCTTTTTCAAACAGAAAGTGGTCGTTTTTATTCATTTTTAAACCGGAAATGGTCGTTTATAATTCTTTTTTAAAACTGAAGTGGTCGTTTATAATTCATTTTTAAACCGGAAGTGGTCGTTTTTATTCATTTTTAAACCGGAAGTGGTCGTTTTTATTCATTTTTAAACCGGAAGTGGTCGTTTTTATTCATTTTTAAACCGGAAGTGGTCGTTTTTATTCATTTTTAAACCGGAAGTGGTCGTTTATAATTCTTTTTTAAAACTGAAGTGGTCGTTTATAATTCATTTTTAAACCGGAAGTAAACGTTCTTTAATTTGTTTTTTTTAAACCGGAAGTGTTTGCTTTTACTTTCGGTGTTAAAAGAGTTTTAATCTCAACCGGAAGTGACTATTTTCAGTCAAAATAGTTCAGATACTGTAGCCAAACTCAAAATCGATATTAAAGAACACAACTAAAAAAGCTGCAGTTCAGGCATCGTGGCGCCCGACATCCACAAAATAGCGTCGGGACCGCCAACCCCTGCCTCAAACGGAGCAACCATCTGACCACAAATCGTACAACTGGCCCTCTGCTGGCTAGGCAAGCTACGAATCAAACAGGGCAGACAGACAGTGTGTCCGCATGCCAAACTAATCCGCAAGGTTGGCTGATCGCAGCCGCTACACGATAGAAATTCTTGCACTGGTATAGCGGAGAACTTAATATTATTGGACAAAGCTATCGATATGTTGAATGGAACTGGCGTGCGAATCAAGTCATGTAGTGTGACAGCTAGTGGCAGAGCCAAGCCGTACAGCAAGCGAATCTGTCAGTTAAGGGAGACGTGTTCATTTAGTCTCTTGATAACTATCGTATTATTGATGTAATTAATAGAGAATTAATTTACAGCCTTATGAAACCTTCGTCAAGGGTTAAATTGCCAGCTTCGGTTCTGAACTCTTTGTCTGTACCATGCTCTCCAGCTCTTAAGTCCCTCTGCAGCTCTAAAGTCCCTCTCCAGCTCTAAAGTCCCTCTGCAGCTCTAAAG
>CATNEM010000145.1:707500-792500 GCA_950096795.1 Macrostomum cliftonense
TCTCTAACACACACACACACACACACACACACATAGATAAGGGCCTGCCTCTAACACACACACACACACACATAGATAAGGGCCTGTCTCTAACACACACACACACACACACACACATAGATAAGGGCCTGCCTCTAACACACACACACACACACATAGATAAGGGCCTATCGATATAACACGCACATAGATAAGGGCCTGCCGCTATCACACACACACATAGATAAGGGCCTGCCTCTAACACACACACACACATAGATAAGGGCCTGTCTCTAACACACACACACACACACACACACACATAGATAAGGGCCTGCCTCTAACACACACACACACACACACATAGATAAGGGCCTGCCGCTATCACACACACATAAATAAGGGCCTGCCCCTAACATACTGATAAAAAGGACAGCACCCCACAGAAAAAAACATGATCAGCAAACTCAACAAACCTTCAACTGGTCCTTTAGCACGGCCACCTGCTCCTGCAGATCGGCAATCATCTCTCTGGCAGCGGTCTGAGCCTGCTCAAATCCAACCACGCGTTGCCGCTCCTCAGCCAGTCGACGCTCCGCGTCGTTCGTCGCCGATTTCGCCGATTCTTGCAGACGATTTTTCTCGGACTCGCACTCGGCTAGTCGATCTTTCAGGGTGCGCGCTTCGCGCGACTGACTTTCGGCTTCGGCGACGGCTCGACCAAGACGAACGTCCAGTTCGCGTAGCGCCTGTTCGCGTTCTGCGGCCAGACGTTCGGCGTCGCGGCACTTAGCTAGAAGTTGACGCTTCTCAGCGTCGTTAGCAACCGATTTTTGACGCTGTAATTCGGCTAGGGAAGATTCGGCTCGATTGGCGCGCTCTTCAGCTTGTTTGGCGCGCTCTTCGGCGCGCTTTAATTCTTTGATGGCGCGCTTTTCAGCGTTAGTAGCGGCGCTAGCGGCGGCTTGCGTGGCGGCCGACAGTCTAGCATCGGAGTCGGCTAGGGCAGCGGTGAGGCGCTGGATCTCCTGAAATGGTATGGTAGATTCTTTATTAGCTTATACTAGAAGAGCTTCACCCAAGGAATTATATTTTTCTTTCTTGTTTTAATGTACATTCAAGTAGGGTACTATTATTCAGATCTATATTTAGAACAGAGAAGAAAATAAAAGACAATAAAACTTGAGACAGTCTATTCGTAGGTTCTACTATTTGCTAATAAACAATTTTTTATCAAGGATGCCTACTGAAAGAGGCTACACTTGTATCCTACATATATATTATTCTAAATTATTTATCTCTAGTAGGTCCAAAATACTTTATTAAATAAAAGTACAGTGCCAAGGGTAGCAGAGACTACTAAAATACCCGGATATTTTCGCTGTAAGCAACATAAAATATTGCTAGTAAGAAGCCAATGAGAGCATGCGAAACAACTTTAAGAACCCAACGCGGAGGGAAACAGACACCACTTAAAGAAAGGAGGGTGACAGACACCGCTTGAAGAAAGGAGGGTGACAGACACCGCTTGAAGAAAGGAGGGTGACAGACACTGCTTGAAGAACCGAGGGTGACAGACACCGCTTGAAGAAAGGAGGGTGACAGACACCACTTAAAGAACGGAGGGTGACAGACACCCCTTGAAGAAAGGAGGGTGACAGACACCACTTAAAGAAAGGAGGGTGACAGACACCGCTTGAAGAAAGGAGGGTGACAGACACCACTTAAAGAAAGGAGGGTGACAGACACCGCTTGAACAACGGAGGGTGACATACACTACTTAAATAATTGAGGGTGACAGACACCGCTTGAAGAACGGAGGATGACAGACACCACTCAACTGACTCACCGCCTTTGCCTCGTTAAGCGCATCCGATTTCTCCAACTTCTCGTCCAAATAGCGATCGGCCCGTTTCTGCAATTCTTTCTTCTCCTCCCGAACAAAGGAGACCCGCTCCTCAACGGTTACCAGCTTAGAACGGAGCGCTTCTTCGCGTTCACGACCAGCCCGAAGCTGATCGAGCAGGTCGCCAATCTCGCCAGTCAATCTAGCCAAAGACTCAGCCGTGGAGCAGTCCGTGCTGCCCGAGTCCTCAGTCTGTACAGAAGCCGTCGCAACCGACGACGTTGTAGCCGCCGAATGAAACGAAGCCTGCGAGGCGGCATCTTCGCTGGCGCCGCTGGCACGCTGCGAATTAGTGGCCGACAATAAATTATCAAGCTGACGCATCAGATATTCATTCTCTTTGGCTAGATAGGATTGACGACTGTTGCCATCAAGGTTAGCTGATTGCGTTGAAGAGCAACTAGCCGACGCACTGCTTCTAGCTTCGAGCATAGCGTTTCTTTCGCGCAAAGAAGCAATTCTTAATTTGCAATCAGCGTGCTCAGTTTGCAATTTGGCGTGGCTGGCGCGCAAGTCAGCTAGTTTGCGCTTGTGCTGCTTGAGCTTGTTGCTCATGGTGGCGGATGATGCGGCCGCTGAGCCCTGGTGCGATTTTGGGCTGTGCATTGGCTAAGTGCTTTTCTTTGAATAAATCTCGAGGTTTCTGGTGATTTTTTAAGCCTGTTTACAGGGCTGAAAAGATATTATTTAATGGCAATGAAGCGCAATAAAAATTGAATTTTCATACTATCTACAATGATTTAATAACAAAGTCCTATATTATTTTATTTTGGCTTATTAAAACAAAAATGTATTTGAATTTTTTAGTTATAACCTACTTGACTTTTTTATACTCAATTTAAAAAAACCAAAGATAAAAAGCCTGCATTTTTTACTTTTAATTCTAAAAAGAATAGAAGCATTATTAATAGTTTAGAATATTAGACAAAACTAATAAAAAACATCATACATCATAGATAAATTAAATAAACTTTAAATTACTAACAATTGACTGTTTGAATAATGCACTTCCAAAACACAAGGCTAATAAACAGCAAAACAAGAAATCTTTAGAGCAAAACATGGGTTTTTATGACATTTATGCATGCTAAATATTATTTACATCTATTTTTCTGAAACTTAACAAGGGACATATAAAGAAAATCACATGCATATAATAATTGCTAATTTGATAGCTCTTGAAAAAAATTAATAACACATGTATACTTTCAGAATCACCTGGCACTTTCTAATAGTTACATACACAGGTAAGTTGCTTTTGGATAGAATAGCTATCACACAATAGAAATAAACTAATAGCAATATATGTATATGCTGCCAAGGGAAAGGACCAGGTAATTCCCACAGTTCTACCAATTTATGCAACTTGAGATTTAAATTATTGAATACATTCTTGTTAGCCCACTTTGTAAATTTAATATAATAGCCTTTAGGCTTTAGTAAACTAACAATGAAATTGAAGCTAGGACTATAATTTCAATATTTATTTAAATGTTTAGTATGCTTGGTAATCTTTTTTTAATTTGAACTTTATTTTATAAGATAAATTTGAATTTTGCAAAGTGCTAAATGATATAGATGATATGGATCCTATTCATAATTTTAATACGCAATTTAAAAGGTTAAGATACAAATTATTAATATTTTAAAAATATTGAAAATGACTAAAAAAGATACAAAATTGTATCTTAGCTGAACTTTATAATATAATTTAGAAATTTATGATATTGCAGCATTTTCTATTGCACAAAAACCTAGCTAGTATATATTTTATACAATCTAGCTACTACTAAAAAGTTTATCAATAGGGGTTAGATGCAATAGAATTACTACTGCTTTACTAAGCAATATAGCTTATTATAACCTGGCTACTATCAAATATGATTAGAACAATAGGGTTCTTGACTTACCTTATGAATTATATTAAAGATAAAATTAGCAAATATTTTTAGCAAGTTTTGAACAATGCATAGAAGTTCCAAGATTTCATAGCTACTTATTTAAATTTGTTAAAGTTTATTAAATAGATTAAACTTCAAAAGTAGGCTCTATCTATTATTACGAGTATGTAGCCAATTGCAATGACCTGAACAAGAATAAAAGAAAGACAATTTAATGTCAAAAAGACATTTTATCTGCTAAGCAGCCAAAGTAATAGTGAACAAAATTACTTATACCCTGACAGAAGAGCTATTTGGTTGATATAAAAAAATCATTACTTGCATAACTTCCATAAGTATATAGCTATTTCAAGCACATAATTTATGGTATAATAATTTTATGCAAGCTATGCAACTTGCAAATGGTTAGTTTTTTACTTTAGAAGCCAATTTATTTATAAAAATATTTCATGTGATAAGCTGCTTATTTGTTATCTAGCTAATCAATTATTGGCTATTTATTTATTAAAATTGGTTAATTGGATTTAAAAAGCTAGCTATACATTAGATTAGGGGCCTATTGCCTCGAGACTAATAGACTAGGCCCTATGTGGATAAAATTGGACTATATAACAAGCCAGTATTAGAGTAGCGCCCATTCAAACACACTGCCATATTAATAAGCCAGGCATTATTGGCAAGGTGCCATGCAGTGGTATAGCTAGGATCCCCATTTGAGGATATCAGTTTTAGTTTGACGCTGATATTGGAATCCCATGATTGCCAATTTCAGGTAAACAAATATTTTTACGGTTAGGGCTAGGCCTAGGTCCTTTTGAAGAACTGCCAGTGACAAAAATTAAGTTAGGCCTATTGCGATTTATTATGAATAATTGCCAATTGGCATTGGGATTTAGTAGCCTATGGTTAAATAAACCAATACCCTCTGGCTACGACCTACTGGTGCTGTGTCGATAAAGTTTGACTTATTGGCACAGCGACATTATAGAAATAAGCACTGCCTAATAATAACCGTGACAATCCTATGCTAAATATAACTTTTCGTTAGTTCCTTTTGATCTATTTTGGACTCACAAAATTTAAACTTGATACCAGATTTTCTTCGAAATACGAGACATATAACGCAGTTTTATAGTAGAAAACTCGTAAACTTTACATTCTTCTTTTTTGGCACATAAAATAATATGCAGCATACTTGTTTGTTGTGTAGTTGCTACTTAGACTGCTTTAAAAATACTTCAGCGTGTTAATTATTTCAGTAAAAATATAATCAGTTTAATCAATAAACGCCAATATATCTAACTTAGAATCAGAATTAATTTTACGCAGAGCTCCGGTCAGTTTTAACGGGCTGGATGGCTAAGTCAAGAATGCCAATGGAGCGAAATGGGTTGGAGAGAAACTCAGGATGTGAACAGAAAGAGCAGGAATTGTATCGGGGTTGTTGGTCTTTTGGAAAAAAATACGCAACGTTTGAGACAGTCTTGATGTATTTACGGCCCCACCTGGCCGTGCTGGCTGCGTGAGTCTGGCTCCAACGCCAGCCAGGCCTTGCCTTCCTGTTTGACCCGCCCCCAGATGATAGATTTGGTAGCTTTGGGTGTGGCTGAGCGGCTAAGATCCTATAGTGCTAAGACTGGCCCAAGGAGTTAATTTGTAATGGTAATCCTGGGGTGCGAACCCAGGACCTGCCACCAGCCTCCTGCGGCGACAGACTCCTGTAACTGTCTCCTAACGAGATGGGGCTCCCGGGCGATGTTATTGCCAGCTGTTTTAGGGCATCAGTCAGAGCACAATAGCCGAATGAAGGGACTCTGTGCAGGGGCATCTAGATGGGCTGACAGGCTCTAACAAGGACTTTCTAAAGGGCACAGGGAGTGTCTTTTCGAGGTTGATTTCGGATTAGAATCTTTAGACTACATCGCTAAATGGGCCATGAGCTGCTACTATGCTAAAAGTACGTATCTGTTATAAGGGGGGTTTTATCCCAAGTAGAGGATCGCAAGCGCCTAGCAAGGTGAAATGAGCGACTCTTATTGGCTCCTGTCGGTGCCCGACAGGGGCCAGTCGGGCGAGGCGTCCTGGAGATTACTCGACAGAGAATTGGAATAGCGTCTCGTAGGTCCCGAAAGGTTGGAGATTTCGGGGCGAATTTGGGCTGATATTTATAGCCCCAGAATCACGTGACAATCACTCGCCACACGCGTTAGCCGTGACTGCGACGAACCTGACTCGACCTTGACCCGGTGCTTCGCTCCAATTGGCTGAAATGAGTCACGTGACAGGGGTCGCCGAAGGGTCACAGACGACCCTCGGGGGTGGGGCGGTTGCGCAATCACTTAATTAATTATGAAAAACCTTATTGTACATGCTAGAGAAACAGGAAGAGTACTGCCAGGAAGCTGTGATCACGCTGATGAAGAAATCCTAATAAAATCCCAGATCGGAGGTACCTGGAGAAAGTTATCTTTAAGTACGTTCCGGGGTCACCAAGTTCGCTGGGGTTGCGCAACCATCCGAAAAAGAGAACAATAGGCGGAGGTGGGGTGGGCGTCAAGGTCACCACACCCGTTGCGCTATCTCCAGTGACCCGTGAATGACCCCTAACTAGTCTAGTGCCGAGGGGTAGGAGAGGGCTGTTACACTCCTGCCCCACCTAGGTAAACAGGCTACAGCACGTTTGAGCAGGGCGCAAAATGAAAATCTGGGTGGCCAGGCTAGGGATCACATCTATCATGTGACATGCCATGCCCGTCGCTCATCTCAAGCAGTTCTAAAAGTAGTAGAAAAAAGCCTACGGTGCTTCTCAGCCAAAAAATACACAGGCGCAACGCTCAAATAGAGATTTCAGGCATTTCTATTCAATTGCAGAAAGTGCCCAGAGCAGAAAAATCTAATGCAATTCATGAATTTTTCGGATGCAGATCTCTCGCGCCACAGCGATCTTCTGACATTCCCTAGACGAGAAATCTTGCGTCTTGGGCAATGCTTAATTCTGGAAAAGCGGATGCCTCACTTCGTCTTACTATAATAATTATAAAGCAGCATTCTGAGACAAAGCTTAAACATGGCACAACGTCGCGGTCCATCATGAAACGGGAGTCGGAAGCGGAGAGTCAGATAGATCCACTGGACCTAGCAGAGTCAGTGCCTCCCAACCCTATAAAACTGGCATTAGACGCGGGCTGCTATGGAGGCAAAATTTCCCCACAAATTTAAATCCTACGCGGCTCAGCATTCAGCAAGAATGATTTTTCTGAGAAATTTCACTCGGCTGCTATTCGTTTTTCTCGGCCCTCGGTTTTCCTCGGTTGCGAAGCCTCTCTGGCCCCGTCCGAGTCCGACTTGACCTGGAAGCAACTTCACAGCGACATCACCGAGTACAGGCAGCTCGCCAGGATCAAGGCTGAAAGCAAAATCGACTGCTTGAGCAGTCCAGCCGCTGTTAAGGCTCACGCAGCTTCAGTCGACTCTGCATCAGGTACCTGCGACCTGCTCGTGTGCGACCGGGGCAGCGCGGACGCATGCAGGAAGTGCCGACACGACAACGACCCGAGTCTGCTGATGCTCCGGATGAGTCGTGGGACTACTGTTCATGCGTATGCATATTTTTTCAAGGAGTTTCTACGCTGAAAATCATTGCGTTGGATCAAATTTAAGATCAAAGCGCTACTGAAAAGCTGCTGGTTCTCAGTTGGTACATCACGCTACAAGTACAGAGCGTCGAGATGGGGCCGCTGCAAGCGAGCAGGTCGAGTGTCGGTCAGAGGGAAGTTCCCAATCTTTCAACATATAACCATTAGTTCAGCACTCTAGATCAGGACAACGATGCTTACACCGCTGGAAGCTGTGCTAAAACTAGATTCGCAGTATTTTGGTTTGGAGATTGTGGATAGTTAAATCCTAATGGAATTTACCCTGCTCCCTCCGTCCGCGTTTGGGACTCCTCTCAAAGGAATACTTTACTATTTGCACGACTCCGGTCTGCAGTTCTCACGTTGCATTATTACTCGATGAAGATCTTCGAGTGCTTGATTCGAAGTTACATTAACTCAAAACATATTTATATCTCTATCTGCGTATACCTCGTAAACCCCTCTTTCTGTGATTGCCACCTCTCAAATTGTGCGGACATTATTAAATCGATTAATCTCTCCCGCTCTTTCCAACCATGTGCCTAAGTCTGTACCTAACCCTAAGCCTCAAGTATATAATGGACAATTGAGGAAAGTTGAAAGAGCTTTTTGGTCAAGCGAAGTGTGAATCAGTCATGCGATCACAGTGCGAGCCTAAATGTCGTAGAGAAACCTACCTCTCCAAGGAGTGGACGAGAAATCTAAAAAACAATGCGCAGAGGGGACTTAAGAGTTTCGGGTTCTTTAAGGACTTTACAGCAGTCCGAAACTTCCCTCTGAGAGTCAAATGAAAATTGAGCGTCAACTTAAATGTATATTTGTATAACTTTCAGCTGTAAAGTGAGACCATCATAAAATATACTGTCGTAGTCTTAAGCAGATCAGCAAGAACCTCTGACTTGTCGCTCAAAAAGACCATACGGTAGCCTAACCAATGAATGGCGCTGGCCACACGGATTTTTTGCCTCCTAAGGACGCTTTGGGGTTACAATCCAATGAATTTGATCAGCTACACACGAGCTACATAGGCTCTAATCTCTGCCATGGAGTAGCAAAAGTATAGTTTGTTTTCCAGCGAATTACCCTGAACATACGGGGAGATATATTAAACCGTATTTAAATCACTCAGTAATTGAGGCGGGCGGTTAACATGTGGTATTTTTTACTAAAATTCTACTTTTGCTTTTCAATCAATCCACAAAAGATGAACTGTATAAAGCGGAGAGGGGATGTGTAATCATAATCTGAAGAGTGTTTGCAGACCAGAAAGAGCCTGCACTACGATTTCTGCAGCAGCAGTGTCAGCTTATCCTAATTATCCTTGTCAATTAGTTTTAAGAGATTATTTTCTTGAGAAAAGTTTCACGAAAGCTGCACCAGAAAATGTGACTGTCTTTCTTAACGATCGTTTATTCTACAGGACCTGTGATAGGTTCTTCACACACGATAAGCGACTTCCGGTCACTGCTTGTCAAATTTTTATTGGCACTCTTCAGCACGTCAGCACATCTTAGTTAGGCTGGATTGCCAAAATCTTTCCTCTTATCGCAAAAGATAGAGCAAAAAAACTGAAAATAAATAAACGCGCGTTATAGCTAAGCCATATGTAACCCATGAAACAATATTGGCATATTGGCATTTAGCCGTCTCGGAGATCTAGCCATGCGACTCACAGCAGGCCTCCCACTTCTCTTGGCTCTGGCCGTCGTCTGCTGGCCTGCCTGCAGCAGCTCAGTGATGCAGCCAGCCACCTTCGTCAAGCAAAGGGACGACATCGGCGAGTACCAACTGCTCGAGTCGCTCAACGCGACCCTCTTGATCGAGTGCGTGGTCAAAATGCTCGCCTCAAAAGCCGATGCGGCTTCGTTCGGCTCAGGTGGAGGCTGCCGACTGCTGGCTTGCAAGCTGGGAGCGTCCGGCTGCAGAAAGTGCCGAAACGCCCACAACTCCAGTCTGCCTCTGCTTTGGGTAAGCAGCGAATACTTGCTGTCTTGCTTTGTCACATCCTTGATCATCAATTTTGATTTAGGGTCTCTTTCATTCCATTTTTCATCCTTAAATGAGCAGATGCGTGAGCCCGTGAGCTGCTGGACGACGTTCCAGCACAGAGTCGACGCCTCCGTCAGCTTCAACCGAAACTGGTCAGAGTACGCGAGCGGATTCGGTCAGGGCGAGAGTCTGAACTACTGGATGGGACTGGAGCGGCTTCATCAGCTCACTGCGACCGGAGTGTGGAGAGTTCGATGGGAGTTCAGCGACTGGAACGGCACGTGGTACTGGGCTGAGAACTATCCGTTCTCAGTCGGCCCTGCAGCTGACAAGTACAGAGCCTCGATGGGACCGCTGGACGCGAGCAGGTCAAGTGTCGGTCAGCTGACTGACAGCATAATTTCAATGAGCAACAAAATGTTCAGCACAGCTGAGCAGGACAACGATGCCTGGGTCCATGGCAGCTGTGCGCAGCTGAGGTCTGCAGGCTGGTGGTTCGCTCACTGCAACAATATAAATGCGAACGATAATATGGGGATTTCATGTCAACTTAAGGCTCTAGAATGGAGCCGGAGGTGAATCTCTGAACCAAACTGACTGAAATCAGTAGCTGGTCGGTCTAGTCGACGAGAAACGCTGAGAAAACTCACCTTAGTTTTTTTCTCCGTTTTTTGTTCGGCTTCAAATAAAAAGTCAAATGGAGTTTCTGAAGTAGTTAAGAAACCTTTTGCTTTGCGTACGGTTACCTACACTAAAAATATTATTAATGTTAAGTATTATGTATTTTCGTTTTAAACGTATTAGTATTAAGTATTACAGTTATTATGTTATTAAAAATGAAATCAAGACGCAGCAGAACGAGCGTATATTGTGAGGAAATATCGGTGTTTTTAGTCACTTTTGAGAGCTACGAGCACAAAATTCTCTGGCTCCCTCACGAAAGGATTGTAGTCAATTGTAATTTTCATGTCGTCGATCTTTGCCCAAACCATGCTGTGGACGCTTGCTGTGTAATGACCAGCCCTGAAATTACTTCCTTGGTGCGATATCGTGGGGATGGGTTTCCCGAGAGTCGATACTCCGCCTGACCTTGCGGAATAGGTCACTGGAGTTTGGAGCTTGTTTCCATCGATCTCATTTGTTCTATCCAAGTACACTAAGGAAAATCTTCCTGGGGTCACAATGATCTCTTGCACGCTCTCTCCGCCGCAATTGGGATCAGAACACTGCACTGATCGGGGAGCAATATTAGTGTTCAAAAGTTTTCCCAGGCTGATTGCCGATCGCTGAAATAGGGAGAGAGATATGCACAGAATCCGGCCATCAATTGTTCCTTCAGCAAAAGAAGAGCTTGTTTTATGGCAGTCGCGGCATGTTTGAACAATAGAAAATTCTGAGAATGAATCTTGCGGCGAAACATCCAGATGTGTTAAAAGAGTCTGCAGGAATTCATTTGCACATTGTTGCTGATTATCAGGAAACGCATTCGGGTGTTGCCGACGAACAGCAGCGAGTAGAGGAGACACAGTGGACCGATTATTAGGTTCAGCTAAAAGTCGAAGTAGCTCCTGGTGAACCTCATCACCGCTACCCAGATTCATGAATGGTGCATTGTGATGCAGGCAGCGAAATAGCTGCACTACTGCGTTCGCGTAGCACTGAAGTCTGCTATTCGGCAAACCAGAAGGCTTCCACGGTCCTGTGGACGAAGCAGCGGCATCTGAGTCACCATGTGCTTTGTCCTTTTGAGATTCAGAACTCTGTTCGTGGGATGTACTCGTATTAGGATGAGATTCTGTAAATTCGTTGTATAGTCTTGAAACTAATGTTTTAGGCAGAGCACTATCGACAAATCGGAAGCTGCTGTTGTACATCTTATAACTTTCTGGCCGATAGGCATAGCACCAAAGCATTCTAACAACAGCCATCACATGGCTATCACATCCAGCTGTTCTGCTTCCGGCTTTGGATGATGAGAAGTAGCCGTGTTGTCGTTGTAGACCCGGGTCTCTGAACCCGAATCTATTTCCATCAGGCGTGTCGCTGACTCGTAGAATGACTCGGTAGGTTTTCGACCTGTGCCGAGAGTGCAGGGCGGCCAAGTAAATCCAGGACGCATTCCGTGGTCCAAACTTTCGAGTGTTCCATCCCCTTGGAGGCAAGCGCTGATAAAACTTCCAGCACTTTAAATGGGATGGTAGCTCGGCTGTGAGCGACTCGAAATCACGCCATGAGTCTCCAGCAAAACTGCTGAGAACCTCCTGAACCCTTACATTTTCGATGTATCTCACTGATTGGAGAACGTGGTAAGGACCAACACTCAGCTCTTGAAGGTTGCCTTCTTGAACACTTGGAAATCCCGAGCTTTGTGGGTCTAGTGGATCTATTGCTGTCCACTTTCGAGTCGAAGCTGATGGCATGCGAGTCAAATCACAATTAAATTCAATGTGCTCGGCTTCATCAAGTTCATTGGAAATAAAAATCCTCCTGGCAAAGTTCAGGCCATAGTCTTTCAAGCTGGAATCGGACCATGAATCGGGCAGGTGTCTGGTAGACTGGAAGCCTGGATGACATCGATTGAATTTTGCCATTCAATTTTCAATGACAATGTCAAGTCGAATTCTTTCGGAAAAATCCGAAGCCTTTAGCCATTGATAAGGCTCTTGTCGATCATTAATGCATTTGTCTTGCTTTATGGCAGCAAAACTGCACTCCACAAGGTAACGAAAAAGTGTTGCGCACCGACTCGTATTAGCTTCCAAAGCGGTCATCTTGCCTGGAATTGGTCTATCCGAAACTGGATCTTTATTGGTGACGAGTTCGAAGCGCTCATTTAGAACTCTTTCACCTGGACCAGTGGGGAACAGAAGAGTAGTACAGCCTTGGCTGTGATTTCTGACAAAGTCACAGAAGTTAGTTCCAGTTGGTGAACAGAGCTGGCGGCTGTAGCCTTTGTCGAAGATTGCGACAACATGATAATCTTTCTCTCCAGAGCACAGTATCCGTGACAAAGTGGGCTCGATTATCCCTTCTGATTCTAAGTCCAGCTGCATCGCAGTCAAATTGCCATCTCCCATTGCTGGTGAGATTGCTGCTGTCAACGGCGATGTGTACAACACTTTTCCATGAATGTTGACAATAGCCATTTTCTTGTTACCGTTTACTTTTGTTAGCTATCTATATATGATTTTAGTTAATTAGACGCTCAATTCCTCTGTGCAATGGTCTATGGCCAAACCGTGCCTAGTGATACAGTTTCATTTATACGAGCAGAGATGCTCAACATTAAATATACCTTAAGCACGCTAATAAAAAGGCTCAACTGGAGCACAAACGAATTGCTAGCTAGAGGCTAGTCTGAAATAACAATTGGCCTGACTCCTTCAATCTCCCAAAGTAACACTGGCGACGATTCCGATCGAACCCCTGGAGACAGATGCGCCGGCCGAAGTGAGCCGATGGCTTCAACGATTCGAGGCGATTGCCAAAGTCAACAAGTGGGGGGAGGACGTGTTGAAGTACGCATTCATCGCACAACTTGGAAAGAAAGCGTTTAACCTGATTGCCGACGCGTCACTTCCGAACAAACCGGAAGATAAGACATTCGAGGACCTGAAGGAGCTGCTTGAAAAGGAGACGCAAGCGACAAAGTCAGGACTGGCTTACAGGTACACATTCCACCACCTAAAGCAAGAAGATGGAGAAGGACTCGTCGGCTTTCGCTAGGAAGCTTCGTCAGGCCGCAGAGAACTGTGAATTCACCGACCTAAATGAAAGACTGCGCGACCAGTTCGTGTTTGGCCTGGCCAACAAGGATATCGTAAGGAAGCTCCTAACGGAAAAACTCAAGGATCTCACACTGGAGAAGGTGATGGCTGTGGCCAGTGCCTGTGAAGCCGTCGCGCGCGGTGAAAAGCAGATGAAAGGGAGCGATGTCCTGATGATCAATAACTGCAAGGCGACCCTAAAGCGTAAACCAGACACACGACCGAAGGATCCCAAGGCCCATCAGTCCAACAGCAAGTGGAATCAACGGAGCCAAGTTGATCAAATCAAATGCTTCTGTTGTGGTAAAGACGGACATCGCAAGGATGTCTGCCAGCATCGTTCAAAAACGTGTTTGACCTGTGGCAAAGCTGGTCATCTTAAAGCCGTGTGCAAATCAAACACCGCGAGACCAAATCAAGGATCATGGAGGACGGACAAGGTGAGAGCAATCGAGCCCAAAGAAAACCCACCTAAATCGGAAGGGACATTCGATCGCATCTTCTCAGTAACCAGTGAGAACAAAGAAAGTTTAGGCGGACACCGAATAACCAGGCTATTGGTCGTAAACGGAGTCAATCTCCACATGATTTTGGACACGATTTTGGGATCAGTATCATCATTCGTACCGCTAAAGGTGTATCAAAGCTTCCTGGAGAAGCCCGAGCTTAAGTCTACTGCCCGAAGGTTTACAGCCTACCAAGGCGACCCGGTGCGCGTCCTAGGAGAACTAACAGTCAGAGTGGAGCGAGGCGGAAACTTCGCTAATTTACCTTTATTTGTCGTAGACCACCCAGATGCGGAGCCGATTTACGGACTCGATTGGATTTCAGTGTTAGAGCCGGAGCTGTACACAACCATAGCCCGAGGAGGAAATTTCAGCACAAGCAAAGGAACAGCTCAATCTTCTATGTGTCCGGTTGATGGAGTCAAGGTGTCATTAACAGTCAAGCCGGGAGCAAAACCAGTTTTCTGCAAGCCCAGACAAATTCCATACGGAATCCTGGAGGACGTAAAGAGCGAACTCAAGAGAATGGAATTCGATGGCCTACTGGAGAAAGTGCAATCGAGTGAATGGGCCACTCCAATAGTCTGTGTCAGAAAGCAATCCGGTAAGATCAGAATTTGCGGTGATTACAAGGTAACGCTTAACCCGGTTCTAAAGGACATGGTATCGACTACACCTTCGATTGACGAAGTAATGTCCAGGCTAGGGCGAGCCAGGAGATTTTCAACACTAGACCTCACTAATGCCTATCTGCAAGTGCCAGTCGACACAGAGACCAGTCTTATGCAGACCTGGAGTACTCCTTTTGGCCTATACCGCCCGACCGCTCTCGCTTACGGTGTTAAGCAGGCACCAGCAATTTTCCAATCGTACATGGACAAGCTCCTGCTAAACCTCGAAGGCGTGGTGTCCTACCAAGATGACATTCTTATCTGGGGAGAGAATCAGGCAATTCACGATGAGCGGCTTAAAGACGTGTTGAAAATTATCAGGGAGAACGGACTGAAAATAAATATGGACAAGTGCGTGGTGAACACACCGTCAATTAAATTCCTGGGTTTTGAAATCAGTGCAGACGGCATTCGACCCTTAAAGGAGAAAACAGAAGCGATTGCCGGACTGAAAGAGCCTACTGATCTAAAACAGCTTCAAGCATTTATTGGAATGGTTGATTTTTACGGTCGATGCGTTCCAAATCTGGCTACGTTGAAGGAGCCGCTGACCAATCTTACGAGGTCAGGCGTGCCCTGGGCATGGGGAAGGCAGGAACGCTGCGCTTTCAATGCCATCAAGGACAAACTATACCATGCAGGACTACTCAAGCCGTTTGACCCAGCTGACATGGCTATACTTACTACTGACGCTTCACCAGTTGGACTAGGTGCTGTGCTGGAGCAGTCGTCAGGACCCGTTCTGTTTATCTCGAAGACACTAACGCGAGCGGAGCGCAACTACGCTCAAATCGAGAGGGAAGCTCTCGCAATTATCTGGGCTGTAAAACGTCTTCATAAGTATTTACTGGGACGCAAGTTTGTGCTCAGAACAGATCACCACCCGCTCAAGTTTCTGTTTGACCCTGGAAAGGCGCTGTCCACAGTTGCCGCGGCTAGGCTACAACGGTGGGCGATTACTCTCATGGAATACGACTATATCATTGAATGCAAACGATCTGAAGAAATCCCGGTTGCCGATGCCCTATCTCGATTGAACAACAGCGCCGCGGAGTACGAGCAGTTCGATGTCAGCTCTATACAGGACAGCCTGCTCGATATTCCGATCAACAAGGAGCAGCTCAGGTGCAAATCCATGATGGATAAAGAGTTGCGACAGCTTTTTCCACTTGTCAAGCACGGCTGGACAGCACGAGGGATTCAGAAACTGCCCACATACGCACGATTTCGAAATGAATTAGTAATTGAACATGGCGTTTTATACAGAGGCCTGCGACTTCTGATTCCGAAGGACGAGCGTCAGAGGGTGCTACAACTACTTCACGAGGGCCAT
Source organism: Macrostomum cliftonense (assembly GCA_950096795.1). Taxonomy (NCBI): domain Eukaryota; kingdom Metazoa; phylum Platyhelminthes; family Macrostomidae; genus Macrostomum; species Macrostomum cliftonense. The sequence goes on from CATNEM010000145.1 coordinate 723,188, forward strand.
GTCGGTGCAGACAAAATGAAGTCCATCGCCAGGCAGTGCGTCTGGTGGCCAGGCATAGACTCAGATGTGACACTGCACGCAAAGCGATGCCCTGCCTGCCAGGCGAACAAGGACCATGGGTCAACAATTCAATGGACTTCATGGCCGGAGGAGAATGAAAAGTGGTCAAGAGTGCATGCTGATTACGCAGGACCATTCAAGGGAGACAAGTACTTACTTGTACTCGTTGATGCCTATAGCAAGTGGGCCGAAGTACACGTTGCGCAGTCAACTACATCGGCAGAAACTATCCGGCGGTTTCGAAGAACATTCTCGCAAGAGGGAGTCCCAGCAACCTTAGTCACGGACAACGGACCACAATTCACTTTTGCAGAGATGGAAGGATGGCTGAAGGGAGTCGGCTGCAGACACGTGCTTACGCCTCCATACCACCCTCGATCAAACGGACTGGCCGAAAGATTTGTCAGAGACCTGAAGAACCATGTAAGAGCATCCGGAACGGACGACGATCTTCAGACCAGTGTGGACCGTTTTTTGCTGCAATACAGGAACTCGCGTCACTCAACGACAGGCAAGGCACCCGCGGAGCTGATGAGAGGACATCTATTGCGTACGGCAACCCTGTCCTTGGCAAAGGAACCGGTGTGGGTGAAGACCTACAAGCACGAAATGGAGAAGTGGAAACCTGGCGAGGTCGTCGCGAGAGAAGGTAAGGTGATCGTGGGAGTGCAACTCGACGACGGCACATGCGGTCGATATCATTTGGATCAGACCAAGCCAAGGATTCCATCGGAGAATCCTGCGACCGAATCACGTCAGACGAATGTTCCCAGAGATGCTGCCGATCCAACTGACGATAAAACGACTACGGAAGCAAGACAGCTAGGGACAGGTCATCCCAGCAAGCGCATGCGAAAAGCTCCAGACAGGCTTCATTATTCTACAATGGGAAGACCTGATGGCACTTGACTGATTGTGTGAATTCTCATACATGTACTGTGACAAGACTACAGAGGAGGAGTGTTAGCTATCTATATATGATTTTAGTTAATTAGACGCTCAATTCCTCTGTGCAATGGTCTATGGCCAAACCGTGCCTAGTGATACAGTTTCATTTATACGAGCAGAGATGCTCAACATTAAATATACCTTAAGCACGCTAATAAAAAAGGCTCAACTGGAGCACAAACGAATTGCTAGCTAGAGGCTAGTCTGAAATAACAATTGGCCTGACTCCTTCAATCTCCCAAAGTAACAACTTTCTTTCCAGAAAAGTATGTTCGTAACTGTGTGTGATGAGAGCTTGATTTAGGAAGATAAAAGTAAGTATGGTCGCCGACAAGCAGTACGAGCTTTTTTCCTTTGAGCAGCTTGTCAAAAACACCCAGAAAAAAAGGATCGTGTACTACATTTTGCTCCAGGAAAATTCTGATCGGCGTCGACGCAATAACTCTGGGCTGGTAAGGATCGCAGCGATAATGCTCCTTGGCCAGCTCCCAAAACACCTCGCATGCCCGTTGAGCAGATATATTAAAGTCAAACGCAAGTGTCTGGAAATTAGTTCTTTGACGCAGCTTTTTTAAATAAAGAAAAATGCGTGCATGCTTCGATAAAAACCTCACCCGTGAGACTTCGGGTAGCATGGCAGAAAAAGTATTAAAATTTTGTGAACTGAGACCACAGGCTCGTTTAAATTCTTTCTCAGATGCAATTTGTGGAAACAGATTACGGTTTATAAAGCGTCTCACGAATTCTCCAGCATTTTCTAGAAGTTGAACGGCTTCACGAGAATTTCTAGGCTTTAAGGGTGTCGATGTTGACCCAGTTGACTCGCGACCGCATCTACTTGTCTCCTGATGTCTCGTCAAGTTTGCCGCTTTACTGAATTGGTGGCCGCAGATGGAGCAACGAAAATCAGTCATAGTTTTATGATTTTTAAACTTGCAGCTTTAACAAAAGTTTGACTTCTTTGCAGAAAACAGACCAGTATAGCTTAGAGTGCTTCAGAATATTCAAGAAAAAATTAAATGTCAAGTTCTAAATAGACACAATACGAATTTTCGATCAGCTAACATAGCTATTTAACTAAAATATTATACGCTCAGAAAAGTACTAACACTATTATAATAACTGACAAAACAAAAAAGTAAAGAACAAACTATTGAAAAATCTAAAATTGATTGCTTTGTCCAAACTGTACGTTCAAAAGACGCGAATCCGGAAAAAAGACGCTAGCAAAAATTGAGGTTCGTTAACAAAAACGCACTTGAGAGAGATGTCTCAACGTTTCTAGTCAACTGGACCGACCAGCTACTGATTTCAGTCAGTTTGGTTCAGAGATTCACCTCGGGCTCCATTCTAGAGCCTTAAGTTGACATGAAATCCCCATATTATCCCATTTATCCTCCTGGGTAACATGGCAAGGTCTGGGGTGAGATGTCTCGGCGTTTCTAGTCGACTGGACCGACCAGCTACTGATTTCAGTCAGTTTGGTTCAGAGATTCACCTCGGGCTCCATTCTAGAGCCTTACATTAAGTTGACATGAAATCCCCATATTATCCCATTTATCCTCCTGGGTAACATGGCAAGGTCTGGGGTGAGATGTCTCGGCGTTTCTAGTCGACTGGACCGACCAGCTACTGATTTCAGTCAGTTTGGTTCAGGGATTCACCTCGGGCTCCATTCTAGAGCCTTAAGTTGACATGAAATCCCCATATTATCCCATTTATCCTCCTGGGTAACATGGCAAGGTCTGGGGTGAGATGTCTCGGCGTTTCTAGTCGACTGGACCGACCAGCTACTGATTTCAGTCAGTTTGGTTCAGAGATTCACCTCGGGCTCCATTCTAGAGCCTTACATTAAGTTGACATGAAATCCCCATATTATCCCATTTATCCTCCTGGGTAACATGGCAAGGTCTGGGGTGAGATGTCTCGGCGTTTCTAGTCGACTGGACCGACCAGCTACTGATTTCAGTCAGTTTGGTTCAGAGATTCACCTCGGGCTCCATTCTAGAGCCTTAAGTTGACATGAAATCCCCATATTATCCCATTTATCCTCCTGGGTAACATGGCAAGGTCTGGGGTGAGATGTCTCGGCGTTTCTAGTCGACTGGACCGACCAGCTACTGATTTCAGTCAGTTTGGTTCAGAGATTCACCTCGGGCTCCATTCTAGAGCCTTAAGTTGACATGAAATCCCCATATTATCCCATTTATCCTCCTGGGTAACATGGCAAGGTCTGGGGTGAGATGTCTCGGCGTTTCTAGTCGACTGGACCGACCAGCTACTGATTTCAGTCAGTTTGGTTCAGAGATTCACCTCGGGCTCCATTCTAGAGCCTTAAGTTGACATGAAATCCCCATATTATCCCATTTATCCTCCTGGGTAACATGGCAAGGTCTGGGGTGAGATGTCTCGGCGTTTCTAGTCGACTGGACCGACCAGCTACTGATTTCAGTCAGTTTGGTTCAGAGATTCACCTCGGGCTCCATTCTAGAGCCTTAAGTTGACATGAAATCCCCATATTATCCCATTTATCCTCCTGGGTAACATGGCAAGGTCTGGGGTGAGATGTCTCGGCGTTTCTAGTCGACTGGACCGACCAGCTACTGATTTCAGTCAGTTTGGTTCAGAGATTCACCTCGGGCTCCATTCTAGAGCCTTAAGTTGACATGAAATCCCCATATTATCCCATTTATCCTCCTGGGTAACATGGCAAGGTCTGGGGTGAGATGTCTCGGCGTTTCTAGTCGACTGGACCGACCAGCTACTGATTTCAGTCAGTTTGGTTCAGGGATTCACCTCGGGCTCCATTCTAGAGCCTTAAGTTGACATGAAATCCCCATATTATCCCATTTATCCTCCTGGGTAACATGGCAAGGTCTGGGGTGAGATGTCTCGGCGTTTATAGTCGACTGGACCGACCAGCTACTGATTTCAGTCAGTTTGGTTCAGGGATTCACCTCGGGCTCCATTTGGTGACTTAAGTTGACATCCCCTTTAGCGAATATAATTTAATAACTCGTATATTAGTCATGTAGACTTATAAAACAACGGTTAAATGCACATGCACGCTCGTAATTGCAATTCATGGATAAACATGACAAAATAGTACTGTAAGTAGTATAAGTAGGCAAAGAAGCAGAACAGAAATTCACATTCTCATCAAAGTGAAAAACTTTTTAATTAATTTTTACTGTTACATTTCGAAAGTAAAAACTGGATAAAAGTACAAAATATCAAATGCATTCGTTTGCCACTTTGTATTTTAATTAATAGAAAGTGATTACCGCATTGAAAAAATATTTTTTATGCCGCTAAAACGACACAAAATGTAATTGTGAAGCCATGAATATTACAATTGTAATATTATGTAGAAATTGAAGTACCACTAAAAGCTTCGATATTAAACAGCATTAAAACAACAAAGTAAAAGCTGAATAAAAATAAGAACGCAATCATTCTGCACTACTCTTACTACTAACAAATTATTTTAGTAGTATGATACGGTTTAGAAGTTGCCGGAATGCCAAATTAATAAGCAGTTTTTTACAAAAATTATTTAAAACATGTCATCAAACACAAGCAACGCAGTTTACTCTAATTTCAACTCTTTCTTGATTTGCTTGACTTGCTAGGAGTCTTCTTTTTAACATCATCTTTTTTCTCTTGCTCGTCTTCTTCTTTATTACCATCCTCGTCATCCTCGTCGTCAAAGACGATGCCCTTAGCCGGCCCCCGCTTGCGCTGCATCGGATTCAACAAGCTCATGCCGGGCTGGGCGCTGCTGCGAACCTGACGCCGGCCTCCAGCTCCAACGCCGCCACCCGCAGCGGCGCCAAGCTGCCTAGCCAGACCGAGAGCCGTTGACGCGCCAGAATAGTTGCTAGCCCGAGCGGCTTCCAGATCGCGCCTGCTAGTCTGCAGTTTGACTGATAGGTCCTTGGCCCGGCTAGACAGCAGAGCAAAGAGGCGCCGACGAGCTGCTGATTGATCAGTTGGCGGATTCAAAGTGACCGTAGCGTCCGACACGGGTGGCAGCGACAGGGTTAGCGGCGCATTGGGCGCAGTTGGCGGCTGTTGAAGATCACGCAGGGCAGCCCTTGATTCGTGGGTGCAGGAAAAGCAAAATCCTAAGCCTTGGGATCACAATTCAGTCTATAGAATTAGCGGCATCAACGAATATAATCAATACATACCCAATCAGATTGACTACGCCTTGCTTGTTAGTTAATCCTAACTTTTTCTGTAGTTCATCGATCTCTTTATTGCCAAGATCCACTGACAGTACACTGTCTCCATTAGATAGATAGATTTGCCATGAGCCATTGCTGCTCAGATCAGTGGTTAAAGTGTAAGGTCCAATTAATTGTATTAGTGATTCCAAGTTGCTAGATATAATGGCATCAGCAAGAGACATGATTATAATTATTCAAGTTTCTAATTTGCTGTAAATGGAAATTGATAGCAAGTGCATTAATTTTTTATTACCATTAAAGCAATTATATTTGATAAAAGTTCATTTTTTATAGTAGCCAAAGTGATTTTTAATGTAAATAAAAGTAGAAGCATATAAATACTCAAAAATAACACTGGCACTTGATAAAAAGTAACAAAACTAAAAATTTTTATGCAGCTATGAAAAAACCATGGGCTCTAAACAATATCACAAGATTATAGCATATAATATCTTGGCTTACTGAGGCCAAAAGAATTTTTCTTTAAAGTTAAAATCCAAAATGAGACATCTAAGACAAAAAGTTTTTATTTTTACTAAATACAAAAAAGCTATAGGGGCCTACTAATTTGCTAAATTAATAAGAGACTAACAGAACTAATGAAATTTATTTAATTAAACCAAAGATGCAATATTTGTTTTGAAATTGTTCTGAGCTTACAAGGTATCATGGCAATAATTTTCTTTAATACAAGTAAATCAACTAATATATTAATTATGAAAAACCTTCTGGACCAAAAATAATCTAGACAAAAACTATTAAAATAAATGCCATTTGTATTCAATTAGCCCAAGTTGATAAAAATGACAATATAAGTTGCACTTCTATACATAAGCATGATCCTGAGTATGGCTATTTAAAAGAATGCCAAACTATATAGAGATTTTATTAACACAACCATATAGTTAAACTACAACAACATTTTTAGTATGCCTAGACTAGGCCAAATATACCAAAATCTCTAATATTAGATAGTTAGCTATTACATTTGCAAATAGAACCCAGTATACAAGGTAGCTAAGTAGAAATAAAAAACTATATTGCCTCTAATTAAAAAAACAGTCTACATGCATATCCCAGCCCCCTACCTCCTAGGGTGCTAGTCAGTTTGTCATCTGCCAGTTCTTCATCTAAGATGACAAAATGACTAAGAATAATATTGCTGCGTTACGAAGAATGACAAAGTATCCAAAAATAACAAAATGCAGAGACATTTTGTCATCTACCAATCAGATTGTACTTGCAAATTTTTTCTTCTCATTGAAACAAATTAATTGGTTCAAATAATGGACATCAGTTATTTAACCAGAAATATTATTATTTAGATGAAAAAAATGTTGAAGTAAACTTATATCAACAGATCCCACCTCCAAGCTGATAGAAAATGAAGATTCTATGTGGCCATCTTGGTCTGTGGACATTTTGGTCTTACACCTCAATTTTTCGCACTCTTATTTGTATGTTTCTATCAGCAAACAATAGTCATCAAAACATATTTCTTAAGTAGTAATGCCTCACTAGGCAGACGTAGGCAGATGATTATCTGACCACTATTCTTATTTCTTAGCTTTCTGACTGAGTTTTCATTAGTGTATGACGAAGTGTCCTATGTTATAGTGACATCCTGGCAAGATGATGAAGTGACCAGAAAAAAATTCAATGATTTCACTACCTCAGATGACGAAATGGAAGATGACAAAGTGACTAGGATCCACCTCTTAAGCCCTAGTTCTGATAATTAGCTATTATTTTAATTGGGCAATTAGGCCTAACTCAGAAATAACAATAAGTGCTTCTTAAACACCACAGAAAATAAATAAAATTTTCCCTAAGAATGCTAGTACGACACAATCAACACATTTGATTAAGTTCAAAGACTTCAAGCAGTAGGCCCTAGCTATGTCCCTATGATTAGGCCTAGGCAATAGCAAGCATACTGCATAGGCCTAGCTACAATTTTTTAATGGTCCACTAGGTTTAGAAGTGGATAAATTATAATGTTTATGGCTCTTAAACAAAAAACGCAAAAAAGCAAAAAATAGCACACAAACCGACAAACGTACATTTTGAAAAACTGGGTGATAAATTCTTCCCACATGTATCCAGCACGGGCAGCATCCGCGGATATTTTTTGCATCGAGCCGGCGGCGTCCGATCTATTTTTAAATTGTTAAATTTGCACAGCCAAACAAAGCTATCTTAAAAAAAATAAGTACAGCTTCATTTTTTTTAAATTAAAAAAAAGAGTATTTAATGACTACTAATTATAAAAATTGTTCAATTAATCTGGCTGCTGCCGAGTGCTACTTTTAATTACGAAACAAATCGAATTTAACTTTTTTCGACGAAACAATTTCCTCTTACACGGAAACTGGTTGACATTTGACGACTTTTAGTTTCCACTGTTTCAACTGTTTTTGTACTCGGGGTTCTTCATAAAGCCAAGTCTGATACATTTAATTAATTAATTAATTGCTCGTTTGAAAAATAAACTGCCTCTCAAAACATGTCTGATTTTGACAACCCCTTTGCTGATCCTTCCAACAACAGCCCATTTTCGGTAAGCTTTTCTCTTTTTTTACTTACTATATAGAATATTGCTTTAGGAATGAGAAAATATTTTTTGTATTACAGATATATTTATTTGAAATCTTTTAACTAACTGTTACCAAGTCATGTTTTAAATTCTGAAAAAAATGCAGGGATCTAACATGTTATATTTTTACAATCTTAATCTGGCTGTTAATCTTAATCTTAATCTTAATATTTGTACTTTAGAATTTTTTTTCTTTCTTACCATTATGGCTTATATATGCTTAACAATTTTGGGATTGCTTTACTATTTTACTTTAGATATACAGCACCTAATATTTTAAATAGTATACATTTTTGTAATTTATCTAGCAGACCTAAAGAACCCAGTATTTGTATGAAGCATAAAATCCAAATCTACATAAGAGCCTGTAAATCTGTCTCCACCTAAAATTATCAATCAGGACCCATCAGTGCAGCAGGCCCGTACTGGCAGTGGCGCTCAAGCCACAGGCGAGTACAATCCCTTTGAGAAAGGTCAACAGCAGCAACAGCAGCAGGAGCCAGCAACTCTGCCATTCCGTTCAAGCGGCGACCAGCAGCAGGGCTCACCTCCGCCTGCCTACACGGCTAGCGCGCAGCAGCGAATCTCTAGCGACGAACTCGAGCGACGTCAGCGCGAACTGGAAGCGAAATCGCGCGAGCTTGAACGTCGAGAAGCTGAGCAACGCCGCAGAGAGGTGGAGAGTGGCAGTGGCGGCGGCAGCGGCGGCTCGCGTGAGTATTTTTAGTGATGTTAGTAGCCATTCCTAATCATGGGGGCGAGTGGCTCGGCGATCTAGCGCGTCTGCCTTGTGTGCCACTGGTCCAGGTTCGACCCCGCGTTATAGGTTGGCTATTTTCCCTAGCGCGGTTTCGTGTGCAGGGTCACATTAATTTGGGGCCTTGTGCACGAATTGGTTGGGCCATGGGCCAGTTGTGCAATTTACGCCCATGAGGGCAACCCCCAAGGCATAGAGAGTGTAGCTACATTCCTGGAACTATCGCTTGTACACTCTATGTGAGTGCGTGACTGGGTGCTATACTGGATTTCCGTTGCGAACCGTGTGTGTGTGTCTATGCCTGCATACCGTAATTAGTGTGACTGAACGCGCTTCAGGAGTCAGCGCAATGGACAGTCATGCCCCGTCGCTGGTTGTGGGACAATGTCGCTTCAAGCGTCAAGGTGCCTGCAGCCCTCCTGCAGATTTAGCTTTTTTTAGCCATTCCTAATCCCTGTCAATCAATTCAATCGAATTATCTTATTTTTTCTAACCAGAACGTCAGAACAACTGGCCGCCGCTGCCCGCCTGCTGTCCCGTTGGGCCCTGCTTCTACCAGGACTTCGACCAGGAAATACCCGTTGAATATCGCCTAGTAGTGAAGATTGGCTACTACCTGTGGCTGGGTCACGCTCTGCTATTATTTATCAACATTATTGGCACACTGGTATATTTTATCGTTTCTGATAAATCGAATTCAATTGTTGCTGGCACAGTGTTTGGCATCTCAATTTTGGTCTTCATCATTCTGGTGCCCTGTTCCTATTTGTGCTGGTTTAGGCCTCTGTACCGGGCGTTCAAGTGAGTGGGCCGGATTCTTGATTTTTGTTTTGAGTTTCAAGTTTGATTTCTAGTTCTATAGCTAGACAGAGCCGAACCTGTAGGAGTAATCTTTAATTGTCAAACCTTATAATGAATATAATTCCGAGTCTCAAATCTTTGAAATAATTCCCAGAATCTGAAACCATCAAATCCACATCCTAGCAACTTAAATCTTTGGATCCCCACACCATCGAATGAATCCCAGCAACTAGAATCTTGGGATCCCAAAACTAATGAATACATCCTAGCAACTAGAATCTTTGGATTGGATCCCAAACAATCAAATGCGTCCTAGCAACTAGAATCTTTGGATCCCCAAGCCATCGAATACATCCTAGCAACAAGAATCTTGGGATTCCTAAACTATCGAATACATCCTAGCAACTAGAATCTTCGGATCCCAAAGCTATCGAATAATTCCTAGCAACTAGAATCTTTGGAGCCCAAACAATCGAATACTTCCTAGCAACTAGAATCTTTGGATCCCAAACAATCGAATAAATCTGAGCAACTAGAATCTTGGGATTCCAAAACTATCGAATACATCCTAGCAACTAAAATCTTTGGATCCCTAAACTATCGAATACTTCCTAGCAACTAGAATCTTGGGATTCCAAACTCATCGAATACATTCTAGCAACTAGAATCTTTGGATCGCTAAACTATCGAATACATCCTAGCAACTAGAATCTTGGGATTCCAAACTCATCGAATACATTCTAGCAACTAGAATCTTTGGATCGCTAAACTATCGAATACATCCTAGCAACTAGAATCTTGGGATTCCAAACTCATCGAATACTTCCTAGCAACTGAATCCAAAAAATCCACCTCGAATCTATACCGCCACCTTCACAGAAACGACAGCAGCTTCAGTTTCTTCTTTTTCTTTCTAATATTCGCCGTGCAAGTGGGCATACTGATCGTGCAGTGTCTCGGCATCAACTACCTGGGCTCCTGCGGTTGGATTAACGCCGCCGCCATCCTGAAATCTAGTGCCGGCGCCGGTGTATTTATGATGGTGATTGCGGCTCTGTTCACAGTGCTGGTGATTGCCGACGTCATGCTGCTGATTCGGGTGAGGCCTGAGGTCTTTGTTCTCACGTAGTAATCTGTGTGATTGCATTAACTAGCAATAGCTAGATTCCGATACCTAGAATCTCTAATGCATCCCAATTCCTAGAAACCAAATTAATCCTAGATTCCTGGAATACCTTTTTTTTCCTAGACTCCCTTATTAACCCCGATTCCTGGAATCCTCATTTTATGCGTTAGTATTCTTAAAATGCCTCTTTAATGTCTTTTCCTAGAATCCCCAAATTAATCTTGATTCCGAGAATCCCAAATTGATATCGATTCTTAAAATCCTAAATTGATCTCGATTCTAAGAATCCCAAATTACGAAGCAATCCCGATTCCTAGAATCCCTAAATAGTCCCGATTCCTAGAATCCCTTAATTGATCCCACTTCCTATAATTCCTAAATAACCCCGATTCCTAGAATTCCTAAATAATCCCGATTCCTAGAATCCCTAAATAATCCCGATTCCTAAAATCCCTAATTAACCCAGATTCCTAGAATCCCTAATTAACCCAAATTCCTAAAATCCCTAATTAATCCAGATTCCAAGAGTCCAAAAATTTTTATCTCGATTCTAAGAATCTCAAATTAATTCAGATTCATTGAATCCCTAAATAATCCCTATTCCTTGAATCCCTAAATAATCCCTATTCTTAGAATCCCTAAATAATCTCGATTTCTTGAATCCCAAAATAATCCCGATTCCTAGAATCCCTAATTAACTAAGATTCCTGGAATCCCTACTGAATGTTGATTCCAAAAAATCCTAAGTTGATCCGTTGTTATTATTGGCTCATTGATCCCGTTTCCTAGAATCCCAAATATCCTAGATCTCAAAATCTCATACGTAACTTATTAGGTTTTGTTCTCTATGATTGCAACATTAAAAAAGCTATTTACGCTACTAACAAAGCAACCAATAAGTAGTATAAACAGATTATGCAATTATCAAAATCGAATTGTGCTGTCAATCAATTTACCAAAGGTCCATCGAATCTACCGAAGCTCCGGCGCCAGCTTCGCCAAAGCGCGCCAAGAGTTCAGCCAGGGCGTCGCCGCCAACGAGACGGTTCGTGGCGCCGCGGCTAGCGCCGCAAGTTCGACCTTCTCTGCCATGGCTAGCGGCGGCGGCGGTGGAAGCGGCGGTCGGTACTGAAGTTATTTCATGTTAGCTGCGTTACTTTTACAATCCAGACAGTTACTTATTAGATGACGAGGCGTTTTTGGTCAGAAATCAAAGTATAGTTACTCACGCCGTTTACTTTTGTCTATAATAGCAGTGTCCAATTGAGCTATTTCATATTCAGTGAAAAATTAACGAGCTATTTCATATTCAGTGAAAAATTAAGCCTAGCAACTATTTAAAAAGCATACTTATGTGACTAATAGCAAAATTTTATCCTGGAAAGATCTCATTTTGTTTAAATTAATGTTACAAAATGATTTTTTTGTTTATTTTTAATTTAGCGGAACATTGATGTCAGTGCCTTGTTATTATTCAGACTTTATTTACATTTTTTATTTTCATTTTTATATGAAGCGCTGTGTTTTGCTTAATATTTTTTATCGGCCAATGTACTTTTCTGTGTTTTCTTAATTATTAGGATAAGGATTCTTGGCTACATATTTTTTTGGCTCTTTTTTCAGCTGAATTTTCCTTTTATTATGTGACGATGGTGTTTTTTAGGTCAAAATAGTAACTTTTTTGGTGTCACATAATCATTTTGAGGTCACAGTTTACTTGTTTTTTTGTTACCATGGTAACATATTTTGATCAACATCCTTGCTACATGACGTCATAATTTTAACTTTCACTAGTTAGTGACAAACTTTTTGCAGACTCAATTGTTTTTTTCAAACTGTCGTTTTAGTCCAATTAAATGCGTCAATATAAATTTATTTAAGTCCCTAGTACAACAAAAGTTACATTCGTAACAATAACTACTTTTGTGCTCCAGAAATCATTATATTAAACAGCCTATTAGACTTGCTTCAAACTATCTAAAGAAGTTTTTAAGCAAAAAATAAACATTCTTCCGTCACTTTTTGGCTTGCGAAATGGCTTAATTTTTTTAAGCATCGATTTTTTTACTGGCTACTCATAGTAGACTAAAACGATTCTATGCTACTTGGGTTGAGTATACCAATACGGAACGCATTTTAACGCATCCATTATAAAGTAATTGTTTATTATCTTTATTTCAACGTTACATATGCAATGCCTTTAGTTTCTCTTTACTATCTGAATCCCATTTCATATTTTCGTCTGCATTCCATGTGCAAGCATCTTCTCTGTTGTAGGATTAGAGCTTTAGCCTCATGGCCGGAAGGTCGTTGGTTCGAGCCCCGGTTCTAGGAAACAATTTGTGCCCTTGAGCAAGGCACTCAATCAATCTTTCATCGGGTACCAGTTTGAGTTTGGTAAATTTAGTGTGGGTGTTGCGGCCCCTCCAGCCCGTCAGGACTGAGCAGCTGTACATCACAGCCCTCGGATGCGCCGCGCAACTAGCTGCGGCTGTGCCGTGGGCTGTACATCTGTGCTACTAATCGTCGGGTATCCCAACTCTGTTATGTCTGTATTCTATCTGTACTTGTTTCTATCCCATCCTACTTATCCACGTTTTACATCAGTCTTTTATCGAATATTCCCAGTTTCAGAACGTCCTAAGGGATACAGTATCAGATAAATTGGCAAATTTTTATTTCGCGTGTCTAACCTTGAAGCTCGCGTGAGATTGCGCAATCATAGTCCCGTTGATAATGGTCCATGGCTGTCTGCCAGCTTATACAAGCATTTAGAAGTCCCCGAAAACTGGCTTAGAAACTATGGGTTAAAGCGACAGCCAAAAAAACTCCCAGTACCTTCCTACTGCTGAGATAATTGTTGCTTTCAATAGTTTTTATTAATTTATCCGCTGAGTCTTTGTTAAGCTTGTTGACAGTCTTTGTTTCCTACAAACGGAGTTGCGCCAGTTTTTTTTCTCCGCGGAATTTCTGCTAGGCCCTAATTGCCTGGCAACTGTAATCTTACGGCAGGTACGTGTTGAAACTCCCACTTTGTTAATAAAGTTGAACTGGCAAGGATTAATTAGTGGGCTAAATAAGAATTTTGAATTAGCTGCTGGGGGACCTTAGAGGGCCCTGGGGTTGGCTCTTGGGGATGTGGTCCGACCTGTTGCGTCATTTCTCAACTGACCATCTTATGCCTCAACACCGAATCCCCTTGGGGTAAGTTGTGGGTAGCAAGGTTTCGAAAAAAATGGACGTCCGAAAATGACTGACTAGTCAGTCGAGACTGACCCTTTTAATTGGGTCCATCTCTCCCATTGCACGTGCCTCACCTGTCGAGCTTCCGATTAGAGATAGACGTGGATCGAAAAAATTAATTGAGTAATTGTGCAGTAAACTGTCACAGTAGTATTTTTACCGCACTTTTAGAGCCCGCTTGTTTTCGGCGCCCCTTGCTTCAGCACCCCTTCTTTAAGCGCCCGTTGCTTCAGCACCCCTTGCTTCAGCACCCCTTCTTTAAGCGCCCATTGCTTCAGCACCCCTTGCTTCAGCGCCCCTTCTTTAAGCGCCCGTTGCTTCAGCACCCCTTGCTTCAGCACCCCTTCTTTAAGCGCCTGTTGCTTCAGCACCCCTTGCTTCAGCACCCCTTCTTTAAGCGCCCATTGCTTCAGCACCCCTTGCTTCAGCGCCCCTTCTTTAAGCGCCCGTTGCTTCAGCACCCCTTGCTTCAGCACCCCTTCTTTAAGCGCCCGTTGCTTCAGCACCCCTTGCTTCAGCACCCCTTCTTTAAGCGCCCATTGCTTCAGCACCCCTTGCTTCAGCGCCCCTTCTTTAAGCGCCCGTTGCTTCAGCACCCCTTGCTTCAGCACCCCTTCTTTAAGCGCCCATTGCTTCAGCGCCCCTTTTTTAGCGCACATTGCTAATTGTATTCATAAAGTTTTTAAAACATTTACTTATTACAGATTTTATCATTTTTAATTGACCAAATGGGTCAGTTTTTTAGCGCAATCTTCTGTTTTTACTCGAATTTATTTATCAGTCATGATCGAAGCTTGTTGTCAAAGGAACCAATTCCCTATTCTTGTCTTCATTTTCTTTCCCTCTAAACCCCCTTAGAAACTGCGAACAGGGAAGAGACTAGTTTCGAACTCTTCAAAAGATTCGAAAAATTGATTGCTATGTTAGAAACCTATAGCTGGAGTTGATTGTTAAAGAGAGTCATTTTACAACGAAAAATATGATCGAATTTGGGGGGGTAGCTGAAGAGCGCGCCGTAGACGCCAGAAGGTGCAGACCTATGAAGATGAAGGACGGATATTAATGCTGAGGAATCGGTCCATAATGATCGGTGACAGATGAGAACCATCTGTTTGCAGCCAAGTCGAGTGTTGAATGTTTAGTAAGTTTATGATAGGCTTTGTGAATCTGATGGACGAACAGAATTTTTAATTGATCGATCCGTGGATGCCCCTACCGTGTGTTGCTGTGTGCTCAGGCTCAGCAGTATTGTCCAGCTAGATAATCAACGAGTTCAAGAGTTCCCGTCACGAACGGGCCATTTAGTGAATGCAGTCCACTCGGATTACCGTTCTGAATATAGAGTGATTGATTGTTTCTTTGATGAGTTTATCTGCTTTTGGAGTGGGACATTCTATAAGGTGCTTATAAAAGAAAATTTTATCTGCAAAATGGATCGATAGTCAATAGCTTTTAGCGATTAATTTTGTTTTTTCCAACTACAGGCACGTAAAAGACGTAATAGCTCGTATAGTTCCGGATAGTTGGAAGTTGGCTCATATATCTTTAAGTTGGTATCTGCATCCCCAAGTTGTCTCCGTTTTGTTGTGAAGTTTTATCCCATATCCTGAAGTGTTTCCTATATACTGAAGTTTTATACCACATTCTAAATTTTTATCCCATATCCTGAAGTTTCATACCACACCCTGAAGTTTTCTCAAATATCCTGAATTTCGATCCCATATCCTGAAGTTTGATCATATATCCTGAAGTTTGATCATATATCCTGAAGTTTGATCCCATATCCTGAAGTTTTCTCAAATATCCTGAATTTCGATCCCATATCCTGAAGCTTGATCCCATATCCTGAAGTTTTCTGTCATCTCCTCAAGTTTGATTTGATATACTGAAGTTTAATCCCATATCCTGAAGTTTTATCACATATCCTGAAGTTTTCTCAAATATCCTGAAGCTTGATCCCATATCCTGAAGTTTTCTGTCATCTCTTCAAGTTTGATTTGATATCCTGAAGTTTCTCCCATTATCCTGAAGTTTTTACTAATGCAAAAACAAAAAAGCAGGCGGAAGGGGACCAGTAATGACCTAGAGCATAACGCAAAATTAATTTTCGATAAAATTCTAATAAACAAGTTTAAACAATTTTTGCACCAGACGCACACACAACTTTCCATTGTTAAACTGTTGGATTTGAGCAGAAAGACAAATATGGCGGCGCTCCGCGAAAGTGCCAACTTAAAAACTCAAATCGTGGCACCTTGTTCAAATCAATTTTAGAAATTCCTCAAAATCTAGCAGTTGTGAAAACCGATGATGCAATCAAGTGTTTGCATTTTAGTTTGTCAAAAGGCCAAGTTCAAGGCTTAATAAACTTTGCCTCTTTTATTGGAGTTTCCTTGTCCAGCAATCCAAATCTGCGCTTGAAGTTGTCCCCAAAAGCAATTGCTCTAGTACTCCACATATTTGAATCGATGGTTATGTTTACCTACATTCTACTGTTGTCTGTATTCTCCGCTTCTGGTTTCCTTGGCAGCATATATAGTTTTACAAATAAATTCAAACATTTAGACTGTCCCTTTAGGCGCAGTGACAATTAAGGGACTATATATAGACGTCACTCAATATTCGAAAATTGCCTGTTGAGAAGCGGTTCTGGTCTCAATCCACTTGTCTTTTACTATACGGAGAATAATTTGATCGAAAGATTTCCCACCCCCACTGGTTGGTGGTGGCAAACACGGGAAGGACACTTGAAAGCTGAATTCCCCTCTTCGGCCTCCGATGTACCCAACAACTTGTAGGCTACGAGACAAGCCAACAATCCCCTGTCTGCATGAGTGGAAAACATATTTTCTGTCTCCATGGGACTCAAATTATAGACATGCTCATTAACCTCAGGTCGGGACAGATAGATCTTTATAGTCATCAGATCAGAAGACGTTGGTTCTGTTTTTCAGTTGAGACAAAAAAGTTGGCTAAGGTAGGGACAAAGAATTATTCGAGTATCGAATCGGCCCAGAGACACGCGCGTTACTGAGACAATAGTTCGATTTAATTGGCTCAATTTTCTTGATATTTCTCGTTTAACAGACAATGTCTAACAATTGTCAATGCTCATTCAGTATCTCTTTTATCTTTTCTGCTTTTGCCGCACTATTGTTTCTTTGCATGGCAATCAAACTCAGTCTGTTGGTTAAACTTTGAGGAGTCCGTTGAGTGTCTAATGGCTATTAGATGATTTGATTGTATTTTTCGGTGTGTGTATCCATGCGGAGCTCACTTATTATAGTTGCTCTTTGTTTCTCATTCAATTGAGGAAATCATTCAAAACTTACAAAGTTTTTGGTGTCATCAATATAGTTCAATAAATCGGTGTAAAGTAAAAATCTACCTATTCAGATCATAGAATAGCCATTTCAGATCACAGAATAGCCATTTTAGATTCTAGAATAGTCATTTCAGATCATGGAATTGCCATTTCAGATCATGGAATTGCCATTTCAGATTCTAGAATAGCTATTTCAGATCATGGAGTAGCCATTTCAGATTCTAGAATATCCTTTTCAGATTCTATAATAGCCATTTCAGATCATAGAATAGCCATTTCAGATCACAGAATAGCCATTTCAGATTCTAGAATAGTCATTTCAGATCATGGAATTGCCATTTCAGATCATGGAATTGCCATTTCAGATCATAGAATAGCCATTTCAGATCACAGAATAGCCATTTCAGATTCTAGAATAGTCATTTCAGATCATGGAATTGCCATTTCAGATCATGGAATTGCGATTTCAGATTCTAGAATAGCTATTTCAGATCATGGAGTTGCCATTTCAGATTCTAGAATATCCTTTTCAGATTCTATAATAGCAATTTCAGATCATAGAATAGCCATTTCAGAACAAAGAATAGCCATTTCAGATCATGGAATAGCCATTTCAGATCATGGAATAGTCTATTCAGATCATGGAATAGCCATTTCAGATCATGGAATAGCCATTTCAGATCATGGAATAGTCTATTCAGATCATGGAATAGCCATTTCACATCATTTAATAGCCATTTCAGATCATAGAATAGCCATTTCATATCATTGAATAGCCATTTCAGAACAAAGAATAGCCATTTCATATCATTGAATAGCCATTTCAGAACAAAGAATAGCCATTTCAGATCATGGAATAGCCATTTCAGATCATAGAATCGCTATTTCAGATCATAGAATAGCCATTTCAGATCATGGAATAGCCATTTCAGATCATAGAATCGCTATTTCAGATCATAGAATAGCCATTTCAGATCATAGAATAGCCATTTCAGATCATGGAATAGCCATTTCAGATCATAGAATCGCTATTTCAGATCATAGAATAGCCATTTCAGATCATGGAATAGCCATTTCAGATCACAGAATAGCCATTTCAGATCACAGAATAGCCATTTCAGATCACAGAATAGCCATTTAACATTCATGGCTTAAATGAGAAAATAGTGTGGAATTTGAAATCCGAAGAAAATTTCAACAAAAATTTCTTTGCCTGAACAGTTCATGCATTGTTGACGGATTTCTTGGGACGAATTTTTAATTAAGGGGTTATGCCTGAACGGCTGAACTGGTGCAGAAGGAGGCTGACACGAGCTTCATCTGCACCCCATCCATCCATCCGTTCATCCTTCTCAGCTTCTCAGACGCGGATGAAGGTCATCATCAACTGATTCCTTATCAGTAGAGATGCAATGCTCCGTCCGCAATGACGAAAGAAAGAGATTGTTCAAATTGAAAGGAATTTCTGCCGCAGGCTTTTAGAAGAAGAAGAAGAATTATGAATTTATTGCGTCACTTTCATCAAAGTCAGTTCGTATATAGAGAGAGCTGCGAGCGAGGCGCCCGTAAGGAGAATTTTAAAGCTGGGTGGACTGAGATTTTTGAGTCCCCAAACCCTGCAGATGATGGAGGCTGGATCGGCTCGCCGCCTTTTAATGCTAGAATGGGCAAATAATGGCTTTGTGCGTGGGCCTGTGGGTGACTGCCCCAACCCCCCCACCTCAGCCGCATGGGCCCAAGATTAATTATGGGTGAACCGCTCAACTTTGTCCGTCCATGTCCATGAAGGCCTGCGAAATTGTGTTGGCTGTGTCTGTGTGTTATCACTAACCATAAATCTGTAATGCATTGGGAATACAGGAAATAGACAAAATACGGTTTAATATTTTTTAAATTTGAATTGACCAGAACCGTAACTTCATTAGCTTAGGATTTTAAGGGATTATTGGTGAGCACCTTACGATCTGTTAAAAAATTATCAAAGCAGACTTCATACTGGAATGAAATCCAATTCAGAGCTAGTCATTCTGCAGCTCGTGTGCAGTCCAGCTGCAAAATTGTGGCCTTAATCTTAGCTTCCCCTTTCGGTCTCGCGTAACGCCATGAAAACCATAATTTTTTTGTTGCGTCACCACTAGTGGCGGGTGTTTCATGCAGACTTTTTTATCAGATCTATAGCCGCATCTTTTTATTTGCTATTTAATATATATCCCCCTCGTAGAAGTTCTTCGTTTTGATATTTTTCAAATATCATAAGCAAAAAACAATCGGTTGATGTTTGGCTATACTGAATGAATCTCCTCTGTAGCTAATGCTAGAGATGTCAATTAACCGATACTGAAGTTATAATATTGGAGTTTAGGGCATTTAGTTGGTTACTATAACTGGCATATTAATTTATGTTATGCTATGCTAACACAACAGGTAGATCAGTTATGATTTTAACTGTCGTCTCCCTCACTAAGAAGATTATAAGCCACCACTATATAAAGAAAATCCAAAAAGAATTTGTTAAAACAAGTTTTTATAGATAGGATTTTATAATTTTGCCGTTTGGTCAGCAAAAGCAGTGAATGGTCGTCAGTATAGGTGGATTAGGGGGGTCTACTTTTTCATGATGCCATTTTCATTTTATGATGATAATGACATCTCCATAATCGCATTCATTAGCAATCATTTAAAATACGATTATAAAATGTAAAGAACTTTAATTCGAAATATTTGTATGTATATTAGAATTTTTTCGTGTGGGTGTGAATAAGCAGATGACCCGCCCACGCAAAAAGAAATATATTTACATGTAGATGAGACTTACCATACAAAAGCTCAGTAAATTTAGTCATGGATCAAATTGACAAGTGGCATGCGCCCAACTGAGAAACACGACTTAATCGCATATGCAATATACTATGGCTGAACTGTCACTATGGCATTGGGTGACATCTGGGGATGGGGTGGCGGGTTTGGACCTGTCATCAAAAAAGGCGGCGTGTGTGGGCGTTGATGAGGTGAAAAAAAACAACAATATGAGATATACGAGCTATATAGTAGGTCATCAGACATTTGATGCGGTCCGCCAGACATCTATCATGTCTTTACATATTAATTATTTTGTTTGCCATGTCAAAGTGTTGTTGGCTTCGAAATAGAGCTCAAGTTTTAGATTAGTAAATAATAATGTTTACGAAGGAGCGATATATACACGTGTAGTAATCTTATACAATAGTATTGTTTTTTCTATACAGTCTGCTAACCTTTTACAAAAAATAATAGAATGGAGAACTTTCTCTACACAGATAGTAAGACTTTTTTTCAACCATTTTTCAAACTTGACATACAAACACTTTCCATGCAAGTTGTTGTCATTGTCAATCTTCATTTAGCCACTTTTATTTCGTAAATTAAATTTCAACTATGAATGAATGAATCTTAAACTACTATAATTATAATATTTTTATCATTATTATGCTTCGCTCTTGACGCATTTCTGTTCATCGTGAAAGCATTCTTTCTAAGAAATCTAACAGAGTTATCAAAAAACGGTCATAAGTTAGTGAAAAAAGTACATTGCTCAAGTTAGGGATGGCTTGACTTTGAGCAGTTATCAATTTACTTGGCTTCGCTGACACGCGATAAAAATCCGAACTCACACGCGCGTGTCTGTGTGAAATCGAGCGCAAAATTCTCCAACTTTTCCAACCGATCCCTGTGGGAGCCAATGAGAGCACACTGCTCAAGCGAGGCTTCCCCAATAGGATGAAGGGGGAGTCTTCCGCCGCAATTGTTCTATCTTCCCGCCATCCTCAGCCGCTGAGCCAACCAAACCCCAATTTCCCTCCCCTCCCGCGCTCAAATTTAAGTCGAGCAGATGTTGAGCAGCTCTATACACAAAGCAGAACCTAAGAAGTTCGAGATTCCTACTTGCTCAAGTCTCAAGACCTCCCAAACCGATCTTCCCAACCATCGAAAGAAACTTTCCGCTCCAAATAATGGAATTTGATCCGCGATTTTCTCTGGCATGCCTGGAACCAACTAGCGTCAATTCAAGCTGTGCTGGCAGTGATATCGGTAAGCATCTAAAAAACCGTTTATTTTGTTTTAATCAGTGGCAAACTTCCCCTGTATTTTGTTGGATAGAGAAATTACGAATACTAACAATCGAACACAAAAATATGATTATGTTCACAAGTAGTTATAAAAAGTTATTATCAACTTAAAAACTGTATCGCGTGCCAATTTCTAGAGGTGTTTCATTTAAAAGATATAAATTACTGATTAAGACAGACCGTTATTTGAAAAAATCACAAGATCAAAAAGCTTTGCCGACTCTCTTCTCTCACGCGTTTTCCTAATTGCGTCACCTCACACGCTACGCTATTTTATAAATAGTCAAGGAGGTGTTAAAGTTGGCTAATTATCTAGAACCTGTTCGAGTGCATGAAAGGTGTGAAAACAGATTCGGCTCGCCTGATTGTGTGCGTGCGCGAGCCGTGAGTTGAGTAGATGAGCAATCACGCCTGATGGAGTCCCCGCATGCGGCATAAATGCTTTGAAGCGCCGCCTCCTTTTGCTCCACCACCATAAGTGACTGACTGCGTGCGGCAGTTAAATTTGTTGCATTGCGCAATCCCCGTATATTTATTATACAGGTGATAAAAATAAAAGAAAGTTAATAGCTGGTCGGCACTGGATTTGCACGCTTGATCTGTTGACTGTGCGTGATGCTTCGCTTTATTTCAATAGGTTTTTTCCTTCTGGACTTAGGACTTTCAATCTTTTAATTTGCAACAATCCTTTCAACCCTTTCAAGACACTGCCGTCAAAGTCCAAGCGACAGTTAC
The DNA here is from genome assembly GCA_950096795.1 of Macrostomum cliftonense. NCBI lineage: Eukaryota > Metazoa > Platyhelminthes > Macrostomidae > Macrostomum > Macrostomum cliftonense. Next base: position 745,117 of record CATNEM010000145.1, read on the forward strand.
AAGTTCACCAGCTGCTGCTCAGCGTCAAAACAAGCTGCATCATCTTCCGAAGCGTCATCCAGAGCAGCAGCAGCAGCAACAACAGCAACAACAGCGCTTGAAGCGACTTCGCCGAATCAAAGCTAACGACCGGGAGCGCAACCGGATGCACGGTTTGAACGATGCCCTGGAGACGCTGCGCCAGGCTCTGCCGTCCATGGGCAAGCACGAGACTCGGCTAACCAAGATTGAGACGTTGCGCACCGCCTACGAGTACATCGGCTGGCTCTCTGAGACCCTCCGGCGCCTGGACGCTCAACAGGCGGCTCAGCAGCATCAGCATCAGGCGCAAATGTCTGTGCCGCAGTCTCCAACACTGTCCGCTTCATCCGAGGCTCTCAGCTCAGCTCCGTGCGCGCCAACCTCGGAAGCGACGCCGTGCTATTGTCAAGCCTGCTGCCAGTACAGCACGCCCAACCAGCATCAGCTTGTTCATGGAGGTAACAATTATAACAACAGCTGGGAGTTGCAGCAGCAGCAGCAGCAGCATTTTCAATTTCAACAGACTTCTGCGTCGCCAGGTGCCGCTGGTGGACAGTTCTATAGCTTTAACAATGAGCGACCCTATTCATTTTAAGCTTAATTGTTTACTGTTATTGCTAAGGAATAGCATTCGTTTGACTCTACTATCAGTAGAGTGCTTTGCCAACACAAATAATATTGTATCAAATATTTTTTGTTTCGTTTTCTGTCTATAGTTAGCTTGCTACTAATCAACTAACATACAGTGTTAATTGTAAATTTCCTGCACGCGTCAAAAACACACTAAAAGCTTGCCATTAAATTAATGCATACTGCATACTGTACCGTACCGCTTATTAAATTATTTTTTTATTATCAAGAAACAGGGTCTTTGCCTCCTTATTTAACTGGAAATAAGTCGAAAATCTTGAAGTCGCCAATTAATCTTAAAACTGCGTTAGAAATGACACTATGTGCGATATCTACTACTGACTAGTAGAGCGACCGACTTTCCGCAGTAGTCGCAAAGCATTTTTTACAAATATATATTTTATTGTTAGGATAAAATTACCAACTATAAAATCGGGTTTGAATGCAAAACTACAGGCCAAAAAATAGACAGTTAAACGACAAAAGGGCGATATATCAAATCTAACATCAGAGCAGCAGAAGACCTGTTCCAATAAAGCGTACAGAGAAAACACCTCTTTCTGGTCACTAGGGGGTTACACAAATTAAAGCAGAAAAAACTGGCTCAACCAACAAAATAAGCAGTACTACATGTAATTTTATACAAAAATATTTTTTGCATTAAAAATGTTGATTGCGTCTAAGAGATTGGTATTAGCTAATTTGTGATTATACTCGTACATGTAGTTGTGCTATACTTAATACTACTTATATTTAAGTAGTATTCAGAGTTACTTGCATGGTGAAAAAAGTATAGACAAGTCCAGTTGTAAAAAACAAAAATATATTATAAAATTCGATGCCCTATTGACTATGAAGGGTTGCAAGATGGACTTTAGAGAGCATGCATTACCGTAATGAGGTCGTACTGAGTATGTGAATATGAGATTTTTCGAGCACTGGATAAACCGATATTTCTTAATGAATGTAAGATTATTCAGGTGAGATTTATGAAAACAATCTAACAGTTATAACAAGAGCGCGGTGTAGAAAATCGATTTGAAATCTTTAGAAAATTATTTTATATGATTGCATTTGGAGTACTTTAAAGATTGAACAAATACACTGAAAAAATGATTTGAATCCTAAAATATTTCTCTCAACAAAGTATATATAAAAAACAAATTCTATGACGTAACGCGTAACAATCTGACAAGTAAAAATATTGCTTTTTACGCACTTCAGTTAATTAATCAAAAATCCTCGCGATGCGGAACACAAAAACTTCATTAATTGATCGGTAAAACTTTAAATTGTTAAATATTTGAGGTTGAGTCTCTCATGCCAGTGGGCCATGGTTCGAATCCCTGTGCGAAAATTTCAATTTAGGGTTACGCAACTCACGAAATATTGCGTACAGCATTTTACAAGAGGTTACACTTTAACAACAATAATAGTAATGATAGTAATAATATTATAGTAATGATAATAATAGCAGGAGGGTTGTGGGATTGGTGGGGCTACGCCTTCGGTTGGTGGCATGGCAGCCTATTTCTCTGACTCCTCTTCTGACGTAGCATACTTGCTATGTACATTTGGCCTGACTCCATCAAGTAGGTCAATGTACAGTGGGTCAATATGTACATTGACCATGCACAACCCTGGCCTGCACTTCGGGTGAAGCCGCTCTAGAGTGGACGCGGAAAACTCTGCGCCACGTCACCCCCCAATAGATGTACTTTATACTTCGAATTTGCGTTTACATTATCTTCAATGGGTAAGCATATCGCCGCAGCTCCCGCAACCCTCCTGCTTATTGATAATCGTAATTGTCAATCAAAAATTTATCTGTCAAATACTATTCAGGCATTGGAGGAGCGACGCTCCGGTGAGTTGCAACCCGATGGCGGCTCAACAACAATCTCGGGCATCTTCAACAACGCCTCGGAGGCTTCTTTGCTCTCTTCGTCAATTTTGTCTGCGTTGGCGGCTGTGGCGGCCTTGGAGCTCCTTGATGGAACGAGTAGAGGGTGTGCGATATGTACGTCTTTAGAATTTCTGTGGACGAAATCAGCCTCAACCCTAAAAAACCTCGTCTTTCATATTCACAATTTGAACCAATGAATCCCAAAAAATCCCAATTCTCCTCACCTCTTCTTCTGTTTCTTAGCGGGTTTTCCATCTTCAGAATTGGAGCCAGCTCCACCGCTAGCGCCTGTTAAATTCTTCCAGATAGATGTTCGAGCAACCTCGTTGGACACGTTGAACTGTTCTGTAGTTGACGGCTGTTTAAAATCCATTGGCAACTCGATGGTGATTGGTTTCTTTCCCGAACTGGCCTCATTGCTGCCGTTTCCGCCAGTTGAACTGCCAACTGGACCGTTCTTTGTTTTCCCAATGCTGATTGGAGGCATGATATCATCGATCCATTTCAGTTCGGATTGTTCAAACACGTAGTCCAATGCTTTACGAATGAAGCACATGGCCAGTACCATGATTGGAAACAGAATTGATATTGCTTTGATTGCTTTGACAGCCCATAGCAAGGCTAGGCAGGCAATTTGAATCACGGTGAACTTGTGAACCTGGCTTATTTTCACGTGCCTAAAATCATTTTTTAAAAGGAAGTTTGAAAGTCTATTTAGAGAAGATTTGATAGCTATTTACAGAATAAACAAACAAATTATCACTTTTAGAATGTATACTACGGTAAAAAAGTGAAACATGCGTGCTACTCTACTATTCAAAAAGCTTCATAAGTAGACACAAGAGAACATCAGAATAAAAATTCAATTCAAACCTTAGGAAAATGTAATCCGGCTGATATTTCTGTGGCATAAAGAACAGGGCGGTTCGTTGCACCAGTTGGATGCCGTTCAGCGAGGACACTCCCATGAATAGAAACACACCGTACAGAACAGGCATGGGTATGTGCTTCAGCAGCGGGGTCATAAATACCGACAGGCCAATCAGAAGGAAGATCATGAAACCTGTGAGGCGGTTCTCTCTGAAAAAAAGTATTTAACATTGATGTTTTGAAGTAAATTCTAATCGATTCAGGAGCGATTATTTTTGGAGCTTCAGGGGCGATTGTTTGTGGAGCTTCAGGAGCGATTGTTTTTGGAGCTTCAGGAGCGATTGTTTGTGGAGCTTCAGGAGCGATGTTTGTGGAGCTTCAGGGGCGATTGCTTGTGAAGCCTCATGAGCGATTGTTTGAGGAGTTTCAGAAGCGATTGTTTGTGGAGCTTCAGAAGCGATTGCTTGTGTAGCTTCAGGGGCGATTGCTTGTGTAGCTTCAGGGGCGACTGCTTGTGGAGCTTCAGGGGCGATTGCTTGTGAAGCCTCATGAGCGATTGTTTGAGGAGTTTCAGAAGCGATTGTTTGAGGAGTTTTAGAAGTGATTGTTTGAGGAGTTTCAGAAGCGATTGTTTGAGGAGTTTCAGAAGCGATTGTTTGTGGAGCTTCAGGAGTCATTGCTTGGAGAGCTTCAGGGGCGACTGCTTGTGGAGCTTCAGGGGCGATTGCTTGTGAAGCCTCATGAGCGATTGTTTGAGGAGTTTCAGAAGCAATTGTTTGTGGAGCTTCAGAAGCGATTGCTTGTGTAGCTTCAGGGGCGATTGCTTGTGGAGCTTCAGGGGCGATTGCTTGTGAAGCCTCATGAGCGATTGTTTGAGGAGTTTCAGAAGCGATTGTTTGTGGAGCTTCAGAAGCGATTGCTTGTGTAGCTTCAGGGGCGACTGCTTGTGGAGCTTCAGGGGCGCTTGCTTGTGTAGCTTCAGGGGCGACTGCTTGTGGAGCTTCAGGGGCGCTTGCTTGTGAAGCCTCATGAGCGATTGTTTGAGAAGTTTCAGAAGCGATTGTTTGTGGAGCTTCAGGAGCGATTGCTTGTGTAGCTTCAGGGGCGACTGCTTGTGGAGCTTCAGGGGCGCTTGCTTGTGTAGCTTCAGGGGCGACTGCTTGTGGAGCTTCAGGGGCGCTTGCTTGTGAAGCCTCATGAGCGATTGTTTGAGGAGTTTCAGAAGCGATTGTTTGTGGAGCTTCAGAAGCGATTGCTTGTGTAGCTTCAGGGGCGACTGCTTGTGGAGCTTCAGGGGCGCTTGCTTGTGTAGCTTCAGGGGCGACTGCTTGTGGAGCTTCAGGGGCGCTTGCTTGTGAAGCCTCATGAGCGATTGTTTGAGAAGTTTCAGAAGCGATTGTTTGTGGAGCTTCAGGAGCGATTGCTTGTGTAGCTTCAGGGGCGACTGCTTGTGGAGCTTCAGGGGCGCTTGCTTGTGTAGCTTCAGGGGCGACTGCTTGTGGAGCTTCAGGGGCGCTTGCTTGTGAAGCCTCATGAGCGATTGTTTGAGAAGTTTCAGAAGCGATTGTTTGTGGAGCTTCAGGAGCGATTGCTTGGAGAGCTTCAGGAGCGATTTTTTTGGAGCTTCAGGAGTGATTGTTTTTGAAGCTTCAGGGGCGATTGTTTGTGGAGTTTCCTGATAGATTGTTGAGGGCTAACAACTTATTGTGGTCTAGCCAGAACCTACCGACAACCCAAGAATTTGGGACGCTCTCCGGGCGCGGTTGATTCGCTCTCGATTTTTAGCGAGATCACGTGATTGATTGACAGCACCGTTGCGGCGACAAACCAGGGTATGCCCATCACCGAGTTGATGCCAATTAGGATGGCCACAATCAGCAAGTCCAGATGATAGCCCTTGCCTTTCTTCAGTTTATTCTCTTTCCTATTCACTATGACGGCGGTTATTTGCTGGTCCATGAAAATCAAAATAGTTGCTAGGAGGGCCGGGAACAGGGCCAGGATGATGGTGTACCAGGGATTCTGACCGCGCTGACCGAGAGGCTTAATAATCCAGCCTCTGGTCTCGTATCCGAGCGTCGGTTCAAAGGCACCCGGCACGTTCAGTTTCGGAGTGCGCAGTCCTAGAAATAGATCGGCGCCTGTCATGGCAACTATGGCCAGCATCACGGCAAAGTCGCTGATAATGGAGCGAACCTGCATGGTTTCAAGAGATTTGTGGGTACTCAATATGTAGACATTTTTTACATTCTAAAGTTTTCTTCTCAGACTTAACCATAGATATCTATTGCTTCTACAGACTCTACCATAGATGTCTCTACAGACTCGACCATAGATGTCTCTACAGACTCGACCATAGATGTCTCTACAGACTCGACCATATACATCTCTACAGACTCGACCATAGATGTCTCTACAAATTCGATCATATACAACTCTACAAATTCGATCATAGATATTTCTACAGACTTGACCATAGATATCTATACAGAATCGGCCATAGATATCTCTATAGACACGACCATAGATATCTCTACAGATTCTGCCTTAGGTAACTCTACAGATTCTTCCATAGATATATTTAAAGAATCGGCCATAGATATCTCTAGAGTATCGATCATAGACATCTCTATAGACACGACCATAGATATATCTATAGACTCCCATAAATGCCTAGCCTAAATATTGGTCAATAGCTAGATGCACCCAATTTGAAATCTCACCCGATTAGGAAAGAAGCAGGAGTTTCTCATCAGTTTCAGTCCATAGCTAATAGTAAAAGTTCCAATAAACAGCAGGCAGGAGAAGAAGAACACATCCGGGACAAAGTAGGAGTCGCAACCGTCGCCGCGCCATTCGCCCTGATTATTTTCGCAAGCCCGTTTCGTGTCGTACCAAGTCCACGACCAATAATTAAATCCGGAATAATTGGCGTAATAAGAATTCGAATTGTTCAGTTTGAAGCTGGGCAACCTCAGATTCTGACCGGGTAACAATGGCTTCCAATTGCTGTCATTGACTGTCGACTTTCTGTAGCACTTGCAATCAAAATTCGTTACGTAGTTGGGCGTCCATCCTCGGTTAATTGGGTACTGTTTGCTGATGAAGAGTAGTTTTTTAATTGCTTCCACGATGAAAATTAGGGCTATTAAAGCGGCAAAAGATTCTTCGGTGAAGCGGGTGATGTACCTGCGTTGGGAAATGATTTTCAGTCAGGAAATATTCAGGAGGTGTCAGGGTAAGTAGTCAAGAAGTGTTCTGCAGTTAGACCCATGTTCGTAGAGTTGAGTGTTTTTTTGTTCTTCCGTTAAAGTCATCAGTTGCAACGCCAGCTAAGTTCAGTGCATCTGCCCCCCCCCCCCTATGTACGTACGCTGACGAATGTATAAGCGCGGGCGTCTGAAAAATATATATTTACCGATCTCCATTAGGAGACAAGCCTCGTTAGGTTATGCGTCTTGCGTTAAGGCTAGAGCCAGCCCTTGGCGTTAAGAAAAATATTTTGAGCGTCCTACTTTAGTTAATTGACGATAGTTATTTCGGCAAAGACGTCAAAACAAAACTGGTAGCAGAGCGTGGTTAAATTTATTTTATTAGCCTGTTAAGTAATTCACAGAGGCCGAGTAAAGATGTCCAGCGATGAGGCAGAGCTGCCAAAGAAAGAGCATCAGGAAGGCGACAGTCGTCTTATCTCGCTGAAGACACGAAAAGCTATTGACAAGTGTGCATTTACGAAGCAACGCAACAAGCTGCTAAAGCTGCTGAGCGATGATGAAGCCTGTCTCGCGGACGCAGAGCTACTGGCCGGCCAACTCGAAGACTTCTACGAGCGAGTCAACGCCGTGCTGCAGGAGATCCTGGGCGAAGCCAGCTGGAATCTACCGCTACAAGTCCAAACCGCGAACGAGTTGGAGAAGCTGGAGGCCGAATACGGTGAGATAGTGAATTTGCTGCGGGCGCTGCGCAAAAGAGATAGAGAGGAGAGACTCGAGTCCGAGCAGATTGAACAGAAGGAGAGACGCCAGAAGGAGTTGGAGGCGGTCAGACGGCAGCGTGCGGAATTAGAAGAGGAGCGCCGCAGAATGCAGCTGGATTTTGCAGAGAGGCAGCGTGAGTTAGACTGCAGATTGGAGAGTCTAAACGTCATGGCAGACGAATCGGAGCAAACAAAACAGCAGTTGGCAGCATCAAAAGTGCAAGGCGAGGCGATAGTCAGGCCACAAGACGCGTCTACAATGCAAGCCGCTAATCCAGCGCAAGCCAACACCCACCCCGAGGCTAGAAATGAGCCCGCAGCCGACCAATCATTGGGTGGAGTTGAGTCATCGATAATAAACGCAGAACAGCGGGGTGAGAGAATAAACCCTAGAGAAAAACAAAGCACGCCAACTCCAGCTCAGTGCCTGAGTGCAGGGCCCGCTGGCTACCCCCGTGTTGAGTCGCAGAGTCAAGCCGCGCGCGGAGCTGATTGGGCTAGGCCAGAAAAAACAACCCCACCCTCAGAGCGCGCTATTGCAGAATGTACAGCCCAGACATGGACAGATGAGAGAATTGGACAAGATATGTTGCGTCAGTTGCAAAGAGTGTCGATTCCTGTGTTCTCAGGTGACAAGCACCAGTATGAGGGGTGGCGGGCGGCTTTCTATGCGTGTGTACACGCGTCGCCCTCTTCGGACGCTTACAAGCTTCTGCAGTTACGCCAGTCATTACAAGGGGAGGCGCTGAAGCTAGTTGCAAATTTAGGCTACTCCGAGTTTGCCTACAAAGCGGCATTGGAAAGGCTTGAGAGGGAGTACGGAGGAGAGCGGCGCAGGCTGGTTTTGGCATTAGAAGAGTTGGACAATTTTCCACCCATTCGAGTCGAGAACGTAGTGCAGTTGAAGCAGCTGGCAGATTTGCTCGATGTCACCGTGATTAATTTGAAGGCGGCAGGCAGAGAGATAGAGCTGAATAGCAACGGTCTTCTCTATTTGAGAGTGCAAAAGAAGCTTCCACCCGACATGCTAGCTCGCTTTCATCGGTGGGTCGCAGAAGCTCGTAGAGAGGACTCGCTGAGTGTGCTGCACTTGTGGCTCTTAAAAGAAGCAGAGTACATGACTGTTGCGTGGGAGGCGGTGAAAGGCGTGGCCTCATCAAACGAGATCGGGCGAGACGTTGGAGCAAAAGCACGGTCCCCTTTCCCTCGCAAAGAAGCTGCGGCGCGTACGCACTTCGTTAAAGAAGCCGGCTCGAACTGCCAAAGCGGGGAAAGGGCAGAGATGCGGAAAGGTTGCAGCGTCTGCGGAGAACAGCATGGAGTGTGGAGTTGTCCACGGTTCAAACGAATGGAGCCGGATGCTAGGTGGGTGGTGGTCCTAGAGAAGCGATTGTGTTTCTGCTGCCTAGGAGACAACCATCTTGTTGGGGCGTGCAAGCGAAAGATCTCTTGTGATGTTGAAGGCTGCAAAGCATCCCATCACCGATTGCTGCATCAACGAGGATCGCCTACGTCAAAGGCGCAGCGCCAAGAAGGGGGGCCGCCAAAAACGATCGATAGGCCGAAGTCGATCCAGGAGCAGAAAATCAAGCCACAAGGGCTTCAAGAGTCGTGCACCTTACTGGTCAGGAACCCATCTGCAGTTGCGCTGCGCACCGTGCCCGTAATTCTGTCGAATGTTGGACGGGAAGTTCGAGTGAACGCCTTACTGGACGATGCCAGCACTCGCTCGTATTTGAACTCAGACGTGGCGGCTGAGCTCGGCTTAGATGGAAGACTCGAATCGATGACAGTTAAAGTTCTGAATGGGCAAGTGAACACCTTTCAGACAATGCCAGTCGACGTAGACATCCGCAGTCTAGACGGAGCCTTTCGAGCAAAAGTAACGGCCTACACGACTGAGAAAGTGACGGGAGGAATGCGAGCAGTAGACTGGAGCCAGCTTGCCAAGCACTGGGCTCATCTGCAGGGTGTGCCGTTTTATAAGATTGAAGGAAAGCAGACGGTGGATATGCTGATTGGAGTGGACAACGTAGACCTTCATTTCGCCTGTCGTGAAGTTGGTGGTCGACCTGGAGAGCCAATTGCCAGACTGACACCAATCGGATGGACCTGTGTCGGGCCAATTGAGGAAGTTAAATCGGAAAGTGTTGAGCAGCAGCGGACATTCCTGGCGGTGGCAGACGAGAGTAAGGCATCTGATCTACTGCGAAAGCTTTGGGAAGTCGATGAAGTTCCAGATGGAGGCATGCAGGCAAGGTTGACAGCGGAGGAGGCAAGGGCGGTAGAGATGACGAAAGCATCCTTGAAGCTCGAAGAAGGCCGGTTCCAAGTGGCGATTCCATGGAAAACTAATCCAGAGGACCTGCCCAAGAACAGAGAAGCCGCACAGCAGCGCCTTGTCAGCACGGAGAAGCGTTTGATTAAGGACCCGGAGCTGGCCATGTCATATCAAGCCGTGATTGACAAGTATCTTGCTAAAGGCTATGTGCGTGAAGTTAACAGCAACGAGGAAAGTCAAGCGGGAGAGTGGCTATTGCCACATTTCGCAGTTGTGCGGGCTGACAAGGAAACGACCAAGGTTCGAATTGTGTTTGATGCAGCAGCACGTTGCGGCGGAGTCTGCTTGAATGATACCATCCTCACGGGACCTAAGCTGCAGCAAGACCTGCTCAAAGTGCTCCTACGGTTCCGGAAGCATCCCATAGCACTGGCATGCGACATTGAAGAAATGTACCTAAGAGTGCGGCTGGCGCCTGAGGATCAGAGATTTTTTCGCTTTCTGTGGCGAGATTTAGACGTCAATCATGACCCGAAAAGCTACGAATTCTGCAGCGTCGTTTTTGGTGTGAATTGCTCGCCGTTCCTGGCCCAATTCGTTGCGCAAGAGAATGCTAAGAGCCACCAGGAGCAGCTACCGCTGGCCGCAACTACGGTGCTGCAGTCCACCTACATGGACGATAGCCTTGACTCTGTAGCAGATGTGGACCAAGCGTTGCAGCTGTACAAACAGCTCGTCGCACTGTGGAGCAAGGCGGGAATGCGAGCGTGCAAGTGGATGTCGAATTCGGTCGAAGTGCTGCGCCAAATTCCACTGGAGGACCGAGCTGAACGTGCCGAGTTGCTATTGAAAGGTGAAGCTCGAACTGCAAAAGCGCTGGGAGTAAACTGGAATGCTAAGGAGGATGTCCTTGGAGTCTCGATCAGCGACGCAAGCAACATCGAACAGACTATGACAAAGAGATTGCTTCTGCGACGCGTAGCAGAAGTTTTTGATCCATGCGGCTTCCTTGCTCCGGTAGTCATTAAAGGAAAGATAATGTTGCAATCAGCCTGGCAAGAAGGTGTCGGCTGGGATGACGCGTTGGATCCGGAGTTGGCAAAGCAGGCCTTGTCGTGGACCAGTCAGCTATCAAAAGCTATGAGCGTTGCTGTGCCTCGGTGCTTGCGCCCAGACAATGGATCAGCAGAGCTGCACACGTTCGTCGACGCATCGCAGGATGCTTATGGAGCGGTCGTTTATTTGCGGAGCGTGAGTGTGACCAAGGTGAAGGTACGGTTTGTGGCGGCAAAGGCAAAGGTGGCACCCTTGCTGGCTGTAAGCATCCCGCGGCTGGAATTGATGGCAGCGGTTCTAGGAGTGCGACTATCTAGAGCTGTGGCAGAAGCGTTGGAGATCGCGGTCGAGACGGCGGCGTTTTGGAGTGACAGCCACAACGTGCTGTGGTGGATTCGCAGGCGAAGCAAAGTGTTCAAGCCATTCATCGCTAACCGAATCGCGTTCATTCAGGAGAAGGTACAGCCAAGCCAATGGCGGTACGTGCCAACCAGCCTGAACCCAGCAGATCTGGCTTCGCGTGGATGCAGTGTGCAAGAGTTGCTAGACGACGAGCTATGGTGGAGCGGCCCGAGATTTTTGTCGATGGAGCCTGACGAGTGGCCAGAAATGCCGATTCCAGATGAACCGGTTATAACTGAGGCAAAAGTTCAGCAGAAGAAGTCCGCAAGTGGCCACGAGTGGACAGGCGAGACAGCTTTTCTGAACACCAACGAGGTAAAGCACGAATCGGACTGGCGGCTTAAACCAGAACGTTTCTCGAGTTTCTACAAACTGCAGCGGGTCACCGCTTGGGTGCTGCGATTCATTAGGAACTGCCAAAAAACTCAGGCTCAACGGATCGACGGCGAGCTGATGGTGGACGAACTGGAAGAGGTAGAGAACCGGCTAGTGAAGTTGGCTCAAGCGGAAGCGTTTGACTCCCAAGTGGCAAGCGACAAGACTTTGCGGTGCTTGCAGCCGGTTGTAGACGAAGCAGGAGTTCTTCGAGTTGATGGACGCCTAAAGTTCAGACAAGAGTTGCCGTTCGTAGCCCGACATCCAGCCATCTTACTACGGAAGCATTGGCTCACCAAGTTAATTATCAAGCAGCATCATGAGGATCAGCGACACGGAGGTACAAACCAGACGCTGGCTGCAGTGTCGTCCAGGTACTGGATCGTCAGTGCGAGAGAAGCTATTCGCGAGTGGGAAGCTGAATGTGCGGTTTGCAGGAGAGAAAAGGCCCGTCCAATCCAGCAGCAGATGGCCCCGCTGCCAAAGGCGCGCATCGAAGGCTCTTTGAAGGCATTCACGAACGTAGCCGTCGACATGGGAGGACCCTTCTTCACCGTCCAGGGCCGATTCAAGAAGAGACAGAAACGCTATTTAGCTCTTTTCACATGCCTTGAGACGCGAGCGGTACATCTCGAGATGACCTACAGCCTGGACACCGCTTCTTTCCTGAATGTATTCTATCGGATGGTCAACAGAAGAGGCTTGCCAAGGCAGATGTTTTCTGACAATGGAGGCAACTTCGTGAAAGGTGCAGAAGAGCTTCGGCTACTGAAGGAGCTGGATCAGACAAGGATCAGCCGCGAGACCGTCAGACAGCGCATAAAATGGAGCTTCCAGCCTCCGGCGGCGCCGCACTTCGGAGGAGCGCATGAGGTGATGGTTCGAGCAGCGAAGCGGGCTCTGCATGCAATCTTAGGAAATGCGGATGTCAACCACGAAGAATTGCAGTCTGCGATCACCGGAGCGGAGGCGCTGATCAACTCGCGCCCAATCAGCTACCAGTCGGCCAATCCAAGAGACGACGAGCCGCTGACGCCCAACCACTTCCTGCATGGGCAGGCAGGCGGTCAATTCGCTCCGGAGGTGCCCAACGACATCGCGGCGGATCCGAGGCGGCGTTGGCGGCGAGTTCAGGAGCTTGTGCGGCACGTCTGGTGACGTTGGGTGCGAGAATGGCTGCCGGGACTGCAACCGAGAGGCAAGTGGTCGTCACCGCAGCGTGACCTGCAGCCAGGAGACGTCGTCCTCGTCATCAAACCTGACGCCCCTCGTGGACACTGGCCGCTAGGACGAGTAGTCGAGGTCTATCCTGGACGAGACAGTCGAGTTCGTGTGGCCAAGGTTCAAGTCGGCGAGACTCTTTTCGTGCGGCCCGTGAACAAGCTGTGTTTTATTGAGTGATAGAAACTTTTTTTTGATGATCTTGATACTTTGGCGCTCTGACGTTTCGTCTCGTTGGTGATGGTGTCTGCGTTGTTTATCTAATATTATTTTGCGTTGAGGCTCATGAAGTTCAGTGTATTTTTCCTTTTTTTGCTCACAACCAAATTGCGTTATTTTTTTGCTAAGAGCTTCCCCACTGTTAAGCTTGGGTAAATCCTTTTCTGTTTAACTGTTGCTAGGCGACCAGTCACGATCTGCAATTTTGCTTGCGCTCTGTAAAAGATTTTCCTTCAAGCAAGAGTTATTACCTCTCGGTTTCGAAGCGCAAGTTTTCGTATTTTTATTTAAGATTTACCATTTCCAAGGTTCAGAGTCTTTTGATAATTTTGCTCCGGGGCTAGGGTGAGTTTTTGTTCAGTTAATACCTGCTTTACCTCATTGTTGGTTTATTTTTTGTGAGCTGAGCGAATATTTGTTTTTCAATGCGCAAGCTTTTGAATTTCTCGGCGGGAACTTATCGTTTTTTTGCGCTTGGCCTTCGGTGCCTCTGTTATCTGCGCTAACCTTTTTTCATTTGGTGATGGGCAATGCGAATTAATTTGTTAGTACCGGATGCCTGTTGCATTCGCCTTTTTCTTCTCGTGAAGGACAATGCAAATTGTTTTCCGAGTCATTATTTTTCTATTTTGCTTTAATTTGCCAGTAGGTTTCAGGTTCCCAGAGGAAAGTTTCTCCCTTTGCTGCTGACATTTTTATGTCAGGAAGGGGGGAATGTTCTGCAGTTAGACCCATGTTCGTAGAGTTGAGTGTTTTTTTTGTTCTTCCGTTAAAGTCATCAGTTGCAACGCCAGCTAAGTTCAGTGCATCTGCCCCCCCCCCCTATGTACGTACGCTGACGAATTTACAAGCGCCGATCTCCATTAGGAGACGAGCCTCGTTAGGTTATGCGTCTTGCGTTAAGGCTAGAGCCAGCCCTTGGCGTTAAGAAAAATATTTTGAGCGTCCTACTTTAGTTAATTGACGATAGTTATTTCGGCAAAGACGTCAAAACAAGAAGTGCATCAGGGGGTGTCAGGGTTTTGGTCAGGGGGTGTCAGGGTAGTGGTCAGGGGGTGTCAGGGTTGTGATCAGGGGTGTCAGGTTGCTGGTCAGGTGTCAGGTTGCTGGTCAGGTGTCAGGACTTTAGAAAAGCTCATACAGTTTGTTGTAACAATTCCATTTCTGTTAAAGATCATATTTCAAAGAAACTCACTTGACAAGAGCGCTCAGATCGAAGGCCACAAACAGCAGCAGGATGAAGCAGATGTACAGCCCGACCCACATACGGAAGCTGAGGTAGTCCCAGTGCTGATCTTTGCACAGTTTGTAAACTATTGTCTCGAATACGAGTACAGGCCCTGTGGAGCCTGCAAGATGAAGACAAGAAATTGAGTTTATTTTGTTTTAATACTATTTATACTTGAATCCTTCTTGTCTGTCCTTAATCCGATCGCCACTCTCCTTAACCCAAGCGCCACTTTCCTCAATCCGATCGCCACTTTCCTCAATCCGATCGCCACTTTCCTTAATCTGATCGCCACTTTCCTTAATCCGATCTTCACTTTCCTTAATCCGATCTTCACTTTCCTTAATCCGATCGCCACTCTCCTTAACCCGATCGCCACTCTCCTTAACCCGATTCGCCACTTTCCTTAATCCGATCGCCACTTTCCTTAATCCGATCGCCACTCTCCTTAACCCGATCGCCACTTTCCTTAATCCGATCGCCACTTTCCTTAATCCGATCGCCACTTTCCTTAATCCGATCGCCACTCTCCTTAACCCGATCGCCACTTTCCTTAATCCGATCGCCACTCTCCTTAACCCGATCGCCACTCTCCTTAATCCGATCGCCACTTTCCTTAATCCGATCGCCACTTTCCTTAATCCGATCGCCACTCTCCTTAACCCGATCGCCACTCTCCTTAACCCGATCGCCACTTTCCTTAATCCGATTCGCCACTTTCCTTAATCCGATTTCCACCCTCCTTAATCCGATCGCCACTTTCCTTAATCCGATCGCCACTTTCCTTAATCCCACCAGCAGCCTACTTAAAACAGGGAATTTGCAAATCTCTGAAACCAACCCAGAATGGTGAGCGGCTGCCCGCTGAACAAGGCGTAGGAGATCCCGCACACGGCCCCGGAGATGATGGACTCGATGGCGCCGAGGTGGCCTTCGGTGGCATCAACCAGCAGGCCGCCGAATGTGATGATCGGCGTTAGACAGGCAAAGTACAAGAACAGCAGGGCGCCTAGCGACTGGGGATGCAAGGCGTCCTTGTAGTCGGACAGGTAGAACGGGGCTTTGCGTTTCACGTCAAGGATGAGGCCACCAAATAGGCGACCGGTCATCATCAGCGACGGGTCCGAGCCGTGGCCGCCGTCGCCTTCGCCACCGACTCCAGTCTCGCCGCCGCCAGCGCCGCTCTCGCCTCCGTCGGCGGGTGCGCCGGATGCTCCGGCACCGGGTATTGTTGCCGACTTGCCCGAAGTTCCTCCTTTTCCGCCTCCTCCTCCGACTCCGTCGTCGTTGCTACCGCCACCGCCGCCGCCTCCGCCGCTGCTGCCATGATCGGCTAGAGGCGATGAAAAGTAGAGTTTCTTTCTTTTTTTCTAATCGATATTCTACCATTGATACTGAGGTCAGTAGGGTTAATTAGGAATCTGCCTAATTTATGGTGGAAATCCTAAAATTTAAACATTCGGGTATGTAAGACCAAAATTGAGTTTAAGAAAAACAGAGAGTCAGACAGACAGAAAGACAGACAGACAGACAGACAGACAGACAGACAGACAGACAGAAAGACAGACAGACAGACAGACAGAAAGACAGACAGACAGACAGACAGAAAGACAGACAGACAGACAGACAGAAAAAAGACAGACAGACAGACAGATGGACAGACAGAAAGACAGACAGACAGACAGCCTGTCCGCGCTCACAGCCGAGCCCAGCAGCCGAAGCGGTGTTGGCCAAGCTGCCCTGTTTCCGCGGCTCCTGCGACGGCACCTCCTTGGGCGGCTCAATTCTGATTGATGGGTCCCATTCGTTCGGCGGCAGCACAGTGCAGGATTTGAGGAATTCGTCCACACCACTGAGCAGGTCATCCTGAAATTGATTGGTGCTAGTTTAAAGTCCCGTAGTATGGATTAATGGGTTCCCGAATGTAGATTTGAGTTCCAGAGTGTAGGTTTGAGTTCCCGAATGTAGATTTGAGTTCCAGAGTGTAGGTTTGAGTTCCCGAATGTAGATTTGAGTTCCAGAGTGTAGGTTTGAGTTCCCGAATGTAGATTTGAGTTCCAGAGTGTAGGTTTAAGTTCCCGAATGTAGATTTGAGTTCCAGAGTGTAGGTTTAAGTTCCCGAATGTAGATTTGAGTTCCAGAGTGTAGGTTTAAGTTCCCGAATGTAGATTTGAGTTGTCGAATGTAGAATTGAGTTCCCGAATTTACAATTGAGTTCCCGAATGTAGATTTGAGTTCCAGAGTGTAGGTTTAAGTTCCCGAATGTAGATTTGAGTTGTCGAATGTAGAATTGAGTTCCCGAATTTATAATTGAGTTCCCGAATGTAGATTTGAGTTCCCGAAAATTGATTCTAGTCCATGAAATTACATGCGAATTCCTCAAAGTCAATTATCTTCTATTTGAGCTCTTCAAAGTACAAAATCAAAGTTCTAAATCCAAGTCCTGTCCACTCCTTTTTGCTAAATCTCCTGAAAAGTTTAGCAAATTCTAAACCTTTCAGGTATGGAAAATTGAAAAATGGCGTGACTGTAACTTTCCTGGAAAATAATTGTTTCTGCTACAAATAATTTAAATTCTTTTCTCTTTTTACCTCATCAATCAAGGTAAATTCATTTTTTGGTTAACTTAAAAAGCTATCTGCGCTACATTTGAGACATTTTTATTCCCAGTTTTCTTGGAAACTGCAGTTTTTCTTAAGTGTCACATGCGCAAACTTCTTTCTAGGTGTTAACCCCCTCCCGTATCCTATTTTCTCTGCCCTCATAAAAGTACGCACGAAATCTATAAAGCAAAAGAAGTCAATCAGATTTAGCAGCCTAAACAACATGCAGCGCAGATTTATCTCTTGGGAAATGTTTCCCCCCCCCTCGAGAGTGTGGCTGTGCGCTTTTGTGCCTGCGTTTGTACATGAGGGCTGACGTATCCCCCAGCCCCCTATACTGGGATTTGGGAAGAATCTATATCGACTGAATAGGGACGGTGATGAGGGCGAGGGATCCTCTAGGGGGAAGAGGGAGCTAGCTATAGAATGCGGTCAGAAGAGAAAAAAAAAACATTTTTTTATGTTTGCCTGCCCAGCCAGTTTGGACGCCCACTTCTTGTCGTAAACAAATTTTTTTGTTCCGACTGTACAGCCTAAAAATATCCTCCTAGAAAACAGTTTCTTGTCTTCAATCCCCCAGAAACCAGCTAGCTAAGTCAATCGACCGTGTCAGGCTGAAAGCCAACAAAGGACGAATACAGCTTCTGTGCATGGTCGCAAAGTAATGAATGGTTCAGGTAGTATGGGGCTTGGGCTAAATCCTGTACTTTTAACGGAAAGGTTTTACAAGGGAAGACATAAAACTGTAAATTGCTTGCAGCATCAAACTTGGAAGAGTGAAGTTTCTTGTCACTGGAAACATACAAGCGTTTAGGGCAAGTTGAAAGGAATATTTTAGTTCAATTTTTTTGGAAAATGAATATATCAATAATGAAATTTACCCTAATAGGACTGAATAAGACCCGCATTTGGGTCGCAGTAACATACATCCATCGCCAGCTGCTATTAAGTTTGGGTGTCTAGTTTTTTTCCAAACTGTAACACTGATTGGAAAAGCTTTTACTAAAAGACGATTTCTAAGAAAAAATACGTACTAAAACTACCAGCGCTCACCTTATTTCTGGCTAGATAGGCCACATCGTGAAAAATCTCGTCCGACATCAGAGTAGCCATACTGCGGCCCATCTCGTGAAAGTGTACCGTCTGACCTGGCGGTCCAAGCAGCACATAGATGAACCTGGTTGGCACTGGTATCTCTGTGATGTCGCCCAGTACAACAGCATGACGTAGGCGAACAAACACGGTGACCGTATGGTCGAGAAAATCCGTACTACCAACCAGGATGTTGGAGGTTTCCGCACCGGGAGGCACCTTTTTCATGAAGTGCTGATCAAATTTGTGACCGCTGCCGCTCTGGTGAAGATCGTGTGGCTCGGACGAATCGCCAGCTGCGAGGTCGTTGCGACTGCTGCCGATGGCATGGCCTGAGGGGTCTGGAGTGATGGAGATTTCATTGATGCTGAATTGGGAGATTTTGAATCGAGGAGACGGCATGAAATACAAAGCGACTGTCGAAGGAGGTGCGTGTCTGTCTTTCTGTAAAAGTCAAACCCACCTTTCTCCAAATCTTTGGACGAAAATTTTCGGCCAATATCAGCGAAGCTGCGAATTTTGGCGCCCAGATGGGAGCCGCCGCGCGACTTTCTCTCGTACAGGTGGCTGTGGCGCTTCAGCAGGACGTCCGTGACGGCTGGGCGCACGGATTCCGACAGTTTGCCGGCGTGGATCAGCCTCTCGGTGATCAGGTCGCTGATGGTTTCCATGGTTTGGCCTTCGCAGTCCAGCAGAATTTCACCTGGAATTTGCAGTAACATAGTAAATTATGTACGTCTGATCCCGATCGCAAATCTCAGATCCTTAGATCCTTCCCTAATAAAAAGTCCCAACATCCTCATCTCGGATTCTCACATCCCTAATAATAAACCCCAACATCCCAATCCCAAATCCTCACTTTCCAACTTAAAAATTCCAAAATTCTCATTCCAGATCCTTACTTTAAAAAATCCCAACCTCCACATCTCAGATCCTCACATCCCTCATAAAAATCCTAACACCCTCATCTCAGATCCTCACAACCCCAATAAAAAATCCCAACATCCTCATCTTAGATCCTCACATCCCCAATAAAAAATCCCAACATCCTCATTTTAGATCGTCACATTCCTAATAAAAAATCCCAAAATCCTGATCCCAGATCCTCTCAGTTACTCACCGCTATGAATAGAGTTGCGGACTTCAAACAGTGAGAACAGGCTCAGCGTGGCCACGTGCGGCTTGGACCAACGCTCGCCTCCCTCCTCAACGTCCTCTTCGAATTTCACCCAGCGCGCTGTCTCTCGCCACTGCATCTCACCTGATTGATAATAAGTTTTGTAGAATTGCGTTGAAGGCCGGTTAAAAAAAGTTAATTACTCTACATATCGGATAGATCTTAGACGTGCTTGAAAGTAAAAGCAGCTTTTTTTAGCTATAATTTTCAAGGCAGCCAGTCAGAAAAAAGTTTTTTTAAATAATAGTAATTATTTCAGCTTCGGTCTTTCCTGCTTTGTTTTCTTCTACACTCAGTGACGTCTATAACAACCCTTTTATAGTCCAAAATTGCGACGTGAAAAAACAGCAGCTCAACTGATAATCTTCTTGTTCAGTCTCTATTTATCTAACGGCACTAATTATCATTTTGATTCCAAAACTTTATACTACTTACTGAGTAGGTTAAATTTAGAAACTCTTGATTATTTTCAAGTTTGATTCTATCATTACAAAAAACTATTGATGCTAGATTGCAACTCCAGACAGCAGCAGCCTTAGTAGCATCCTCTCCTTCATTGATTATACATGGAGTTCTACATGGCAAAGTAGAATCTGGAGTGGAAACAACCTATTTTTTTCAGCCTGTAGCCTATAATCGGGTTAGCATCAGGAACAGAATTTGAGTAACTGAGTAACTTATTGGGACGCTAAAAAGTCGCTGATAAGTCGAAATTCGATTATTCAAACTGTATTGCAACGGAGCTACATGTAGCTACGAGTAGCTGTTAACAAATTCAGTTTGAACATAGCGAATTGACTGGTCCACTCAGACAGACAGAATTCAAACGTACAACGTCAACTGAAGTATCTGGATGTGGAGGCTTATCTGAAGATTTCATTAAAATCTTGTTTTAATTAACATCTGAAAGGATACTGAAGGTTTTCCTATCTATTAAATTAGAATTGATTAAATTTTGATCTAACTTGGTGTACCTAACTTGAACTAGTATAAAAAAATACGGAACTGAGTACTCAATACTCGATTGGCATATAGGATTGACATTCAGATCTGAGGACAATGATAGGAAATCTGTGTGTGTGTTACATGCAGCTCACCAGTTGATTCTGACTTGAACAATTCGTCCATTTCGCAGAAAATCGGATGCACCTCGGGTTCGTCACCGTTCTCCGCGTCATCGTCCAGATTTCCCAATAGGAATTGGACCCGAGCTGACGGGTCGGTTGAATTGGGATCTGGTGGATGGGAAGGAATTGAGCTTAATTAAATTTTTTATGAAATAAGTAATGATTAGTGAGTTAAAATAAATTTGCATGTTCAATAGTATTGTTTATTTGGCATTATTGATTTTACTATAATAAACTATAATAATACCCCTAAATGCACTGGAATGCAATGCAATGAATTTAGGGGATTGTAAAGTCTCATGCATTTAGGGGATGTGGAGTTTAGGGAATATGAAATGGCCTAAAAATTCTGTGCAAATTTTGGATATGAAAATTAGGTAATGTCAAATTGAGGAAATGTGATGGACTGTAGCATCTAATTTAGAGATTTGAAATTTAGGGAATATGAAGCGCCCCCACCATATAAGATCGTTTATTCGAGTCCCAGCTCTAGGAGACACCCTTGAGTAAAGCACTTGAGTACATCCAGCTGAGATCGGGTACCAGTGTGTGTGAGCAGCTGTACACATCTCGTACTAAAATTATTTTTTTCAATCCTTAATCCCTATGAAACTAGTGTGTAAGCGTTCAAATCCCCAATTTATTTGAAGCCTAAGGCTCCGCACCATTGTATCATAAAAAATCCCAACAAACCTTTTATTACTAACTTTTCCTTATTTACTTCCCCTTCCCCCGACTATAGTACCAAGTGTCAGTCGGAAGTGTGGAAGGGCTTGAAGCTTCAGTAAGAATTGATTGATTGATAGAAGAACTTCATCTAGAAGGGTGGGGGACCATATAAGCAGGGCTGGGGATAAAGTTTGCCTGGGATTTCAAGTTGTCGGGTCGAATCGATTCTCGATGCGTGCTCGGGGAATCCTGGTTGGGAGCAGGCAGGCTGGTGAGTGAGGAATTCAGGATGGCTGAGCGCTAGATATAAGGGGGAACAAATTTTCGGGAGAGACTAGAGAGAAAGTTCTGCATTTTTTTGTGGGAAAAGTTCGGACTTTCACATTCCCTGGCTCTCGATTTTCTCATTTTTCCCCCTAAAGGCCCCGACTAACTAATCTAGCTTGCACAGTTCAAGCTGAATTTACCGCAGGAAAAAAGATGAGCCCATGGCATTCATATATTTTAGCGATTTCTCATTAGATTGAGATGGAACTATAGCACCAAGGATTTCTAAAAAAGTAGTTAGCATCTGGAAAAGAAACCACGAAAAACTAGGATAGAAAAAAATATTAGAGTGCGTCTTTTCCAGATTTTAACCAACAGCATTCCATGGCTTTGATGTGTAAGGCAAGCTAATGTAACAGTGACTAGTGCAAGAAAACCTCTAAAAATAAAAGAGGAAGACTAGTTGTTCAAGTAGAAGGGTTGGCCAGAAAAAAAGGCAAGCAGCTCAAGCAAAGAGGAGTCGGTTAGCGGCTTAAGTGGCTCAAATGCGGGACGAAAGCTAGTTTCCTCAAATGAGGCCCTTTTTTATGGACAATCCATGCTACACTAACTGAAAGAGCTGATAGAATCCCTTTCAGTAGTTAAATCCTCGCCGAGAAGAGGCAGTTAAAAACTATTCAATTTATGGATCAAATTAATCCAGCAGACTAAACTAGTTGGGGCTTCAAATGCGAAGCAACTCAATACAGATTTAACGGCCCATAATGGAAAGGAAATTAAAATGACTAACTGGCACTAAAAGCCACTATACTATGGAAGAAGGGCATGGCTGATAGATTAAGCGGCAGGGCTGTATGAGCAGGGGAAAATAATAGGTGGAGAATGGATGTACAGGGAAGCGAGGAAGATAGCGAGGCAGATAGCGAGGAAGAAATAAGAAGGAGAACGGAGGGAGAGAAAGAGGGAGAGAGGAGAAGAGGGAAGGGGAGGAATGGTGGAGAGGGGAGAAGAGGGTAGAGGGAGAGAGTGGGATGGAAGCGAAGAGAGAGGAGAAAAGATGGATGGAGACAGAGGGAAGAGGAGGAAGTGAAGGAGAGCTGGAAGAAACAGTGGTCAGCGACGAGGCAGGGGGCAGACGAGAGGGAAAAAGGTACAAAGTGTGGAGAGCTAATAAGAATTGAGAGGAAGAAAAGTGATATGGCATCGAGAGCAGGGACGAGAGAAAAGTGCCAAAGAAAATTAAAGTGAGTAATTTGGAGAAACGAGAAAAATGATTGAGAAGTTCACTGTTGTGAGAAAATATGAGGGTAAGAAGAACTGGGGGCCGATCACAGAATCTGACAATGACAAGAAAAAAACGACTGCGGAAGAAAGTCAGGCTTCAATTTATGTGAGCTTTTAAAATGAAATATGAATAGCTGAGTGTTAGCTGCCTTTTATCCACACGGGAGAGGCTTATTCAATCGGATAAACAAATAGAAAGAGGCAGAGCAGAGTTAGCTCAGGCATAACAGACTAAGTCATACCAGCGTAATAACATTGGATATTAGGGAGCAAGACATGCAGTCCTCCGAGTGTTAACAAGGACCGCTTTGTTATTGCTTGGGTGTAGCGTCCTAGCAAGTTATCTGGTAAGGGCGTAGTTTTAGGGGGAAGCTGGGGCAATATGAAAGGCTTCTTTCTGCATTTGGCTTCGGTCGACTTAGCTGACTTGGCTGTGGATTTGGGCGTAGCTATGGAAGCACCACACTGTTACCCCTGTCCCCATCCTATGACACCATGTCCCCTTTATATCTCCTTCTCTCGCCATTCTATCCCCAATGTCCGCTTTCTATCACTCCCTGTCCCCATTCTATCACTATCACTCCCTGTCCCCATTATATCACCCAATGTCCCCATTCTATCACCCCCTGTCCCCACTTTATCACAACATTTCCCCATTCTATCACCCCTGTCCCCATTCTATCACCCCTGTCCCCATTCTATCACCCCTGTCCCCATTCTATCACCCCTGTCCCCATTCTATCACCCCCTGCCCCATTCTATCACCCCCTGTCCCATTCTATCACCCCCTGTCCCCATTCTATCACCCCCTGCCCCATTCTATCACCCCCTGTCCCCATTCTATCACCCCCTGTCCCCACTTTATCACCTGTGTCCCCATTCTATGCAAACATCGACTCGCATTTATAATGGATATGCCTGCAAAAGTCAATTTTAAGGTTAGGTAAAGGCATGTAACAATTAAGCAACAAAGTCTGAAGCAAAATTCTCTGTACCAAAGAAACGTCAGGTGACGCAAATAGAAGAGAGCCTTTTATCTTTTCCGACAATTATTTCCTGCGCAGCAACAAGCTGCCTTTGTGCTACTGGAGCTTGTGTTCCGTTTTGTTAAATGAAAGTTTCTACTGCGTACGGTACGCTCTAACTTCCAATCACGGCGCTTTCGCATTATTCACAGAGTCAACCCTGCCACTCACTCTGGCGCCCCCTTCAAAGCCGGAATTCCCTTCACTCGCTTAGCTTCGCCTCATTACTTTTTTTCTGCTTCAATTTCCTTGCGCCATGCCTGTCGAGGGAATTTTGGGATTTCGTCTGACAAGGGCTTTATTGGGGTTGGATTTCCTAGGGATTTGGAATATTGCTGTCTGTCAATGATCTTGTAAAGCCTCCCCCGCAGCCAACTCTCCTGCAGTGCAACTCGTGCAGTGGCCTTCGTCACCCCTTCCTTCTCCATCTCGCCTCCTTCTCTCTCCTGCTTCTTTCTGCTTCTCCCCTCTCCCTACCTCTTCCCTCTCCCTACCTCTCCCCTCTCCCTACCTCTCCCGTCTACCTACCTCTCCCCTCTCCCAACCTCTCCCCTCTCCCAACCTCTCCCCTCTCCCAACCTCTCCCCTTTACCTACCTCTCCCCTCTCCCAACCTCTCCCCTTTACCTATCTCTCCCCTCTCCCTACTTCTCCCTACCTCTCCCCTCTCCCAACATTTACCCTCTCCCTACCTTTCCCCTCTGCCTATCTCTCCCCTCTCCCTACCTCTCCCCTCTCCCTACTTCTCCCTACCTCTCCCCTCTACCTATCTCTCCCAACTTCTCCCTACCTCTCCCCTCTACCTATCTCTCCCCTCTCCCAACCTCTCCCCTCTACCTATCTCTCCCCTCTCCCTACCTCTCCCCTCTCCCAACCTCTCCCCTTTACCTGCTTCTCCCCTCTCCCTACCTCTTCCCTCTCCCTACCTCTCCCCTCTCCCTACCTCTCCCCTCTACCTATCTCTCCCCTCTCCCTACCTCTCCCCTCTACCTATCTCTCCCCTCTCCCTACCTCTCCCCTCTTACTACTCCCTTTCCCTACCTTTCCCCTCTTCCTACTCCCTTTCCCTACCTCTCCCCTCTTCCTACTTCTACCCTCTCCTAATCTTTCTTCTCTATGTCTCTCTTCTTTTTTTGCACGAAAGTTTCAGAATTTATCGAAATTAAATGAACGGCTTTAAACATAAAAAAAAATTGCGAAATGCTATTGCTACTTGGTGCTTGCTGGCAGTGAAGCAGCAAAAACCCTTCAGCTCTGCTATGAACAGATTGTTTTATGTTCAAAGTGAACCGAGGAAAGAAAATTAACTACACAAGGATGCGAATGTCGCCCACCAAAAATGTCCCTCTCTTTATCGTCCAACTTCTTCTAATTCTTGCCCGAAAGTTTTCTTCTTTTTCTACGCTACAGAGACTTTTGGTAGGTTTTTAAAAAAAGTGCACTGACACGCGCGGGGAAGAAAGATTAGAAAGGCTGAACGTCTAGGAAGCCATCCCAGGTAGTTTTTTTCCTTCCATGAGCGATGAGGAGTGCACTTGTGTGTGTGCGCGAGTACGTGCGAGTGTGTGTTTAGGGCAGAGTGAAATGTGGCGGTCCGTGTGGTCACTCTTCACTTGCATGTCTGGGCCTGGTCTGAGATCCCCTGGTCCACTCGCTGTAGTCAAGGTCAATGGGAGATGCCGCCTATGCTAAAAATAGGTCAAACCCCCTGCAAACGGAACCGGATCGGTCCGGAATCTGGCGTGCCTGCCTATCTGCTGCGTCTTCTTTGACTCCCGGCCTATGCACTGGTTGGCCTTTTCCCCACCGACTCTCCCCTATCTCCTCTCTATCTACCCCCTACTCCCTTCTTCTCACTATTATCCCACACTAAAATTTTCTTCTGCTAGTTTGAAGCAAACACAAGCTTTACTCCCGCTTTTCACAGCTGTTGCCTCACCACAAGCTTATTTATCCTACCAAAGGATCAGCCAAGCGGATACCACTGAGGATTTATTTCCCCGATGTCACGATGAACAAATAATATTTTTAGTGCACTTCTCGATTGCGTTCCCATTCACATAGATTTTAGTCCAATGCTCGTACGCTGCCCTGCCGCCTAAGAGAGAGAAAGTACATCTATACTCTCTAAACAATAATGTACGTTACCGTCGTAATGTAGTACAAAATTTATTAGCTGGGGTTTCAACAAACTCACCCGGTGCAGAGTTATTGCCGGCAGCTCCTCCGTCTGAATCGTCTATTGAGGCGGATCCTGCAGGGGAGAAGTAAATTTTTTGGGAAGAGAAAAATATCAATAAAGGTCTCAAGCCTTACATGCGGAAATGTAAACATGATATTCAGATGTAACTTTTTGCTTAGGCGTCATTTGATTTTCTTTAAGCCAAAAGCGTACTAGCGGCGCTAAAAGTACATGCAACTAGCCCATATTACATTATTTATTTCCGTTTCCTATAAAAAAAGAGCCTAATCGATCATACTGACACCCGGCGGCGGAGACGGAGGGTTGGGGGGGGGGTTGCTAATGACTGCTGCAATTGAGATGCAACTGAGGCCTCAACGACACAAATCTCTGGGGCAAGGACAGAAAGGCGTGGCAGCGATAGAGGAAGGAAACGTGTCCGGACAGGGAGCTCAGCAGCGAGAAAGTGAGTGACAGAAAGCCAGACGGGAGACTTTAGCACGAAATAATGACGGGAGCGACTTTCGCCTTGGATCAAGTGAAGCCCCAAATTTCGTTGAAATTAGTCTAAACACAGTTGCTCTCATGTGTGTGTACTTTTAAGATTAAACTAGACAAAAGCATTTTCTCAGAAAAGTAAAAGTCCATAAAAATGTTACCTCGCCTCAGCCTCTCCCTTCGCCTCCGCTTCTTCCTGGCTTTTCCATCGGCGCTATTGTCTTCTTCTTCATCGTTCCTAGGCAAGCGGACGCCAACCAGGACAGCGGCGGGTGGTCGGCCAGCCGGCATTCGGCGATGACTGCTGGCCTCGTCGGCGACGCGTTCGCCGCTGCCAATTGCGTAGCCGGCGAAGCGACTCGCGTCAGGCACGGGCTGCGACGCTTCGGACATTTCGTTTGAAGTTGTTTTTTGCGTTCGATTTGCTTAGGTTTGTATTATTTATTCTTTTAATGAGCTAATTTTATGCTTGCAATGCTCTGCAAAAAATAATTTAAAAAATGGCGCTGATAAAATCAAATAATGAGTGTGAGTAATTTAAATTTATTAATTAAAGCTTAATTCAATTTTTTCTTGTATACTTAATGACTTTATTTTTTCCTTAAATCTTTAAAATTGCTTCACTTATCTCATTGAAAACAACAAAAATTTTATGTTAATTAACAATAGAAAAAGCAAATTGAAAATCAAGAAAAAATGCATTTTACAGTAATTCAAGAAAATGTTAACATTAAAAAGCAAAAAGCTCTGAGAATCAGCTGATATTTAAAGTTTTTCTGTAAAATTTAAATGAAGGTGTGCGAATTCTTTTGAGCTATTTAAATTAGCAAGCCTGAAGGCCAAGTAATTTTTTTAAAGTATTTCCTGCATTTAAAATAACTTTTAAACTAGTGCCTAGTAAAACTCCCTCATTATGACACCCTAAAATAACTATTATATCAACAAATTAAAGTGAAGTTTTCTATGATTCAGTAGCAGAATTCAAAATAAAAAACATAGAGCTCACTAAGTGTTTTTAAAAAGTTCCTGCTTGCAAAAAGCTATGACAAAGCGCAAAATATAACGTGTTCTGTCACGCAAATTCACTCGCGACCTTGAAAGTTCTGGCTAGCTTATTCGGAAATTTTGAATTTTTGTGCGATATTTAGCACATTTATTATAAGAAAAAATATTTGTTTCCACAGCAAAATAAAGTAAAAGATTTTTTCTCTTATAATAAGTAAATTTTTTCAGAAATGTATTCCATAAAGATTAATTTGGACTGTTTTTATCTAGTTACGCCGTCTTATGTACGTGTCATTTTACAGTTCATACATTCACTTAAGCTGCGGGCGATAAAATCTTAAAGGTAATTATCCGAATATATTTTGTCAATGATCGAAAAAGTTTTATGCAGCACTTATTTAATCAAAGGAAGAATTTCTTCGTATAATAGTATAATGAAGACACTTAATTTAAAAAATTACAAGGCTATTTTTCACAGACCTAGTATAAAATCATAGCTGATTTAATTATAATCATTAGATTTAGCTCAATTTAAAAGACTTAAAAAACAGTACAAACTTTTCTGTGTGACTTTTTTAATTACCACATGCTAGGTTTAGTGTACTTACAACTCCGCAATTCATTTTAAAAGTGCATAATGCATATGTAAATTACTATCGTCCAAATTTTTCAAAACTAATTAAGGTGTCGGTGGTGAGACAACCGCATATCATAAGGGTGTAATTTTTGGCGTTAAAAAGGGATCCACCAGTTTGTACCTGGTGTGCTACGCCTAAGTTGGAGCAAATTAATTTGTAGGCCGTTTAAAGCTACGATCCCTAATAACCTACGTCGGGCGTTCTACTCTTCTATTCCTCTAGTTGCGGCGGGGTGAAATGAATAAGGATAAATAAAGACAGGGCTAAACAGCTGAGAATTGCGTTGTTAATTTTAGTAATGAGAAGCTCTTGATAGTCAATAATCCACTGGCAGCGCCCTATGGTCGTCTGCCAGCTAATTTACTAATTCACTCAATAATAATAATAACTTCAATCCGTAGAAATTTTAGCAGCACGAGAATAATTATAAAACGCCAAAATACGAGTAGATAGCACTTTTACAACTTCCGCACTAGGTAAATTTAGCGACGCAAAAATTGAACAAACTCGCAACAATGATACTAAAATTAACCACGGAGATAAACAAGATTGATAATAACAAGAATCCGCCAGCGAGACTAACCCTAAGCTGATTACCCACGCCCTACTCTCACCCTGAGAATATCCGAGCAAACTTTTCAACCTGGAAGCCACAACTTCTATCGCCTCCACACTTTGCCTTGGCGGCCGTGCCCCGTCGGTAATTGCCGACGTTGGATTGGGTTGTTCAGAATGCTCAGAGACCTCGTCTAGCCACTCTGCAATGCACGCCACTACTTGACAACCCCGGATGGGCCCTTTTTGGAGGTGAGGTGGCTGTCAGGTCTCACCCAATGAGATTTGAGGTGAGATCTCACCCGAGATCTCACCCCAAAGATTCGAACCCCGGCCCAATCTCCCCCTGAGATCTCACCCCAATCTCGCCCTGAGATCTCACCCAAATCTCACCCATTTCTCCCCTGAGATCGTTCCCAATCTCACCCATTTCTCCCCCTGAGATCGTCCCCAATCTCACCCAGAGATCTCATCCCAAGGATTCGAACCCCGACCCAAGGTGAGATCGAACCCTCGGATATTAATGTTGGCTAGGAGTAGATAACCCTCAAATAACTAATAAGAGTAGTAAAGACGTGATATTTACATAATGAAGAATTTATTGAATTATTTACACACGTATATTTTCAATGAATTATTTTTTCACTTGTACATTTGCATAATGAATTTCAATGAAATATTCCTGCACTTGTACATAATGAATTCTCAGTAAAATGTATGCACATAATGAAATGCGAATATTTACAGGCGCTGGCGAAACTGCATGCATTAGGAGAAATATTAAACAAGTGGGATTCTGTTTGTACAGTCTCTGTAGCACAGCGGAACAGTCCAGCCAAGGCCAAGTCGGTTGGAACCGCCATGTCAGTAAGAATCTCTTGCGTTCCTTCACTGATCAGGGGCGCGCTGTCATCTGTACCGGAGGTCTGAGCATCGCAATTGAGGGCAGGAATCAATGCCGGGTCAGGGGTCTGGTTCCGAATTGCGACTAGTTGATCTGCAGCGGGTCGCCCCTCTGCTCTAGCGGTGGTCTGCAGGCGGCCACCTGCCTCGGCAATCTCCGCTTCATCAGTTTCAATCATGTCTCTAACCGAAAAGCGGATCTCACCAAAAGCGTGAGCGACAACTTGTAAGTCGCGGCGAAGCGTGCCTTGAACTGCCAGAGTGGCCGAGCGGACAAAATCAGACAGCGAACCGACCAATACTGGCATCGCAGTGCGCAATACGGTAATGGCACTGCGGACCTCCCGAACTCGGCACCAGACTCTGTAAGTTGTTGGCTCCGGGGCGAACTCACTACAAATGCACAGCAATGCCTCAACACTGCAGCACAACTCAGCATGCTGACACGCTATGTGTAGGCAGTCGTTATCATCGGGTGGACCGGCCGAAATCGATATGCAGATCGAATAAAGATTTTGCAGAGCGGTCTCAGCTTCGGCTAGCACCAACGTGAAAATGAGAAACTGGTTCTCAGTCATTGTTGTCGTTGTTGCAGGAAATAAAGGCGGAATAATTTGAACAGAGAAGTGGGACCACACGCGAGCGATAAAGAAAATTTGAGCAGCAACGGTTTATAAAACAATCAAAACCAACCCCAAGCTGAGACTCTGAGATGTAGGCAACGCCATGCACATTTTTCAGCTTTTTCTCTACAATCAAAACATGCTGAAACGGGTTTTTGACACAGCGCTCAACAATTATTCAGCTGTACTGAATTTTTCATACCCACAAAGCATCTCTCTCTCTCATGCGCTGGCGTGCCCCATTGCGCGCTGTACTGATTATGTCATACCCACAAAGCAATTATCTCTCGAGCGCGCACCCACCCAGCCTAGTTCACGTGGTGTGCAGCAAAGTATTTGAGCGTAGTATTACGCAACGCCTATGATGACAACTCAGAGGGGGCAGAATTCTCCTCTGGCCAGTTTTTTAGTCTAATAAGCAGCGCTTTATTCATGCTTGTGCTAACAACTGAATAGGCAGAAAAATTTCAATCATCCGTTTAGATTTAGCTCTGCCGGCAGTTTTTATGCAAACTAGCAAAATTACTGCCTGTTCAGTTTAAAGACGACACTTCCCACTCTTTCAAATGCAATCAAGCTTCATTTAAGTTTGGTGGCCCTGAAAAGGGCCGATTTATCGTTCAGACGGCTCGCCACCTAACGGCGGTGGTAGGGGCTTGGGGGCGGACTAGGCCACTGCCCCCGATAAATTTCTACTTCCCGCGCTAGGCGCTCGCGCCACCAATGGAGGCGGCGCTCCGCCCATTGGCGGAAGTGGCGCACCGCGGCGAGCACGGTCGCAAACACCCAGCGGCCTCGCTGGGTGCCCCGCTGGGTGTCGGTAGGTTGTTCCAGGACCGCCTCAAATTCGGCGGCGGCTCTGACCAGCACGTGCCAGGCCCGGGCGGTCTCATGGGTCGCACAGATTTGGCGAGCGTTCATTGTTGCTGTTGCTGTTGTTGAATAGGATGTAGAGAATTCCGCCAGTTTCACGGCGTTTGTTTAAATAGGCTGGTTTCATGACATCCTCATCCTCCCCACCAACCACGTGAGTTGATTCTCCTCCCAGACAAAGTTCTGAAACCGTCGCCATTCCCCAGTTGGTCCCAACCAAGCGCTATCCCTGTGTCCGACTCTGCGATGCACCCACCCCAAAATTCTGAGCCCGATGGCAGTCAATGCGCAGTCTTTTTCTTCGATAAAAAATTTCATTAAATCCTCTTTTAATGGATATTTATAGTAAATGTATTCGAAATTTTATTTTTCAAAACGTTAATGAGCAGCGCATTTATTGGGTATTTACAAAACGCAGCTTTAAAAATACGGGGGTGTAATGTCATGAAATGAGCACGCATTCGATTATTTACATAATGGTTTGCAAATCTATGTACAAATTTAGTCCAAACACAAAGTCAATCAGTCAAACATGGCGTCGACTTGGCCAGCCATCTGGAAGAGCGCGTCCCAAAGCGCTGTCGTAAAGCGCAGGGAATTTCTGCGGCGAAATTCACGATCCCAGTTCTGGCAATCGCGATGCAGCCAGATCCAGCCATTGAATGTCTCGACAGTCTTTGTGCCACTGCCGAGGGGGATCCGCTGCTTGATGCCAGTGCGCGCCGCTTCCTCCATCGCCGGTTTAGCCGCCTTCAAAGCTGCCCACTGCTGCTTGGTGAGGTAGACGCCTGGGCAGCCCGGTTTGTCTTGGAAAACCTTGCGCAGCTCAATCATTTTTGGGCCTTGAGCAAAATTTGGCTTATTGAGCACAAAGTTGTCGGGCAGAGCAAACATGATCAAGACAGGCAGGGGTTCAGCTGAGCAGCAGAAGCAACAAGGTGGGTCCGGGCGATGACTGTCTTTCTGGCGTGCGCACAAGATTATGTACCCCCGAATTGAGGGGCAGAAGATGGAGGGTAGAAATTGCAGAAGGTGAAGAGAATTAAACCGGTCTGGTTGGTGCTGCTGCGATAATCCAATGAAGAGCATGCGAGGTACGAGTTTCGAGGGGTATTTTTGTACAGTGAGGAGAGAAATTGCAGTGTACGCAAGGGTGCTGGTATAAAAGCGGTTGCGAATGCTGAAAAAGGAGGAGAGAAAGACTTCAATCATGTCTAAGCGAAGCGCCGCCCAATCTGCTATCGAGGCTCTGTGGAGTGGAGCAAAGCGACAGAGAGACGCGGGTAAGTGACAGATTCTTGTTTATTGGCCGAATGAGACGTTAGTCGCAGCAGGCATATTTTTCGGGCTATGCATTGTTGGCAGAATGAGACACGCATGATTAATTGCATGGTGACTGGTGTTTGAGACAGTCGAAAAACCTGCCTCAGCACGAATTTCACAATTCCAATGCTTGGTCTATTGTGTGGGACCCGTGTGGATTGCGCAACAGTCGAGTGCGGAAATGAATTGTTTGAGACAGTTGCCAAGCGAAAAACCTGTCAATGCATGAATTTCAGAATCCATGCCTGAATAATTGTGTGGGGTGTCAAGCGTGTGTTGCGCAACAGCCACGTTGAAATTGTTTGAGACCGTTGCCGGGTGGAAAACCTGTCACCGCATGCAATCTGATTCCAATGCTCAATTAATTGTGTGCGGTCAAGTTGACGAAATGAAATTGTTTGAGATAGTTGCTAGGTCAAAAAATCCTGCCTTGGCATGAAACCCGTCTTGATTTCAGAATTCCAGCCGCCTGAGCAGCCCGAGATGATTAATGGCCAAGGTGAGATTCGATGGGGTGTGTGAAAACAATGACGAGATTGAAAACTTTATTCCATATTCTTCTGACAGGCTTCACTGCGCGGCTAAGAACAAAGCGCCAGCTGCCGAAATTCCGTGCCAGTGGAGTTGAATATGAAATCAGCTTCATCGACACAGGCGACATCAGGGCCTCACTAGCCAATGTTATCGAGGCAATGAAGCAGGACATGCAAGCAGACGATTTTATGTCAGCCCGCCTCACTGCAGACAATATGCAGAAAATAATTAATGTCCCGCCTGTTCGGGTGGCGCGATTTACTGCCGAGCTCGTGTTTAAGCACATTAGCAAGGTAATTCAGTCTGACGCCACTGTTCTTACCAACAATTTTAAACTGCATCTGCTAAAAGCATGGATCCCGAGAGGTGGCTGCGGTAGCGTAGAAAAGCATGTCCAGGATCGGCACGCAATTGGCAAGAATTACGTGGTAATTGCCAACAAGGATAAGCGCTGCCTTGTTCGCGCCCTGGCCGTGGCGGCTGCACATGTGGATTTCCAGTCCAAGCGCATTACAAAGAAGGCGTGGCGGACAATCAAGGCGGATTCACCCATGCAAAACAAGCTGGCCACTGAACTCCAGATTCACGCTGGTCTTTATTCGGTGAGTTTTTAACCCAGTCTTTGCAACTAGTCGATTTTTTCATTGCTTGAAAAGCTGGTTTTAATTTCCTCACAGACTCTGGCCACTGTCATGCAGGAGGGTCCGTTTGGCGTGGACGCACTGCCTGCACTGCTCAAAGCTCTGAACGAGCTCCGCCCTGGCAACGAATTTGGTTTGCGTGTGTACAGCGCTGAACAGGCCAACACGTGCATCTATCAGTTGCCGGGCCAGACAATTTTGTCTCTTCACTTGATCAAGGGGCATTTCAATGTCATTACCCGACTGCCTGCCTTCTTCGGAGCACATCATTTCTGCGAGACTTGTGAGCGCCCGTTTGAATGCACCCCTGCCGAACATAGGTGTGCTGAAGCCTGCACGCAGTGCAAGACACCGGGCTCTAATTGCAAGGCTGATCGGGCCTACGTTCGGTGCACAGACTGCGGCCTGAATTGCTATAACCAGGCCTGCTTTGACAATCACAAGCGCAAAAACAAGGTTGGTCGCTCCCGCTGTGATTCAGTATATGTCTGCCAACAGTGTAATCATTTGGAAGAGTTGGCGGCTGGCCAAAAAGCCCCAGAGCATCAGTGTGGCTTTGTCAAGTGCCCGCTGTGTAAACAGACTGACAAGGCGGGTGAGCACCAATGTTTTATTCAACAGCCCAAAGTAAAAGAGTCTGGCTCTCCGTACGTATTTTACGATTTCGAGACCACCCTGGATGAGCAAAAGCAGCACAGAGTCCATCTGGCCACAGCAGTTTCGTCTTGTGATGGCTGCGCAACGCGTGAATTCCCCCGCTCCGTGTGCGGCCAGTGTGGGGGGCGGCATGCGCCAGCCAATTGCATTACGCGGCGGGACTTGGCGGAAGATTTTGACAATTCCGTGTCCCATTCCGACTGTGCATGTGGCCAACGCGAGTTTGTGTCTGTCGGACCGAATGCGATTCAGGCATTTTACACTTGGCTCTGTCGCAATTTCAAAAGCGGCTGCCTAGCTCTGGCTCACCACGCTAGCGGTTTCGATGCATTCCTATTACTCGGCGCTATTCTCGGTGGGTTGGCAAAAAAGAGGCCCGACGTCATCTTCCAGGGCAGCAGGTTAATGTGGATGAAGGCTGACAAGATTATTTTCAAAGACAGCCTCAACTTTATCCCCATCCCGCTGGCACAGTTTCCCAAAGCCTTGGGTCTGAAGATGGAACTGCAGAAGGGTGACTTTCCCCACGTGTGGAATTCCAAAACATATTGGAATTATGTCGGCCCCTATCCCGATATCGAGGCCTTTGGCGGCAAGGCGAACAAGTCATATCAGGCAATTTCCGAATGGCTGGCCAAGCAGGCCGATAAGCAGTATAATTTTAACCAGCAATATCTGGACTATTGCCTGCAAGACACTGTTATCCTGCGCGAGGGTTGTCTCAAATATTCGCAGTTGATTCGCGAAATTTGCGGGCTTGACCCCTTTGTCCAAAGCAACACAATTGCGAGTCTGGCCATGGCCGTTTTCACCACCCGATTCATGGAGCCAAATACTTTGGCTGTGATTTCACGTTGCTCGGATTTGCAGTCATTCAAGGCACGCAAGTGGCTGGCCTATTTGAATACCACCGAGTTCAATGGCCGTCTGCAGACCAGCGATACGGGTGGCGAGGCCACTATTCTAGGCCGCAGAGTTGATGGTTTCGACTCTAAGACTCGCACAGTTTTTCAATTCCACGGCTGTTTTTATCACGCCTGTCCCGTCTGCCTGCCAAATCAGGATGCCATGCACCCGCTAAAGAAACAGCCTCTGCATCAGATTTTGGCTTCAACCCGTCAATTTACTGAGCGGCTCCGGCAATCGGGCTACACAGTGATTGAACTCTGGGAGCATGAGTTTGACGCGCGTCACTCTGAGTTTGATACTGTCACTAGCCATTTGCGGGAACCAATGAGGCTGGAGGAGGCACTGTTTGGCGGTCGAACTGAGGCTTTTGTACAGCACGCCGAGGCTACGGATGACGTACAGTTGAAATACCGGGATGTGGTGAGTGAAATTTATTGCATGTTTCGAGCACCAAAATTAAAATATTATTATTTTCGTTGATCAAAATTGAATATTTTTCCCCGTTTGCATT
The DNA here is from genome assembly GCA_950096795.1 of Macrostomum cliftonense. NCBI lineage: Eukaryota > Metazoa > Platyhelminthes > Macrostomidae > Macrostomum > Macrostomum cliftonense. Next base: position 780,397 of record CATNEM010000145.1, read on the forward strand.
GAATGTTTTTGCCGACAAAAATTAAACCCAATAGAAATTTGGTCTGTGAAATTTGATATGATTTTCATCAATAAAAATTTTTACGTGTAGCATTTTCGAAAAATTTTCTGTCAACTTTTAAAACAGGTTTCGCTGTACCCCACGGTCAACAAGAAGGATCCATATCCTATTGGCCACCCGGTACGCCACCCTGCGCCTCAACAGCTCGATGCGGCAAAATTGTCGACCCACTTTGGCATTGCCAAAGTCACTGTGTTGGCTCCGCAGAACCTCCATCTACCTCTGCTGCCATTCCGGGTCAACAAAAAGTTGATTTTCGGACTCTGCCGGACCTGCATGGAACTGCAGCAGAGGCAGCAGTGTCAACATTCGCCCGCCGAGCGTGCTCTGACTGGGACCTGGGCCACTCCGGAGCTTGTCAAGGCTTTCCAGTTGGGCTATGAGTTGGTGCAAGTGCATGCTCTGGCCTACTGGACCGAGAAGCGCGAGGGCTTGTTTGCAGACTATGTGGACAAGTTTCTCAAACTCAAGGCGGAATCCAGCGGTTCGGCGGGCATGACCGAGGCCGACAAGGACGCCTACATTGCCAATTTTTATCGGCTTGAAGGCGTTAAGCTTGACAAAGTAGAGGAAAACCCGGGCCTCCGCTTTGTCGCTAAAATCTTTCTCAATTCGTAAGTCTGACTACTTTCAGTAGCGGAATGCATACTTTTTAATTCCAACTCATTTCACCCCTTCTTTTTTCCTCTAGTCTCTGGGGCAAATATTGCCAAAGGGAAGATCTTTCAACCACCGAGATTGTCAACAGCTACGAAGACTGGCTGCAGCGCTTGACGGACCCGAATCTCAAGGTGAAGTCCTGTGAGCCGATCGGGTCTGACTATATGATGCTTGAATACAAGCATCGTTTTTGCGCCAGGCAGCCTTTCAAGTATGCCAATGTTGCAGTCGGTGTCTTCACCACTACACACGCCCGGCTGCGCTTGTACGAAGCGCTCGAAGGACTTGGCGAGCGGGCGCTGTATTGCGACACTGACTCGTGAGTATTTTCACATTTTCCCTCACTGTTGAAAATAAACAACTGCAAATTTAAATTTCCGTCCAGGGTGATTTATCGGCATTCTCCGGGCCAGTATGAGCCACCTGGTGGAACCGCTCTCGGCCAGTGGACTGACGAAGTCCCCTCTGGCGGCCTGATGACGCGATTCGTTACCGGCGGCCCAAAGCTCTACAGCTATGAGGTGGAGCTGCCCGATGGTCGGCGCAAAACTGTCCTCAAGTGTAAGGGTATCCGGCTGACTCCCGAGATTGAGGAGCGGCAAGACGAGCTGCTGGGCGTTTTGCGACATGGCGGCTCCGTCACGGTTCCCCAGGTGCAGTTTCGGCGAGACAAGTCGACCTGCACAATTACAACTCTTGAAATGGACAAGACATTCCAGCGTGTCCTGACCAAACGGGTGTACGGAGAGACCAGCAAGCCGTATGGCTTTGCATAAATAAAAACATTTCCACTCTGTAAACTCCGTTATTATACACCTGTAAAAATGCAGTGCCTAGTGTGAGACGCTCATGCCCGGTTTTACAAAGAGTATTACCTTTGCAGCGCCTGTCTCGGACGAGTCCCAAAAATATTAAAAAATGTCTTATTCCCGCTACGCGATTCGGTGGTAGGGGCTTTTTGTGCCTGGGGGTTCATTTTCCCTGCCCCTCGAAAAAATTACTACCGCGTGGATTCCCGCCTGACCCTTTGAAGAAATATTATCCTGTGATACAAACAGAATCCCACTTGTTTAATATTTCTCCTAATGCATGCAGTTTCGCCAGCGCCTGTAAATATTCGCATTTCATTATGTGCATACATTTTACTGAGAATTCATTATGTACAAGTGCAGGAATATTTCATTGAAATTCATTATGCAAATTTACAAGTGAAAAAATAATTCATTGAAAATATACGTGTGTAAATAATTCAATAAATTCTTCATTATGTAAATATCACGTCTTTACTACTCTTATTAGTTATTTGAGGGTTATCTACTCCTAGCCAACATTAATATCCGAGGGTTCGATCTCACCTTGGGTCGGGGTTCGAATCCTTGGGATGAGATCTCTGGGTGAGATTGGGGACGATCTCAGGGGGAGAAATGGGTGAGATTGGGAACGATCTCAGGGGAGAAATGGGTGAGATTTGGGTGAGATCTCAGGGCGAGATTGGGGTGAGATCTCAGGGGGAGATTGGGCCGGGGTTCGAATCTTTGGGGTGAGATCTCGGGTGAGATCTCACCTCAAATCTCATTGGGTGAGACCTGACAGCCACCTCACCTCCAAAAAGGGCCCATCCGGGGTTGTCAAGTAGTCACGCCTGCTGTTCGCCAGCGCAGCTCAGCGCAGACAGTCGCACACACTTATGCTGCAGACAGTCGCACACACTTATGCTGCAGACAGTCGCACACACTTATGCTGCAGACAGTCGCACACACTTATGCTGCAGACAGTCGCACACAACAGAAGGAGGCCTAGTTAAGAAACTAGTGAGAGTTGAGGAAGCGGGGCTCGCTCGTGAACCAGATAGACGCAGAACGAAAAAATCGCGGCAACAAAATAACACGTAGCAATAGCGATTAACGAGCGAGGGGGGACGGTCGAAATACGAGCGCAAAACACAGAGTTATATAGTCTCAATTTTCATTTTCACTTCGTCCCCGGCTCAGGCTGAGGGGTAGGCCCCTCGCGGCTGACCCTGCGGCTTAGGTCCACGCTGGCCCCGCGTGCTGAGACCGGTCAATAGAAAGTAACACGCTGTAGTCTGTGCAGTGGAGAATTCTGAGAATGGCGGACGAATCTGATTGGCTAACGCTTGCACGGTGAGTTGTCTGTACGAGGCCCGGGGGAAAGAGAGAAAAAACGCGGCTCGCAGAACGCACAGAGGGGTTCCATTGGCCAAGCCGCTCTCACTGCCACGCCGGGTCGGCCCAGGCGTCCTTTTGCCAAAAATACAACGATGGAACTTTTAATAATTCAAATAATTGGTAAACAATAATAATAATTGCGCTAACTAGAATAGAGGCAGGGGAAAAGATGCTCACACTACAAGGGGAAAAAACCCATCCGGGCTTTTCTATAGGGTGATCTGATGGTGTAAGAATTCGAGGACCCGAAGCCACAACAACTAATCAGCTCTTACTGCATGCCAGCGCATCACTTGTGCGCAAATTCAACGAGCGTATTGGCTGGCCACCTGTACAACGGTCCGGATTGATGTCATGACGTATTATATAATGTCCGTTGCCTTAACATTACTAAGGCGCGCATTAGCGGGTGTAGAAATTTAGCCTCAAAAAACGTCACCGTTTTATGCTGAGCAAGAACCATATTGACTTCGATTCAATTCAATTCGGCGAGAGGTGGATCAATTAACGATTGAAGAACTCTCAGGAGACACAATGTCGCTGTGCTAAAGTATACTAATAGGCTAAGCAGTGTCTACGTTGTGAAGTTTCGTACTTGTGAAGCCCACCACCCAGACCATTGAGGAAAGCAACCCCACCCCAAAAGGCGCTCTTTTTTTTGTAAACCTCGATCGCTTTCTCGAATGTCTTCACGCGGGGAGGTTATTGACAGCTGCTCTGCTGAATTCTGTTGGTGCAAAGCGAGAAGTCTACGAAGTTCGAATTTGAGTTGCCAAGCTGTACCACAATATTGAAAGCTGATTTTGTATACGGGCTAATATTATGTTAAGATTGTCTTTTGCGCCTGTGGCCAAGTATTAATAATTTACTTTAGCTGAGCTATACGCCAGTATTAGAGTGCACTTTATGAGCTCTAAAATCTCTGCATGGTGTGCGTCTCAAGCAGCAAAGCAACTGTACGTCGGCATGGGGTTTTATACCCATAAAACCAAATTTCAAAGACTTTAAAAATAAAGAGAACTCATCCTTAGTAACTGAAGGCTACAATTATTTTTAAAAAATCGATTATCTTCGTGCAAAACTAACTGGCGTATTTATTTTAAATTTTTCAAGTCAGATTGGTCAAAGCACTGCAAACGAATATGAAAAAAAACAAGCTAACTAATTTCTACATATCGTATAAATATCTATTCAACGGGTGTAAAAAATTTAGCAAAATTGAATAAATTAAGTCAAAAGGTAAGAATTGAAATAGCCAGACTTGAAGGGTCCTAAGAGCGTACAGCTGCTTATAATAAAAGGCAAATCATGCATGCACTGTAATTTGTTTAAAACTTGATATGTTATTTCTACCTTATCTTCGAAATAATTCGCAACTTTTAAACAAAAAAACTTTGATCAATTCAAAAAAGCACTGTTGCAATTCGAAAGATTATTATAACAAAATTTAAACAAATAATACGTAGAATTGAAAAAAGCCAATTTTCGTTGAAGCAAATAATACTGAGTATTTGTTATGATTGCTACTCACAGTAGTCTAAAGCATCAATTCGGGGTCTAGCATGCAGTAGTCAAGGACACCTTAAGTAGAAGGACGGGACACTTTGTTTCTTGGAAAGTTTTTGGAAAGTTAATGATTGCGCTCGATTGGAAGCAGGTGCAAATCTCATCTTTTGATATTGTGGTTCCAATCGACTGCAATCACAAATTTTATGTCGAAAAACTGCAGATTTCCTATCTCCCTAGTGTATTTTTTCCGAAGATTAGACTCCAAAAACTTTCCAAGAAACGACGTGTCCCGTCCTACCACTTAAGGTGTCCTTGGCACTAGTAAGTTAAAGATTAATTGTAACCCGGGTTAATCACTGTTCGGGATCCAAACTACAAGGACGTTGAAACTCTTGGCCGCGCTCGTGAAACCACTTGTTCATGACCCATTTGGATCCGTGCAGCACAGGGCAGGCGGCGTGTCTAGTCAGCATCTCGCCTTCGCCGCTGCGTTTCAAGTTGTACCAGAAAGCGGCCGAGCCTTTCGTTGGCAGCAGGCGCACGCCCAGATCGGTGAATACGGTAGCCCCGCCAGCTGGCACGTCGGACAAATAGTACAATAGGGTTGCTATGCGATTGCCTTGGGCTCGCTCGAATGCATTCGATTCGCGTCGGTGTGCGAAATCGTAGTGCGGCTCGTAGTGCCCGCCTAGGCCGTAGTTCACAACCTGGAAGCGTTAATCCGTTAATCGTTAATCCCCATAATCTTTAATTCGTTAATCCATTGATCTTTAATTCTTTAATCCTTAAGTCTTCATTCCGTTAATTCTTAATTCGTTAATATTTACTTCGTTAATCTGTTAATCGTTAATTCCTTAATCTTTAATTCATTAATCCGTTAATCGTTAATTACTTATTATTTAATTCGTTAATCCATTGATCGTTAATTGTTTATTCTTTAAGTCTTTAGTCCGCTAATCCTTAATTCGCTAATATTTACCTCTTTAATCCTTTAATCGTTAAAAATCTGTTCTTTTTTTACTTTTTATTTTCTGCAAATTTACTCACCATAAATTAACTACATCAAGAGAGCGTTTTTTCTTTTATTATTCATCAACACCAATTGATTGATTGAAATATACTACTGGTTTAACTAAGTGCCTATAGACGCTCAATTGAAGCACTACAAAAGAGATAAAATTTGAGAGAGACTTAGAGACTAATCCTGATGTTCAGAATCTTTTTTGCCAAACTAACGGACTCAGTTAACTTTAACGGAACTTTCCGAAAATTAACTTTCGCCGTCGGTTAAAAGTTAGCCACAAAAATAACGATAAGTTTTAACGGTTCACAATTAACTCTTGCCCAAAACTAACTTGCAAATGTAGCTAACGGCGTTATAACAAGTCAGCTCTCAACCAACCTGCAATTCCTCGGCAGACTCCACACTCAAACCGGTCAATAATTGGATTCGTTGATCCAACGCACGAATAGTTGAATGCAGCACCGATTGTAACCAAGCGCTCTTGCTAATTCGATAGCGAGCGGTAACTAACCGACCAGTTGAGGGATCTTGCACGGTGGCTCGACGAAGTCGCGGTTCGGCTAACTGTCGAATGGTGCTGGTCTCCGATGGTCCAATTATGCCGTGCCAAAGTACTATTAGTGGACGCCAATGGGCTACCTATTAATTTGTATATTTATAATAAAAACATTTAATAGACGATACATATATGTCTATTTGGTGGTGTGGTTCGAACCTAAGACCCTCTGGTTAAGCGTTAGACGCCCCCAAACGCAAGACTAAACTTTATAGAGAATTTTGAAGCAAAAAATATTTTTTGTTCAATTTTTTTAAGCATCAAGGTCCTGGGTTCGATTCCAAGTATGGAGGAATAATAACAATCTGTATTGTCACTGAGCAAGTTCAAGTTTAAATTTTGAGTTCTAATTAGGAAAGAATTAATCTAGATATTGCTGCCCCTTATTCAGTAGACAGTTTCGTACAAATGAGAAATAAATTCTGAGTTGATTTTAATTCAATTTATTACGTCTTATACGAACTTTAGTCCCTCAAAGCGATATTCTTCCTAATTAGACTCTAAAAAATCTTAACCCCTTTAAACCGCATAGTTATAGTAATTACAGGACTACGTCAACTCGCACTAACCTCCTCTTTAATGGGAGCCAAATAAAAATATGGATGCGGTTTGTAATAGCGGCACAGCAGCGGCTGGTTACTGTACACGGATTGGTCAGTATCGCCAGGCAACAATTGACCTCGGCACAGGCGTTTGTAACGCTGAAACTCTGCACTGGCATACCAACCCTCTCTGTGGGGCGCGTTGTGTCTGATGGCGTCTTCCTGGTCAACTGAACCGTCGTCGCCTTTGCGACGCGGTCCACCAGCGGCTAATTCGGCTGCGAGTTGGCGCTCAAAATGTGCACGATTGTTTTGGGCGCGCTCGTGATTTGGTTCCAGTGCTAGCAGTTCGTTGGTTAGGGCCAGAGCTTCTTGAAGATGACCTTGCTGTATAATAGGGATTGAAAAACCCTTTTGAATCACAAAATTCATCTTTTATAACTGAGGGGATAAGCAGCTTGAGGAACTGAGGCTCAGGAATATAAAAGCTCCAAGAAATTGAAGGATTGCCATACCTTGTATAAGACATAGGCCAAGTAGTCCACGACCTTGCTTCGCTGAAGGCCTTGCTTGGTCACAATATTATCACCCATTTGGCTAAGAGCCACTGTGAACCAATCTTTGGCATGATAAAGGTCACCTTTTGAGTAGGCGTAGAGTGCAATAGCAAAGCATTCATCCACTAAAATTGGGGTTTGAATGTTTGGATTAAATGTTGCATTGAAGCAAAAAAATATTATTATTATCTTACACAGCAAACATTTGGCCTATTTTTTATAAAATTTCTATATAATAATTTGTCTTATAAATCATGTTAGTAAAAAGTTAAATTTATGATAATAGTAATCTTGTAAATATAATGCTAGATTAGCTAAATGTAAATTAAATTTTACTAATTCCTAAAAATAGTTCTTTGTCCTCCAATATCCTAAGATTACTTCTTAAAATATGTCTAATACCATAGGTATTTAAAAAATATTATTACTCATTACCTGTCATGATGCTCTCAGAAAAATTAAGGTCATTGGAAATCTTTCCAGCAGATAGATGTCTAGCTGGAATTGCATATGTATCCTGAAGTCTAACAATAGCATCCATAGCACCATCAATGTCTTCAGTACTTGGAAGCGAAAGATTTTTTATCTGGGACTCAAATGAATTCTTTAACTCCTCCTCTTTGTCCTTCACATAGTCTTGCCAGTCAACACCTAGTCGTTTAAGCATTAGATATGCATATACTGGATGAGTCAAATCAGACAAATTAGTTTCATTCCTATTTGCCCTGGACTTCAACGTTTCAGCAAATTGCTTCACAGAAGAAAGGCGTTCCATCTCTTTAGATACATAATCTTCAAGAGCTGCAGCAAGATCTTGCTCCTGCCTAAGCGATTTTTGAATGTCAATAACAGCCGTAAACAACTCGCAAACACAATGACTAGACAAAAAAGTCAGAATAAATAGCACTAACAAGAAAAATGGACACTTCATATTAGCAAGAATAGTTGAATTAATTTTAAAGCCTTTATCCCTCTACAATATGTTCGAAATAGTCAAGGAGCTGAACATTAGATTGGGCTGAATGAACCTCGAAATAAAACTATTCGTAGAAATTTCAGACTTCGTGAACTTCTTAAAAAAGTTCATAGACTAACAAATTACAACAAGCGAAATTATAGTTTTGCGATTGCAGAATAATTAAAAATTTGAATTTTGAGATAAGTATAATTTTTGTAAAGTTAAAATTGAAATATTTAGACATGGTAAGATTTGCTCAATATTCAGACTCCACCACAGCTTAAAAACCAAGCCGGGATGATGGATCTACCTAAAGTGGCCAAGCCTGGAGCGTGCGTGCTAGCTGTGGCACAAGGCTATCTGGCAAGTTAGCATAGCAGAACAGAAAGCTTGTACACCGTTTAGTTTCAGTATCCTCTGAAATAAGATGGTAGCTACTTTTTACTTTAAAATGAGACTGCTTTTAAATGTTTAATGATTCTAAAGGCAGAAGAACCATCCATAAGAAACCATGTGGAAACCAGCCATTAAATAGACCCAAGATCTTAGCTGCAAATAATATTCAATGGAACTTGCAAGCATAAAATTAAAATGAGGCTCTGTTCAAATTTTTTATCAATAATTTTGTTCTTTACTTTGGCAAGAACAAGGCTAAGGGTTTTTATTTATTGTATAGCTACTTTTAGCCTTTTGCTTTGAAACCAAATTGACTTTGTCTAGGCCTAGGCCTTTTAGACATCAGTTTTCGCCATTTTTGCTAATATAAACTATGCTGCTATGTACTTATACTAATATTCAGGTCAATCAGGATAAATTTAGATAAATAAATGATTGTTTGTTGCTTTTGCTAGCACAATGATTCTCTAGTAGCAGGCTAAAATAAATATCTCTATAAAGGCTATAGAAAAGAATTTTCAAGTATTTCCTTTTAAAGAATTCACTAAAATCAGTTTTTTGCATATTAAAATATCATTTGAATACAAGTACAAAATTAAAAGTCTCTTTAATTAGAGTTAATTAAATGACAAACTTATTTCTTAGAGACTGAGCACAAGAATCAAAAAGGTAGGATTATAGGGGCAATAATAGTAAATGTCCAACAAGAGATAAATAAGATAGCTATATAAAACCACAATTAAGTGGTTGGCAAAAAAGACAATCAAAATGCAAAAAGCAAACTAGCTAAGCCAGCAAACAAAATCAAAGAGAGCTAGCCCAAACTAAAAAAAGTTACTAGCTCTGCAGCTCAAGCCATAAAAATCAATACTTATAGCTAGCAACATATCCTTAAAATTAGAAAGACTAATATCTATAATGAGCAAACTGAAGGACTGCATTTATTAAATTTTATGTGTGTGCATACTACAAATCTATTTAATAGTTGATTTTTGATAAATGAAATTTTCTTTTTTTGGATTAGTCATTTGTTTTTTTGTAAAACTAATTAAGTATTCAGTATTAATGAATAACCTACTGTGCAACTTGTCAAAAAAAAGATTAAAAATAAATTTGATTTAATCAATTTCAGTCTCTAGTTCACAAGTTAACTCGCAAGGCTCTGTGCCTCTGCCAGACCCGCCGTCTAACCAGCATGGCTGGCGGCAAGATCAAGCGATTCTATAAGCAGGCTCACGTGACCAAATCCGGGCCTGGCTGCTACGAGGTTAACCTGGATCAGCGCAGGCTAAGAACGCCTAAAGGCCAGTCATTTAGTGTGCCACACGAGGGCCTCGCACTGGCGGTTGCACACGAGTGGAACTCTCAGATTGAGCACATTGATAGGTAGCTGTTATTCGTTAGTGATGTTTTTTAGCTTATAATGCAACTCAAGTTAGAGCTAATTTTTCTTCCAGACATCCATGTGGATAAAACCTGTTCCTCACAGATCCTTAATGTTAATAAAATCGATTTTCAGATCCTCGTGTTGATGAAACACAGATCCTCATGATGATGAAACACTGGTCCTTACAGATCCTCATGATTATGAAACACTGGTCCTTACAGATCCTCATGATGATGAAACACTGGTCCTTACAGATCCTCATGATGATGAAACACAGATCCTCACAGATCCTCATGATGATGAAACACATATCCTCATGCTGATGAAACACATATCCTCATGATGATGAAACACTGGTCCTTACAGATCCTCATGATGATGAAACACAGATCCTCATGCTGATGAAACACATATCCTCGTGATGATGAAACACAGATCCTCATGCTGATGAAACACATATCCTCATGATGATGAAACACTGGTCCTTACAGATCCTCATGATGATGAAACACAGATCCTCACAGATCCTCATGCTGATGAAACACAGATCCTCATGCTGATGAAACACAGATCCTCATGATGATGAAACACTGGTCCTTACAGATCCTCATGATGATGAAACACAGGTCCTCACAGATCCTCATGCTGATGAAAAACAGATCCTCATAATGATGAAACATAGATCCTCATGCTGATGAAACACAGATCCTCATGATGATGAAACACTGGTCCTTACAGATCCTCATGATGATGAAACACATATCCTCATGATGATGAAACACATATCCTCGTGATGATGAAACACATATCCTCATGATGATGAAACACTGGTCCTTACAGATCCTCATGATGATGAAACACAGATCCTCATGCTGATGAAACACATATCCTCATGATGATGAAACACAGATCCTCATGCTGATGAAACACATATCCTCATGATGATGAAACACTGGTCCTTACAGAATGATGAAACACAGATCCTCATGCTGATGAAACACAGATCCTCATGATGATGAAACACTGGTCCTTACAGAATACAGATCCTCATGATGATGAAACAGATCCTCATGCTGATGAAACACTGGTCCTTACAGATCCTCATGATGATGAAACAGATCCTCATGCTGATGAAACACTGGTCCTTACAGATCCTCATGATGATGAAACACTGGTCCTTACAGATCCTCATGATGATGAAACACAGATCCTCACAGATCCTCATGCTGATGAATCACAGATCCTCACAGATCCTCATGATGATGAATCACACATCCTCACAGATCGTCATGATGATGAAACACAGGTCCTCACAGATCCTCATGTTGATGAAACACAGGTCCTCACAGATCCCAATGTTGATGAAACATAGATCCTCACAGATCCCAATGTTGATGAAACACAGGTCCTCACAGATCCTCATGTTGATGAAACACAGGTCCTCACAGATCCTCATGTTGATGAAACACAGGTCCTCACAAATCCTCATGATAATGAATCACAGATCCTCAAAAATCCTAATGATAATGAATCACAGATCCTCACAAATCCTCATGATAATGAATCACAGATCCTCAAAAATCCTAATGATAATGAATCACAGATCCTCAAAAATCCTCATGATAATGAATCACAGATCCTCAAAAATCCTCATGATGATGAAACTCAGGTACTCACTGGTTTAAAATTATTCCAGAACCCGGATGCACCTAACCAGTTTGTGCAACTCGGCCATAGACAATCCGCTAGGTTTAACCAGAGACCAACAAGCCGCCGCCGTGTTAGACTACCTAGAAACTGACACTTTGCTCTATTGGAGCTCCGAGCCTGAGGATTTGCATCAGCTGCAGCGGAACAGATGGCAACCAGTGCTAGATTTGGTCAACAAAAACTACGGCTTGAATCTGAAACCGACCCTGACGCTGCAGCCGCCTCAGATCGATAGCCAAGCTGTTGACAAATTTCGAGCTAGATTGATTTCGCTCAATAGTTGGGGCATTGCAGGATTTAAATTCGCTGCGGAGAATTTGAAATCCTGCCTGCTGGCTGTGTGCCTTTTGGACAGGTTGGTTGCGGATTGAGGGAACTTGATTAGAACTGTAAATATGGCTAAATATGGATCCTCAGGTTGTTGCTAGGGGCAGCCAGCCTCCCAGATCCTCAGGTTGTTGCTAGGGGCAGCCAGCCTCCCAGATCCTCAGGTTGTTGCTAATAGGGCTACCAGCCTCCCAGATCCTCAGGTTGTTGCTAATGGGGCTACCAGCCT